>CM057054.1:11200000-11667500 GCA_029948455.1 Solanum rostratum
CATAAGACAATCAAATTCTATCAACTCATCATCATTCTCTCATCACAATCAAGAATCTCAACTCAAGGCTCTAGACTCAATTCTCAAGTTCATTATGCATGCTTTTAAAATTGGTCACGTAGGGTTATGCAAATTCTCATGAAAATATTCAATTTAAGAAAACAAATAGTATGATGATCATTAACATAGAAAACATGTAATTTCAAGTAAAACTTAAGAAAAACCATTAAGTGTTCAAGTATGTAGACTCTTGAAACCATCAACTCATCTATGACTATCTATGGGCACATGAGAGAACAATTCCATGCTTTTAGTTTAGCCTTACATACCTGGGATAAAACTATCAATCCGTCACGTCATAGATTTCTCCTCAATTCTCTTAACTCAAGCTCTTCTCCTCTTTCCTCAAGCCCTAGCCTTGTTAGGTTATGGAACAAGACTCCTCCTTTAGCATTCTCATTGAGCTGAACTCCCAGTCGGGCCAATTTATGCACTTCCTTAGCCAACTCCTTCTTTCCTTCCTCAACATTGGCCGTAATACCCATTGACACCCTGTTAAGAGCATCATCAACAATGTTAGCTTTACCCGAGTGGTAGAGAATGCTCATGTCATAATCCTTGAGCAACTCCAACCATCTTCTCTGCAAGTTGAGCTCTGTCTAATGGAAGACATACTGCAGGTTCTTGTGGTCAGTAACACATCCACATGCACTCCATATAAGTAGTGACGCCAAATCTTAAGTGTAAACACCACAACTGCCAACTCAAGATCATGGGTTGGATAATTCCTCTCATGAAACCTTAAGTTGTCTGGAAGCATCGACTATCACTTTTCCTCTCTGCATCAACAAAAAACCCAATCGAACTCTTAACGCATCATAATATATCACAAAGTCTTTTGTCCCATCAAGCAACGTTAAAACTGGTGCAGTAGTCAGTCGGGTTTTCAACTCTTGGAAGCTCTTTTCACATTCATCGGACCACTGAAACTTGACCTTATTCTGAGTCAACTTAGTCAATGGTAAAGATAGGGAAGAAAATCTCTCAACAAATATGCGGTAATAGCCTGCCAACCCCAAGAAACTTCTTACGTCAATTGGAGAGGTCGGTCTGGGCCAAGTCTTAACCGCTTCAATCTTTTGGGCATATAATCGAATACCACACCCGAAACAATATGGCCTAAGAAAGCCACTGACTTAAACCAAAACTTACACTTCAAAAACTTTGCACACAACTCATGGTCTTTGAGAGTTTGGTGGAAAATTTTGGGATGATTGGCATGCCCTCCTCATCTCTCGAATACACCAAAATATCGTCGATAAACACGATCACGAACATATCAAGGTACTGTCTGAATACCCTATTCATCAAGTCCATGAAGGCTACAGGTGCATTAGTCAACCCAAAGGATATGACCAAAAACTCAAAATGGCCATATCTAGTCCTAAAGGCTGTCTTTGGGATGTCACATTCCCTTACCTTCAACTTATGATAACAAGATCTGAGGTCTATCTTTGAGAAGCAAGAGACACCTTAAAGTTGGTCAAACAGATCATCTATCCTGGGGAAAGGATATTTATTCTTTATCGTGACCTTGTTCAATTGCCTAGAATCAATGAACATTCTGAGAGACCCATCTTTATTTTGCACGAATAGGACAACCTTAAGGAGAAACACTCTGCCTGATAAAGACTTTCTCTAACATAAAACCCTTCTCTAACAAATCTCTCAATTGCTCTTCAATTCTTTCAACCCAGCGGGGGCCACCTTACAAGGTGGAATTGAGATACGTTGGGTATCAGAGAGAACATCTATCCCAAATTCAATCTCCCGATCAAGAGGGACTCCAAGCAGATCCTCAGGAAACACTTCAAAAAACTCATTCACAATCAGAACTGACTCTAGAGTAGGAGGCTCAATATCATCAGACTTAACTCGCAGAGGTGATAGATACAACCTTTAAAGATTAGCTTTTTGGCTCTAAGGTTGGAAATAAACTTACCCTTAGGTGTAATAGAATTGCCCTTCAACTCTAGGACCCGTTCATATTGGGAATTGGAACTTAAAGGTTTGGGCTCTACAATCAATGGAGGCATAACATGCATGGAGCCAACCCATACCAAGGATCACATCAAAATCAATCATCTCTAACTCAATCAACTCAACAAGAGTATCCTTATGATGGACGGACACTACGCAGTCTCTATAGATTCTCTCAGCTAGAATAGACTCACCAACTAGAGTAAAAACATCAAAGGGTTCAAGAAGACACTCAGGAGTTCTATCAAATCTACTAGCCACATAAGCAGACACAAATTATAATGTGGCATCAGGGTCCATAAGACATTTCAATCAAGAGTGAAGATTTGAATCGTACCCTTCACAACATCGGGGGAGTTCTCCTGATCTTGGTGACTACCGATGGCATACAAATGGTTTGTTGCTCCGCTTACGCCTGATGTAACACCTTTCTGAGTTCCTCTAGCTGGTGGGGCTGGTGCAGAAGATTGAGCTTGGTCAGCCCACTTTGGATAATCTCTCTAAAAGTGACTCAATTGGCCACACTTGAAACATGCATCACTCCCCTCATGGCACCTCCCCAAGTGTAATCTACCGCACTTAGCATATGGTGGCTTACCTTGTGAACCTTGAGCCACATTAGCCTGTGAATGAAATCCTTGGGCTCCAAAATTCTGAGACCTCTGGTCATTCCTGTTTCTGGGCACAGGTGTACTAGATGATGATGGTGCTGGTCCTGACTAAAACCTGTTACCATTTCCATTCCCTATCTTCCCAGCCTCATGGCTGGATGTCTTGGCCCTCTTATTTTTGTACTTTTCCCTATCTTGTTGTTCTCTCCTTATAAACTTGTTGTACATAAGTCATATCCTTCCAATACCCATATCACTCACAAGCATAACTCCCTTTCCATCTTTCTTTGGCTCTTTGTTCATCCCATCAACATACAACTCCATTCTCCGCTCATATCAGCAACCATATCCAGAGCATAGCGGGATAGCTGGGTGAACTTAAGCCCATACTCTTGCACAATTATAGAGCCTTGTTTTATGTTCAAGAACTCTCTTACCTTGGCCTCGCTCCATTCTCTCGGAAGGAAATTCCCCAAGAAGGATTTCTCAAGCACTGTCCAAGTCAGCACTGGGGCTCTTTCTCCCTTCCCCTTCTTCCACTGATCAAACAACAATCTGGAAACACCTTTGAGTTGGTAGGAAGTCAACTCAACTCTATCAACATTAGCCACATGCATCACTTGACACACTTTCTAATGTTCATCAATATAGTTCTCAGGATCCTCATTGGGTATAGACTCTATGAACTTAGGTGGGTTCATCCTCAAGAATTCACAGACTCTAGATATGTCCTGTGCAGCCTTTCTACCTGCTCCTTGTCTAGCAGTGGGTACGGTCACAACCTAGGCAAAAGTCTGGATAGCCTAGCGAAGCTCAACATTTGAGATTTTAGCTTGTGGTGGCTACTCAGCAGGGATAGCTGGACCTATGCATTCATCATGATCCTGGGATTCAGGTGGATTAACATTCTGCCCGGAAGGAAGCTCTCTTCCTCTAACAACTCTCCTTGGAGGCATGATCACAATTCTACAAACGCATAATGTACGACTTAGAAAGGAGTTTTCATTGAGTTTTAACTCTATCACACGAATCAGGATGTGAAAGAAGTGTAACCTTTCCTAATGTCCTATAGCCTCTTGCTTATAAAGTGTGGTGCACAACACACCCATAAAAAAACTCTACTAGAAACGACTTCATAGACTCCCTAGAACACATGAACTCTAGGCTCTGAACACAAGTTTGTCACGCCTCGGGAGAGTATCCTAGACGTGGCCGACACTCACACACTATTGCTCGTCCCCAGACGAACTACTTGGCCTCATCACATTCATTCATTCAACATAACTAACCAATCAACGGAAGACTAAAGATAATAAATGGTGGACAATCTAAGTCTAAAAAATCATATCACTAAAACAGGCTAGTATGAAAGAAACTAGCTCAAAATAATCTCCAATCAACCATTCGACTCTAGTCTATGAAACCTCTATCACTATCAATTGGTGCCAATGACAGACCCATGGCTACCTCAAACCAAAATAAAGCTAAATCAAGTCTAACTCTAGAAAGCTAGATGAAACAAATCATGTGCATCCTCCGAAGTCAAGTAGGACTCACCAATCAGCTGATGTGTGAAATAGATCTTCAACGGAGTGCCTGTTGACGATCTCTAGTACATGTCTCTATATCATCAAATGATGCAATCCAAATGGACGTCAGTACGTATAATGTACGAGTATGTAAAATGGCTGAATGAAACAGATATAGGCAGAGTAATATATAATAACATCAACTCAGAAAATACTCAATCCGGATGTCAAATATCTATCTAAAGCAAGAATAAAAGTAGACAATGACCAATCTATAACAATCAAACCTCATCCAATCAAATCAACTCAGAGTACTATCAGTGTGGGACCTATTTGGGACATTCTCTTATCTGACAACAATCACTTATGAGCTAGTGATTGTACAACAATCTCGCTAATGTTGCCACAATCATTTCGTACTTTCCAGGTAAAGAATGAATCGGATCCACAGGGATCTAGTCTCTCAACTCCTCTATTGTTTTCAGGGATTTCAACTCAAAAGGGAACGTCTGATGTAATGGTATCAATCCTTACCTACGCTTGGTGATGTAGTTAATGAGTGCGAGTTGGACTTACTCCAACTCATTTCGGTGCTCGATGCTCCTCCTAAGACTCAATGCTCATAAGACCATTCATCTCAACCAATCATCTCAATTAGTGTGATAAGGACTCTCATCATCTCATCAGCTCTATCTCAATTGGGCCTACCGTCCTATCATATCAATCATCTCATCAACTCAATTCTCAATTTATCTCTCAAGAGCTCAGACCAATCATTACGGGGACAATCAATTAGACCAATCTTTAGAGTTCAATTAGGAATACTCACAGGACCATCAAGCTCTAACATCCTATCATCACGCTCATGTCATCATCAGAATCAACATTCTCAAGTCAGGGCTCTAGACTCAATCCCTAGGTTCATTCATGCAACCTCTTATAAAGTAAGCATATAGGGTTTGTGAAATAACTCATGAAAAGTATTTAATAAGTAAAATTAAGTTTATGATGATCATCAACACATGAAAATACATGGAATGTATATAATTTACAAGAAAACATTCAAGAAACATGCATGGGGACTCAATACATTCACAATCTCTCTATTACCATCATTGGTGACACATGGAAGAACAATTCTATGCTTTAGTTTAGCCGTACATACCTTGTATGGAGTTTTGACAATCAATCTCGTAAGAATTCTCCTCAATCCTCTTGAATTCTCGCTCCTCCTTGTTGACACCCAATTTTGGCCCAACACTTACTTTTTATGTTGATATTTGAAAATAATTTTTGGGCGATGTTAGGTTAATTTTTTTATATAATTGCTCTTATTTTTAAAATATTAGTTTTCTAATTAATCTAATTTTGAATTTTGAACGCAGTGCAATAATCATTTTTTCTTGCCCAGATATAATTAATGCGTATGCTTAATAGGGCCACGGTTTGGGCTCATATCTTTCTAACCCATTAGGTTTTGACAATGTGTATATAACCTTGACAAATAAAAATAAAATAGGCATTTTAAATTTAGAAACAAAAATCCTTAAAAGATTTTCTCCTTTCCGTCTCTCAACAACAACAACCGCCACCCTCACTCCCTCTCCTTTCCTCCGTTTTCTTCATTCTTGCAACCTCTCTAACAACAACATATAGCAATAGTCCCAATTTTGCTTAGCACTTCCATTGGCGAAATAGGCAGAAAAGGAGTGTTTGGGCTTTCACTATTTGAGCCTTGTTTAGACACCCAAAGCACCACTATTTCCGCCACCTAAGCCCGACCAATCTCACCGAAAACCCACTAGCAAAACCCCCCACTGTTCCATCCATTTTTACATCGTCAAACAACCACCATCGGAGTAGCAGCGGCAAAAACAAACTCCAAAACCCCATTTTTCACACCCATAAACCAACCACTAAAACCCCATTTCCCCGTCACCCAAACCCCACTTGCAATAGCCATTAAAATCCGCCCAAACCACCCTTCATCGTCCATGCCTTATGCTGCCATCTCCGACCATCTTACACCAGTCAGCAAGAATGAAGCTTGGACAACCGGAACAACCAGAGCTTCACCAGTCCTCTAGCTACTCCTATGTCACTCTCCTTTCACTTTGGTATTCCTATGTTCTTTTACTCCTTTTTTTATTATTATGTTTTGGGTCTGTTTGTGATTACTTCTTGATGGGTTTGAGTTCATGTCCTTTGTTAATGTTGCTCTCTCTCATATAGATCTGGCTGGAAAGTCTTGTACTCCGGCATACTAGTGTGAATTTTTAAATTTGACCCGTTAGTTAGTTTTTGTATATTGCTTTCTTGTTGAGAAGTTATGTATATGGGTCCTTTAGTGCTTATTAATATTTTAATGATTTTGGGGGTTTATTTGTAGTTTAATGAACCTGCATTATATTTGCTTTGTCTTGAGTTGTTGTTAATATTTTAGTTAGTGCTCTTCTTTGTCATTGGTATGTATTATTTGTATATTATCATTTTTAGTTGCATTTTGAGTAGTAATTCTCACTGGTTGGAATAGTATTGTTCATAATTCATTTTTAGCTATCCTAACACTTTGAAAGTTGTTTTTATTTTGATTGTTCAATTTTCTCTTAATATATTGTGTATTAAACATGGCCGATGAAAAGTCTATCTGTCGGATTTCGAGGCTTCCCCATTCAAAAAGACCGAAAAAGTTAATTTATGTTTATATTTGTTACATGTTAAAATCAAATTTATTAGTTCGACATCATTACCTGTTAAATTTGGCCGAGGAAAAATCTATCCGTCGGATTTCGAGGTCTCCCCATTTAAAAAGACGGAAAAAGTTAGTTTAGATTAATATTGGTTACATGTTAAAATTCATAAATTTTAGTTTAAGCTCACATATACATTACTTGTTAAAATTGGCCAATGACGAAACTTCTCCGTCGGTTTTCGAGGCCTCCCCATTTGAAAAGAAGGAACAATTTTAGTTTATTCTTTATTTATTAATTATTGTGTATGTTGTTGACGTTGGATAAATATTAGGACATTCTTTATATAATTATTTATTTCACTATTTGTGTGTATTTTGTGATTATTATACTTGTGTTATATTGTGTATCTCCTCCTCGATTTGAAAAAAATGAGTTCAGTCGGGACCCACAGTTGTGGATTTCGAAGGGTGCTAATACCTTCCTTTTGGAATAACTTGAACCCTTACCTAGAATTTTTGGTTCGTAGACTATTTTTTTAAAATAATTAATTGGTTTCCTAATTATCCTTAAAAATAGGTGGCGACTCTAAAACTATATTATTTTTCCTAAAATTATTTCTTTTTAAATATTCTTTTATTTAAATAATTTTTGCGAGTTGTCACGACGTTGCACCTTCGGGATGTCAACTCCTCCTCTTTTCTTTAACCCTAGTCTTTGTTAGAAGCTTAGAAAGACTTAAGAATGGGCGTTAAAACCCCCTTTATGCTCAAAATGACCTATTTTGTTCATGTTTTAAGTTTAGGAGGGGTTGAGAAAAGTCTGGAATGCCCCTCATGAAAAACTGGAAAAAAATACACTTCAGGATATCAAGTCCGTGCATTTCAGGGTTTTTCGCTAATAATGTTCCGATCGAGTTTTCTAATCCTGTAGAAAATATTGGGATCACACCTAAGTGTAAATCCGCGACAAGTCTGCGACATGGACATGTTGCACACTCTTACTGGAATTGCGTTACGCATTGAAAAATTATCTTTTGATCCGATTGCTCTAAAAATCAACCAAGACCGTTTTCCTACACAATTTTTCATGCTGGTCACAGTTCCGGCCTCGAATTTGTCATCGGAGTTTGGGTAGACACGTTATACGCACATCTCTCATCTAGGGATAATTTTGATAATTTTACCGGGTGTTACAGACACATTGGATTGTCACCTCCCCTAAGTGACATGTTAAATTCAAGTTGGGTTGTTTTCCTTTCAAGAAATAAGTTTGAGTAATCACCTCATTCCAAATGACATGTTATTTGAATTGTCTTCCGTCCTTTCAAAGGTACACAACTTTTCACTAGGTATTTCGGAATTAATGTTGAAAATATGTGAATATTTTCAGTCTTTGATCGATATTTGCATTTTTGTTTATATTTTTCATCTCTATTGACAGACAGAGTATTGTTCAAAAGCTCTACTAACGTGTCATATTATTTTGTTCAAAGTTTATCAAATCAAAATTAAAATTATCAACTTTGTTAGTGATTTCTTTCATCGATCCTAGATAAACAAAGGGACAAGTTGTTGACATCAAATTGTCGCCTAATATTTTCAAAATTAATACTTTTAAGTATTTTATTTATCAAATAGTTAAAAAATGCTGCAATTTTAATGTGGATAATTATCCTTATTCTTGAAAAGATTAGGATTTTTACCTTGGTTTAATTTCAACTATTGCTGTTTTTTTTTTATGACAGTCCATTGAATATAAACAAAATATTACTTCAATTTTGTTAAATCATCATATTTTGTTAAATTGATTTTTTCACATGTCGCTAGTGACAGTTGTTTATAAATTCATTTTAGTATTTTTGGCATAATCTAGAAATACATTGATACACATATGAAGAATTGTACACATATATTTAATTAGACAATAATTTTGATTAGGGGTGTTCATGGTCCGGATTGGTTCAATTTTTTTTAAATATTAAACTAAATTATTTATGTCGGGTTTATAAATATAAAAATCAAATCAAACCAATAAAACTTGAATTTTTTAATCTCGAGGCATTTTGGATTTTTTTAAATTTCTCAGGTTCTCGGATTTTTTCGGATTTCTCAGGTTCTCGGATTTTTTTGGGTTTTTTTATTCTCAAATTTTTGGACTTTTTTTTCGAAATTTTCGTGTTTTTGAAATTCTTGATAAAGTATTTATAAAAGCACATAATTAACTTATGATTCAAATATTTCTTTAGTCCTACCAAAATACAGAAATATCTAAGATTCTTTTTAAGAAAAACATAGAATGTGATATTAGTGAAGTCACAAAAATATTCAACGAAAAAATAATAATAATAAGATCGCAGAAAATAGATATTACATATAAATAGGTCATACTGAAGATTATTATGATTTTAAAGTACTAAATCATGCTAAAATAAGTCATAATAAAAATATCATAAGTTTAAAGTATTAAATCATGCTAAATTAAGTGTAATAAATACTTATTAATTACATGAGTAAATATTAAAAAAAAATTAAAATTAGGTTATGTATTAATTACAATGTAAAACTAAAGAACAAATATTCATTGTTATTGGCATTCTTAGTGATCTAAATTTTTTTGCTGGTATTAAAATTGATTTGAGCTTTAGAGTTACTAATATGAAAACTTCCCTAACTATACCATATTTAAAAACTAATTACCATTTATAGCTATATAAACTAATCTTAATACATGTATAATTCACTTTAAATACATTTTGAACATCTTGCAATACATCTATATTGCATGTAAATTCATTTTTATACACAGTATAATACATCTATATTATATGCATAATTCGTTTTTAAATATTTACTATTTTTAAATATATTTTTAAAAATTTATTATCTAGGTATACCGCGTTTAGAAAATATTTATCATTTATAGCAACTATATTATGTATTAAAAGTGAATTATATATGTATTATGCATATAATGATGTCGGGTTGATTTTGTAAAGTTTTTAAAATCAAATCAACCCAAATATAGTCAGACTTTTTTTTCAATACCAAAGCAAATCAAATCAAACCACTAATCAATTTTTTTTTCCGAAAACTTAACTGGATTTGTGGTTTGATTTTGTTTTCAATTTGAATTTTCCCGAATTTTGATATCCCATAATTTTGCAGAAAGAGTAACTTTGAATTTCCTACATAATGCTTTACTTGATCCCAAGGTAAAGGAGGTGGTGAATAATTATTTAGATTAGGATTGAATAATTTTTTGATTTCTTAAAAGGGTTTTACTAATCATTATCTTCTCTAACGAGGAGTTTGCTGGAGCTCCGACTAGTCCACCGTCCACACAGACCCACCCCACTCGAACCATAGTGAATAAATCATTTTCCGTCAAAAATATTTTGCTTTGTACCAAACACACCCTTGGACAAGATTATTTAATTAGGAGTATCTGCCAAATGTAGGCTAGTAAAAATATGGTACACCTGTTTATTTCGTCTCAAGATTGTGCCATTATTTATCCCATAAAAACTTCCCCTCATCCCACCCAAAATTTATAAAATACAAAGAGTCAAAGCTTGGTGGACACTTGGACTATAATAGGTGTCCAATAAATCAAGCATAGTTGATATTATTCTTATTACTCTACATATAAAAAAGAACATATGATGTTCACTAAGTTGTCAATGAGAAAAATCCATCCAAGTTCTTTTTTTTTTCCAAGATCACTTCTTCCCTGCAAATCAATCATCCCCACTAAAACCATGGATCACCAAAAAAATCGAGTCGTAATTGATCATCATAGTCACCATATTCTGTACATAATTTTGTTATTTGGTCTACTTCTTTTCTCCATTATCTTGACTTCTCCAACCAACACCCCCTCCTCCTTCCTCTCAATCTTCAAACCCTCAAAACCGGTAATAAATAATCTCCAATTATACTGCATTTTTTCCGTGTATATTCATTCTGAATCGACTACTAACTCTGAATCTTGAATTTGTCCACGCAGTTACATGAGAGAGTGTATTATGAAGATGAGCTTGAAGGAGCATTGGCAGGAGCATCAACGGATGACAAGACGGTAATAATAACAGTTATAAATAAAGCATACGTGGAAGGAGATAAGGCAATGCTAGATCTATTCTTGGATGGTTTTTGGCATGGGGAAGGCACTAGGGAATTAGTGAATCACCTTTTGATTGTTTCCATGGATCAAATCGCTTATGAACGTTGTAAAATCCTACGTCTTCATTGCTACAAGCTCGAAACGGACGGTGTCGATTTTGGTGGAGAAAAATTGTTCATGTCTCAAGATTTTATCAACATGATGTGGAGAAGAACTTTGTTCTTGAGTGATGTTCTTAAGCGTGGTTACAACTTCATCTTTACGGTACGTTTATGTCTTATTTTCATACTAATGGATGAATATTTCCAGGAAATGAAGTGAAAAATGGGAATTAATTAATTAAAAGTTTATCTAGTTTAGGGAGAATTTAAAGAAAGTGATCAATCTAGTCAAAAACTAAAGCATGTGGCTTTTTCACGTCAATCGAGCCGTAATTTGTGGTAATAATAAACTCAAATATCGATAAATCTGCGTAGTGTAATTAACCAAGTAAGGGTCTGTATGGTTACTTTACTCATGTTCATATAATAAACCTTTGAATATTGTCTCCACTATCTTTACGGCAACAAAATAGGTAATTAAGCACTCCTCTTTATATTACTACTTTAACAAATAACTCAAAAATCTATTTCCCCTATATATTTTGTATTTTGTTGCAAATCCTAGTTAAATATGATTTAAGTAAACCAATAAAATCAAATCCCAAATAATTTTGATTTTCTACTATTTTGAATTATTCTTCATTTTAGAATGTAATGTTTATGGGTTCTCAACAATTTCAAAATTAAAAAAAAAAGTTGACTGAGGTTAAACAGGTTTCCTTCACTAAAGGTATGAGAATAGAAAAATGAACATTTTTATACAAAAAAAAGTCATGTCTCGTTTGATTTCATCCGCTTCTTTCTATTTTCTCATGGAAAAAGTATACTAAAAGCGTGGAAAAAGTGGAGGTAACGTGTAATTAGGTGGAAGAAATTCATTTACTATGAAAATTATATTAAGCTTCTTAATTTGATGTCCAGACAACTTTGTGGTCAGATTCTGTTAAGCAATGTCATCCTAATTATGTGCACATGCATTAGAACTAACAAGGAACTAGCGTGCACTTTGTTATGGGGAATACAAGTCCAATATCAACAATAATAATTTACATATTTTATAAAATGGAGTTTGAAATAACAAGACAAGTTGAACATCTTCATTTAATTTGTTTAGCACTACAAAATATATACGTTTTCTAGAGTCATGTGGATGTTGCTTGTATTTTTATCGAGATCTACATCTATGACAAGCTAATCAATAGCCAAAAGTTTATGTTACTATCTAACTTTAACTTCAATTTAATTTCTATCATCTCATCTCGCCGTGAAATATGGCCCTCCTAAATTCTTCTCATCGGTAACACTACAACCACAAATTATGGGACGTGTGTCACTTTAGTTTGTTTATTGGACTTTTTTGGTTTTGGTGGTTGTATATTAGACTTTGAATTAGAGTTTGAGTCATATTAACAAAAATATTATGCGTAGATCTTCTTAAAATATAATATTTATAATTTTAAAAATAAGACATGTTACTTGTAAGCTATAGCAAATAAATATGATCTGATTAGGGGCGGCGGGGATAGAAGTATGGGTGAACCCAATAACTTTTGCTCAAGTACTTGTATTGAGAACATTATTTAATGTGTACAAATATTAAGTTTAAAACCCAATTATTAACATTTGAAAACGTCATTCCATAAAGTTAAAATTCTAGCTTTGCTTTTGACCCATCGATTGATAGTATGAAAAATCTTCACATATACAATTTAAACTGACACATAAATTAACACACTTACGATATTATACGGTTATTTCACATCATACTATATATTATTTTAACCTATTGACATAAAAATAACTTGTCTTGTTTTTCTAGTTACTAATATAAATACAACGTTTATTTTATTGACAAACAGGACACTGATGTGCTATGGCTTAGAAATCCATTTCCAAACTTGTACTCAAACAAAAACGTGGACCTTCAAATCAGTACAGACAAGTTCAATGGAAGTGAGTGGTCTGAAGAAAACCCAATAAACACAGGGTTCTATATGATCAAATCAAACACCAAAACTATTGCATTGTTGGATGCTTGGTATGCTGGAAAAGACAATGCCACAGGGTGGAAAGAACAAGATGTTTTGATAAAGTTAATGAAAGATGGAATGTTCAAACAATTGGGACTTAGTGTTAGGTTCTTGGACACACTTTATTTCAGTGGATTTTGTGATGATAGTAAAAATGTCAACGTTGTTGCCACTGTTCATGCCAATTGTTGTAGGAGTATAAGTGCCAAGTTGGCTGATCTAACGGCTCTCCTTCATCATTGGACAAGAATTAAGAACACGAACCAGACATGGACATCTGGATGGACTCAACATGCCAATTGCTGGGATTCCTGGAAAAACTAATGCAAAATTGTGATACAAGTACAATCATTCTAGTGAAGTATTATTGGGAATACAATCGTTTGTAACTCGTTTCAAGTTAGAAAGAGATTAGTAATAAAGGGATTAGTTATGAAAGAATATATGTATTATTTTATATACAAAATTATTATTTATGCATTAATTATTATATTTATTAATTATTGCACCTTATATTCTGCATAAAATAAAAATATCTATTTAGCTTTTTGCATAACTTATATATGTATTACTTATATATGTTTCTAAATTGCAAACTAAATACTATATTATTACTCCTTTATATAAGTGAACAAGAAGGGACCAACACAGCAATTAGACGTAGTAGTAAGAGCTACCGTAATTTGTACTCCATGAGATTTTCCATTCCTGCCCTTGGTGACACATGGTTTCCTCGTATGCTTTGTTTCTTTTCTCTCTCTTAAACCTACTTCTCAACATTTCAAGTTTCTCCAATTTTCTAGGTTATTTTTGTGGTCTTACTTCTCCACATATGTTGTGAATTTAATTTCTCAAAGAATTATCTTTTTTATTCTGATTTCTTATGGTTAGAGGGAGCTCTCTCGATATTACCAAATCGTTCAAAATTATCTACATTGGAAAAGTAGATAACTCTCCGTTAATATGTATGTTTGAGCTGCCTGTTTCTACTCTTTTATCATATAGAGCCCATAAAAATATTTTGGGGCCTTATGGCAACTGCTTATTGACGCTTCTATTTTAGCTACTTGATTATATTTCTTTAGCTGTTTCAACTATGATTTTACAATATTACCCCTAATAAAACTTTTTTCAACTGTTTCAATTATGATTTTACTATATCGCCCCCAATCAATTATTTTACGTTATGTAAATAGTGAAATTAGGATAAATCAAATTTCTTTTTAAACTAGACAAATAAAATTAAATAACTATTTTAATATCTTTCAATGATTATATTTGTGTCAAAAGGAAGTACTTGAAATATATATATATATATATATCAAAATATTTATGAACTCACCTCCAAACCAGTTGGCCACTTAGCTCAATGCTTGTAAACATATATGTAAGGTATATCCATGTTGGTGTTTCTAAGGTATAAGTAGGGTTGTCAAACGAGCGGGTTGGGTTAAAACTAAAAATGTAAAATTGGGTTGAAATAGACATTAGGTTTGGTTATGATGCTACACCCAATAAAATTACAAAAATACCCCTTGAAGATAGAACACTTGCACAACACATCATCCTTAACTTTTTGATCAATCTGAGGCCAAAATTGATATCAGGTTGAATAATTGTGTGGGAAAATAATATGGATTGAATTTTTAAGTAACCGGATGAAAAGATAATTTTTTGGATCAAAAGTACAATTTCTAGAAAGGTGTGCGACACCTCCACGTCGCGGACTTGTCGCAGATTTACACTTAATTTTGGTTCTATTATTTCTACAGTGTTAGAAATTCGATCAATAAATTTTCATAAAAAAATGAATTGGGAGGGACCAGGTCTGTGACGCAGACCAGGTCCACTGTAGTTCAAAGTATTTAATTTTTTCGAGGGTCATTCCATACTTTTTTCCATCCCTTCCTAAACTTAATCCACGACCAATATAGGTCATTTTCAATTTGAAAAGGGTTTCTAAACCCATTTTTAAGTATTTTACACATTCCAACTAGAGACCTTGAGTGAAGAAGAGGAGGAAAGGCTGGAGTTCAAGGAATTCAACCCAATTCTTGCAAGATTGACTGTCAGCCTTTATCCCAGGTATGTAAGGGTAACCTAAAGCATGAAATTGTTCTTTTATGTGCCCCATGATTGTGATAGGATGAGTTATATTGTGATGGAATTGATACCCCCATGATTGTGTTATTTTTGAAAACTTCTATAATGTTTAACCTGTTTTACTTATATTGTATAATTAATGATTTTATAAACTTTTTTCTTGAACCAATGGTTTGAATTTTCTATTAACCCTAGATTTTTACTTATTAAAATTTGCATCAATGAACTTAAGGGATGAGTAGAGCCTTGACTTGATGAATGTTTATTGTGATTGTGCTAAGAGCATGATGATAGTGTTGATAGAACTTGATGGTCTTGAGAGTCTTCATAATTAAATTCAAATGATTGGTTTAAATTGATATTCAGAGGGAGCCTCAAAGTGGTTCTATTTCATTATATTCATCCATATCCCAATTCCATTCCCTCTTCACGATTATCTAAATCCATCCTGAAAGATATGATTGGAAACTAATTGGATAGTTGATAGTCCAAAATGCTCGATTATGATGGATTGATAAGAGTCCTCATGAGACTCATTGATTGGATTGATTCTTTTATGAGCATTGAGTCTTGGGAGGAGTATTGAGCACTAAATTGAGTGAAACTAAGTCTAATGTGAACTCAATAACTATGCTGCCAACATGGGATGATTAATAGGGGCCATACCTCGGAAGTTCTTAAAGAGGCTTGATTGATTGTAGAGTGTCCCTTACTCTAGAGAGGTATTGGACGGGTGGGCAACAACACCGCTTCGTTGTATCATCTTTGGCTCATAGATGGTAGTTTTCGGTTAGAGAAACTCCCAAAAAGGTCTTGACAGTACTTTGATTGGATTGGAGTTGTCTATGATTGGTCACTATTTAGTCTTAATCTCTCTTTAGACTTATGATGTTTGACTGAGTATTTTGAGTTGATTGTATTCTATCTTATATCTATTACATTCTGCAATTTTACATAATTGTACATTTCACGTACGAAGGTCCATTTGGGCCTGCATCTTTCCATGATGCTGGGATAGGTAGTAGAGGTCATCAGTTGGCACACTATTAAAGACCTATTCGTATTCAGCTGATTGGTGAGTCTTCCCATACTTTCAGAGGATACTACATTTATTTTATTTTATTTTGCTGTGAGTTTATCCCTTTTTACTTGATTTGAGGTATCCATAGACATGTTAGTAGCACTACCTACTCAGATGGATAGAGGCTTCATAGACTAGATTATTGAATTGTGATTGGATATTATTTTGGCTAGTTTCTTTCATACTAGTTTTGTTCAGCTGATTTGATAGATTGGATGGCCTTTGGCCCTTGATTGTTGATTGGGTTATTATTCTATTTGAGTTGATCTTGATATCTTCCGCTGTTAGATTATGAATGAGTGAATGTGCCGAGACTAAGTGATCCTCTTATGGACTAGCAATAGTCTCTGAGTGCCGACCATGCCAAAGGTATTCTCTTGAGGTGTGACAAATATGGTATTAGAGAACAGAGTTCAAGAGTGTTCAAGAGTCCTAGGGAGTCTATGAAGTTGTGTCTAGTAGATTTTTATTTATAGGTGTGTTGTGCAACACACTTTAATAGAAAAAGGCTATGGGACATTAGGAATAGTTACACTTCTTTGATATTCTGAGTTCGTATGATAAAGTTTAACTCTATTAAAGTATCTATTTGATTCATGTGTTACACATTTGCAGATCATGCCTTCTAAGTGTCCTGTCACCCAAATAGATGCCTCAACATCCAACACTGAGAATCACTCACTAGAAGTTCCTACTTAGACAGAGACAAGAGGATATGATCGGCCTACTAGAGCCAATGAGGCTCCTCAGACACCTATTTCTCAGCCACTTCCCACTTCAGAGGCAAAATTTAATAGAGCCATTACTATGCTTACCTAACGAGTGGCCTCCCAAAGTGGGAATCGAGGTTTACATGCTCTTGGTTCTAATTCCCAAGAGCCCACTGCTTCAACTAGACTTAGGGATTTCTTGAGGATAAACCCACCAGTCTTCACAGGGTCAAATGTTGAGGAAGACCCCCAGAACTTCATTGATGAGATATGGAAGATTCTGAAAGTTATGCATACAACTAAGATTAAGGAAGTCCAACTAGCCTCCTATTAGCTTAAGGATGTGGCAAACGTCTGGTACAATTGGCGGGAAGAGGTTCGAGGTGTTGATGCTGAGCCTGCCGAGGAGTGAATTTGAGAATGCCTTCCCCAATCATTTCTTTCCCCAGGAGTTGAGGGAAGAAAAGATTGAAGAGTTCATGAACTTGAAGCATGAGGGATTGACTAGCAAAAAGTAGCCTCAAGTTCATTCAGCTATCCAGGTATGCTCCAGTGATGGTCCAAGACATGAGGGAAAGAATGAGAAAGTTCACATATGACCTGGGCAAGCATGTAAAGAAGGAGTGCAAAGTATTGCTAATTCTGCGCATGGATATCTCTAAGTTTATGGTCTATTCACAACAACTTGAGGAGACTAAGAAGAGGGATAGGGAACTTGTCAATATGTACATGTAGACTAAGAAGAGGAGACTAAGCACATGTCAATATGTAATCCTAGTGAAAAAATTAATGTAGATAAAACCAGCCAAACAGACAATATAAGTTTGTTGCTATCTTCGTTGGCTGGAACTTGCAAATAAAGTTGAATCTATCTTAAAGCTCCTACAATTGCTATAGGTAGAGATTGGGCCAATTTGTCTTCACTCTTTCCCATAATTCCACCATATTTGTCGTGTCATTTATCAATAAAAAAAATTCTTCTTTCATCATTTATATTATTCGATATATTACACCAAATTACATGATAGGCACTTATTTTATCGGTGAATAAATTTATCGATTAAGCAGAATTAAGAGATTATTTCTTAAACACGTGTGTTGCACGTGTATTTCTAAATGTATAAATCTAACTTTAAATGTAATTCTTGAAAGTCAATTTAGGTACTTAATTTTTCCTCTCTTTTGCGAAATCAATTTCGATCTATAATTGTAATATTATAAGCTATATGAAAATAAAATTCTTGTTTATGATGATTTGAAACACATTAGACTGATTTGGGAAATTTTTTCTGAATACTTACCATTTTCTTCTATGAAGGACCATTTGGATCGAATTCCTGCAAACATCTAAAGTGAACTTCCTCTGATTTATAATGAAACCTTGTTTTTCTTGAAAAAATTCCGACCCAAAAAATAGTGAATGTCCCCTAGATGCTTAACCTTAAACTCTTTGTTTAGAAAAGTAGTGATATATGAAATCTTATGCTGGTCATCACTAGTAATTAAGATATCATTGACAGAGACAAGACTAGTAGTATTCTTGAAGAACAGTGAATAATCATTGGGGGAACTAGAATAACCTTTGAAAGTTAAAGCTCCTGCCAATTTAGCATACCACTGTCGGGATGCTTTTTAAAGTCCATATAAAGATTTCTTTAGGATAAAAGGAGCAGGAGGAGTCAATCCTGCAGAAAACTTCATGTAAACCATTTCCTGTAAGTCGCCATGCAAGAAAGCATTGCTAACATCCAGTTGATGAACACTCCAACCCCATTTAACGGTAACTGTAAGAAGACACCTGATAGTGGTCATGTTGACCACAGAAGAAAATATGTTAGTGTAATCAATACCCTCACAACCAATGTGGCCTTTAACCTTTCAACTGAACCATTTGATTTATGCTTTACAAGGTAAGGCTCTTTTCACGGAGGAAGTTCCACCACGTCCCAAGTATGATTAAGAGCTAAGGCATGGAGTTCAATCTTGCATAGCAGCTGACCATGCTGGATGGGCAGAAGCTTGGAAAAAATTCTGTGGTTCAAGGATATTAGATATAGAGAAAAAAACATGTTGGATAGGTAGAGATAGAAAACTAAAGGAATAGGCAGTGGGCTTAACAGGATTAGCAAAACAAGTAGCAGTTAAATCTAGTAAAAAAATATAATGTTTTTTTAAGCATTAGATGGAAGTCGATTGATTAAGTGAGTAGCTGTTAAGAAATAAGAAATAGGCAAATTAAATATGCAAGGTGTCTGTCTATGCTTTCTTTCCACACCCCATTCCACTGGGGAGTACTCACACAAGAAGTCTGATGCAAAACACCCTAAGATTTAAGAAAGAGTCCCTCGTAATTTCCTATCCCCAATTCCATAACACTATCACATCTGATGCATTTAACTAATCAAAGATTAAAGAATAAAAAACTAATTAAAGAACAAATAAGTTGGAACGAATGTACCAAATGTCTATGTAAAAGCAGATATAGAAGCCGAAGTTGATGAAACTTGAAGCTTGAATATGCTCCAAATTGATCCACCAAAATTTGCTCCAAATTGCAATTACCACACCAAAGTTGACAAACTAATTAATATTAATTGAGAAGGTAAATAACTAATATTTACAATTAATTTGAGAGTAGTATATACAAAATAATTATAAATTTATAATAGTAGAGAGAATTGAGAAATGATAGAGTTGAGAATGTTGAGAGATTTTTAAGAGTATTGAGAGAATTTGATTAAAAATATGAAAGATTTTTTGGGGAAAAAAACAAAAAAAAAAAGCCAAAATATCCGTCCAACGGCTAGAAAAAAATGGCCACCGTGCCAGGTTACCGTTGGTGGGCTCCACCCCAATGGTAACTAATTAAAAAAATAGAATCTAAACCGGTAATACCGGTCCGGTACCGATAGACCGAAATCGGTATTAACCGGTAAAACTACCCCTTTCCATCCCGTTACCCTTTAACCGGTACGAACTGGCACAATACTGGTACAGAACCGGAATCGGAACCGAACCGGAACTGGCACATCCTGATTCCGTTGTCAGGTATACTCATCAATCAATCTCAATCAATAGCTCAAGAACAATCATTAGGGAACAATTAGATAGACCACCATTAGAGTTCATTTATGGAGACTCATAGGACTATCAAGCCCTATCAACTCATCATCATTCTCTCACCACAATAACAATCACAATCAACAATCTCACGTCAAGGCTCTAGACTCAACCCCTAGATTCATTCGTGTATGCTTTCAAAAGTTAACATGTAAGGTTATGTAATTTCTCATGCATGCTTTCAAAAATTAACATGTAAAGTTATGCATGAAAATATCCAATTCAAGAAAATATGTTTATGATGATCATCAACATACGAAAATACATGTAATTAGATATAATTTGTAAGAAAACATTCAAGAATCAATTTAAGAAACATGTATGGGGACTCATAAATACTCAACTCCTCCATGACCATCTATGGGGCACATGAGAGGATAATCTCATGCTTTTAGTTTAGCTTTACATACCTGGGATGAAGCTATCAACAATTACCTTCAAGAATTCTCCCTTGAATTCTTCAATCTTGTGTTCTCCTTTTCTCTCATGCCCTAGTTTTTTCCAATTGTTTATAAAGGACTTAGAATGGGGTTTTAGACCCTTTTTATATTCAAAAAACCTAATTTGATCGTGTAAAGGGCTTAGGAGTGGTTGGAAATTTTTCGGATTGCCCCTCACAAATTTTAGAAATTTTCAGCTTCGGAATAACCCAGTCGTGTACAAGTATATATTTCTCCGAAAGTTTTTCGAATGAGTTTTTCAATTCCGTCGAAAAAAAAGAAAAAAAACAAGTACAAGTCCGCTACAGAGGTGCGACGCGCCTCTGTCACGCACTGACACTATCTTTTGTTTCGGATTAAAAAATTATCTTTTGCTTGGGTTGCTCTAAAAATCAACCGAGACCATTTTCCCACTAAATTCTTTGTGCTGATCGTAAATCCAGCCTCGGATTTATCATCTGAGCGTGGGAAGGCGCGGTACGCGCATACCTCTCCTCTAGGGGTATTTTGGTAATTTTACCGGGCATTACATAAAAAGTGTGAAGATCTGTAAAAACGTTAATTGAACTTTTTGCCCTTCATTAAAAGACTATATTTTAGATAAAATTATCTTTTCACCATTTTTTAAAAATTATTATTTAATTATATTTATAATATTAACTTCTAAAATATATCAAAAGAAATGATAAAATAAGGATTTCTAGTAGTGGAAGACTCCTAAATTTTACTTATTTGATAGACTTCTACTTCCTCCTTATTTAAATCAAGAAATCTGCAGCCGCTAAGGAAAATCCTAATTTACCATGGATTCTAGTTAGTGATAGAATCTACACATATAGGACCTTAATAAATAAAAAACAAAGTTG
This sequence comes from Solanum rostratum, assembly GCA_029948455.1. Taxonomy (NCBI): domain Eukaryota; kingdom Viridiplantae; phylum Streptophyta; class Magnoliopsida; order Solanales; family Solanaceae; genus Solanum; species Solanum rostratum. The sequence goes on from CM057054.1 coordinate 11,221,447, forward strand.
AATAGGATTATGTTGGTATTTTACATAGAATTTGTAGTATTTTTCTTTTGAAATTTTTACCTCTATACATCTCACGGTATTTAATTTTTTTCATGTTATCGTATTTTTGTATTTATCTATCTAGATCATTTATTTTCTAATAACGTGATTTTAGTTTATTTTGCAACGTTCATGGCATAATTCACGAACTCTACCTTTTCGAAAAAATAAAAAAAGAGTTGATGGTGACAATTGATGATTTGTCTTTGTTGGTAAGTAATGCATTCATTTTTTACATCAGATTTGGATCAAAAGTATTTATTATTGAAATATCTAGATTACTACAAGTAATTATTTAATTTTTAAATAACTATACATACTTGAATTTTCTCTTAACAAATTAATTTCATATTTCTAATTCAAAAGTCGTAAAAAAGTATAACACAAAGAAGGGAAGATAGTCGTTTGAAGTAGCACTCATGCTTGAAGAGAGTAAGCAACATTCAATATCAATTTATTATTTTTAGTAAGAATAAACCTACTAATGGAACCCGAAAATTCCTTGGAAACATTTTATTCCTAATATTAGACTTTTAGAAATAATAATACTTAAATATATTTAACTGTATTTTTTTTTTTACTTTTTTGCACTATTCGTTACAAATTTGTATTGTTATATTATAAACATACTAAGAATATATTAAAATAGTCTATAATTTGCCTATATTAAGAAAAGAGCTATTGATCAATAACAATTAAAAATTTATGTTATGTTTGTCAATAAGAAATTGTTATCTAAAGAATTATATTATTTTTATGTTATATCGAAAACATGTTAATCAAAGAAAAGGCTAATTACACGAAAATTAAAGTCAACTTTATCACATGAGTATTCCCCAAAAGTTAAAAAAAAAAATTGAAAATATTTTTATATAGTTAATTTTTTTGAGTCTTATTAATGACAAAAGTGTCTTTGATAAATTATCCTTTTGTGGGAGGAAAATGTTAAAGTAGAGGTAGTATGTGTGTGTGTGTGTATATATATATATATACACATACATACATATATATATATATATATATACATATATATATATATATATATATATGTATGTATGTATGTATATATATATATATATATGTATGTATGTATATATATATATATATGTATGTATGTATATATATATATTAATAGACACATGATACACATGCAATATACATATACTAAGTTAATATTACTTTAAAAATATGAAGGTCCTTAGAAATATTGGCTGAATTTTTTACTCTTCATTAAAAGACTTTGTAATTAAAAAAATAATCATTTACTATTTTCCTCAAATTATTATTTAATTATATTTAAAATATTTAAAATTGAGGAGTTCTAAAATATATGATAAAAGAAAAATATATTTTTAAAAATTAAGAAGTCTCAAATATATGAGGAGAGGAAAATATAAGGCAAGAGATATTACGAGAATTAAAGAATTCTTATATATATAGCACGAGAATAATATATTTTAAAAATTAAGGAGTTGTCTAATATATGGTAAGAGAAAGTTATTTCTGGTAAGAGGTATTAGGAAAATTAATAATCAAAGAATTCTAAAATATATGGTACTAGAAAAAGATTGAAAATTAAGAAATCCTAAAATTAAATATATGATAAGAGAAAATTATATAGTAAGAGTTCTATGGTAAGAGTTCTAAGGTTTTCTCTTAGTTTTTTATATTCTGAAGTTACTTGTTATTAGACAAGATTTTTTTTTAAAAAAGATAGTTTCTTTTACATTCTATCATTTTTATTTTTAATTATGTTAAAAAATGTCATTCTCTGTTAGTGTTTTTTATGTAACACTATTATTTATGTAAGTCAACTTTGATGAAATAGTAAGATCTGAGATAAGTATATCAATGTTTATATATTAATTACAATGTAAAGATTTTTGGCAGATAACTTTCAATTTTCTTTCAGTGCAACTTCAAGTTGTCATTTTTTGTTTTACCATAATCATTTTTGCTAATGTTAATTTTTTAAAAGTTTTATATTTAATAATATATTGTACACACACCAATTTACTAATTTCTTATATATATACATATATATTTGTTACTAATTTAATGTGATACACATTATATAACAAATAAAATTGTCATTTACAATTTTCTTCTCAAATCTATTATTTTATTTTCTTATAATATTTAAACTTAAAGAATCCTAAAGTATATGGTAAGAGAAAAATATAGAGCATGAGATATTAGGTAGAATTAGTAATTAAGTAGTTCGAAAATATACAGTAAAATTAAAAATATTAAGAAGTTTTTAGGGGTTTCAACAAAGACATGGTTGGTAAAAAGTTGCATTGGTTAGGTTTGTTATCTTTTTTCTTTTACTTATGAAAGTTATCTATATTTTCAATACTTCATGATTAATCGATCTTTATTTGCAAATTTTTTTCGTCTAAATTGATCGATAAAAAACCCAACTATTTATTCACTTATGAAGGTGAACAATACTCTTCAAATTATTTGTAATAATAACATAATCTAAAGTTTTTTTTTTAACTCTCAAGTGCAATAGGAGGAATCACTTCAAGATATTTTCCTTTATTATTTGAGTAACAACTTATAATTCAAAGTACTATTACTCTCAAAGAAGTTGAAACGCTAATTTTTTTATTCTCATATTTCAGAAAAATCAAAGTGTCGATTTTTAAGTTATGTTATTTGACTATATTTTTTAAAGAATCGGGAAAAAAGTGTATTTCAAAAAATATTTAATGAAATATAGTTTTTTCAAATTTACTTTTTTTAACAAAATATGATCATTTTGATCTCGAATAAAACAAATAGAACTATACAAATTATTCATAAAATATACCCTTTTACATTATATTTAAATTAAATGTACGTTTAAGGTAATCCATTATTGTTCCATTTACTTAGAATTATGTACGCTAGGTATGAATTTGTTTTTAGCAGAAAGCGCTATTACTGAATGAGGTATGTCAAGTCTAAATTTGAATTAGTTGAACTTCTGAACATTGAATGAATAATTAAAAAAATATATACTCTTATGGCAATATTAAGGATTTTCAAATATTTCATATAGTATTCAATTTAATAATATTGACGTGCAACACACGTGCAACAAACGTACACTAAACTAGTTAATAAAAATAATGTGATAAAGTAATTATCTTAATTATTAATTTTTTAATTGGTGTGGCAAATTAAAAAGTAAGAACTCAAAATAATGGAGAAAGTAATAGATTTTTTGGCACTATAATTGCAGATCTGTACGTTTTTAGGTTTCATCTCTGGTACTTAGCGGTGCCCTTTCGACAGTCATAATAATGAGAAAAAGCTTTCACTCCCACATAAAATACCTTTGTTTTCGTTTGAACATTCTTAGCTAATTCTAATTGACATTTTACAAAAGTCAACAAAAAAGTCCATCGCATGGTATAACATATATTTTTCACAAGCCTTCTAGAGTCTTGTGAAAATTGAAGTAAAGGTGTTTATTAACTTTTAAAATTAAAAAAGGTGACAAGTTTGACCTTAACTTGTCATTAATTAAAAATTAAGTGTGATTAACTTAATGAAGGGTTAAAGTGTATATTTTAAAAACTTCAGGAACTATTTTTTTTTAAAAATATATGTTTAAAAGAAAACATCCGCGATATTTGGCACCCTCCGCGACATGTCCGTGTCGCGAACATAATACTGCGTCGCGGATTGTCGCGGACGGACACTGTTTCAGGCAAAAATTTTTTTTTTTTAATTTTGAGCTACGGGCCCCAAAAAATTCCCCGAATAATGCACTACGCTTCAAAATGGTAATATATGTTAGTTCAACGAAACAAATGACAAAAACAACTCATGGATTTGAAAAAAAAACCGATGATGAATTTTTGACCCAGAAGAGGCGAACAAGTGTGTGTTCACGACGCCTCCGCGAAGCGGACATATCGCGGAGGGTCACTGTTTTTGGGGCCAAATTTTTTTTGGAATTTAAGCTACGGGCCCCGAAAAATTTACCGAACAATGCTAATAGCTGGAAAACATCAACACCACTTAGTCCAAACATAAAAATTTCATTATTGAATGACGAATTATCGGTAATCGGTGATGCACGGGCATTGTGCAACAGTTGTTGTAAAGGTCGTAGCGGTTGCTGGGAATTGTGCAGCAGTTGCTGTTTCGGGCAAAAAGTTTTTTTTAATTTTGAGCTACGGGCCCCGAAAAATTTCCCGAACAATGCACTACGCTTCAAAATGGTAATATATGTTAGTTCAACCAAACAAATGACAAAAACAACTCACATATTGGAAAAAAAATCGATGATGCATTTTTGACCCAGAACAGGCGAACAAGTGTGTGTTCGCGACGCCTCCGCGACATGGACATGTCGCGGAGGATCACTGTTTTCAAGGCCAAATTTTTTTTGGAATTTGAGCTATGGCCCCCAAAAAATTCAACGAACAATGCCTATAGCTGAAAAAAATCAACATCACTTAGTCCAAACATAAAAATTTCAATATCGACAGATTACCGGGAATCGGTGATGCACGGGCATTGTGCAACAGTTGTTGCAAAAGTCGTAGCAGTTGCTGGAAAATTGTGCAGCCGTTGTTGTATTATTCTCAGCAATTGTTGGACCCTACTTTTGATTTTTCGTTAGTAGCTATAGCAAGTTCACTATAAGTTGATGGTATCAACCATATGTAGTGATAAATTGAGTTTTGTTACTCCAATTTCAAATAAAACGCTAAATTCATGAGTGATTTTATACATTGATGTGGCGATTGCACAAGTAATATACAATCTGTTGAGCAATTGCATATGTAAGTGATGGTGATTAAGTAAATTGACTATTAGTTGGTTTCGTCAATATGTTTTATAATATATTAGTAGTGATCTTATGCGTTGAGGTGGAATCAGTAGTGATCTTATACATTGAGATAGTACTTACACAAGTAATACGATCGCAGTTCTAAATCACACTTATTTCAGTGGCTTTTTCCATTAATTAGTCCATTTGATCATGGTTATGGATAAATATAACGATTTAGTCTAATTCAACACTAGAAATAACTCGATGGTAAACATTTTGTTTGAATTTGTTGTAGCAAGTTAGCAAGTTGCTGGATTATTCTCAGCAGTTGCTGGGAATTGTGCAGCGGCTGCTGTAAAGGTCGTAGCAGTTGCTGGACCCTACTTTTGATTTTTCACTACGGACCCCGAAAAATTCATCGAACACTGTTGACACCCAATTTTGGCTCGCCATAAAAAATTTTTATAAAATATTTTTTTTTCACTACTGCTAGTACTATTTTTATTATTATAAAATTTTGTTATTATTATTACTATTACTATTATTATCGTTGCTAGTATTTTGATAAAATTTTCTCACTTTTTGTTCGACAAATATTTTTTTTATGGATATTATTTCCTACAAAGATTAGATACATATATATATTTTTAAATATATTATTTCCTACTTTCTTTAGCATCCTTGAGAATTTTATGTCATACAAATATCACTTTAAGTACTCAATTTTTTTTATTTTATTTCATTTTTTATTTTTATCAAACATGATTCCTAATTTTTACGAGTAAATATCTTCTTGTGTTATTCAAATGAAGAAGTTTGACTAATCTAGTTTCATTAATCCGTACTAATTTTATTTAATTCTTGTCGAATAACTTAATCCTACAAAGTAATCGATTTTTATTTTTTATTTTTTTATTTTGTACTTTTCATTTTTTTTTTCCGATTTTGGCTCTCTAATAATTTCAAATTTTAAATTTCTAATTTTGACTCTCCATGTTCAATTAGTTAAACTTGAACAAAAGATAAAGAGAAAGGAAAAAGATTTTCTTTTTAAGGAATGATAAAACTTTTATAAGGTATGAAATATTTTACTACCAAGAATGCTATTATAATTATTTTATTGTTGTTGATTTTTTTTATTATTGATAAAACTTCTCATTTTTATGGTTCGACCAATTATTTTACGGATATTATTTCTGATAAAAGCTAATCAAAATATGAATGTTACTATTTGCTTTCATCATTTTTGAGAAATTTATAACAGATGACTATCGTTTTAAAATGTCGAGTCGATTTTTGATTAAATAATAATTTTTTATTGAAATAAGAATTTTTTTTTCATACTTTTCGAAAAGGGAGCTTGATTAATAAATTTTATTGTCAACCCATGCTAATTTTATATTAAAGAACAACCAAACTTTGTCAAAATATTTAGTCTTGCAAAATAATCGTCTTTAATTTATTTGATTATGGCTATTAACAAATAAATTGTTCATAATTTAAATAGGTTAATTTGAGCAAAATGTGACAATCCCAAATCCCTTCATATTGGCCACTCCGTTTGCACCACGTATGCAAACGTATGGATTATGTTTCTTCAACCTTAACCTCAACCCTCCCCGATAGTTATCGATTATAGAGCTTCTTCAACTTCTAACAACTTTGAGGCGATCGTCTTTGAAAATTTGCAATATCTTAAGTCTTTTTCAAATAGTTATTTTTTATCTTCTAAAATACTTAAGTACGCATATATTTACATATAGTTTGTGTATATATATTTTTTTTTTCAATCCCCTTTATAAATATTCAGAAGCGACCTCGAAAAACAATTTTTAGCTTAAATATGTACTTATTGTCTGCGAATTAGTCAATTTTATAATTATTGTGTAATTAGTCCTAATTTAAATAAATAACTTGTGGTTTGTAATTTTTTGTTTGAATTGAAGAAGCTTAAATAATTGAGTTTGTTCAAATTTAGCCAATTGATCTCAAAATAACTACATTCCAAGTTGAATTGGTCAGATTTGTAATAAATCACTCAAGTTGGCTAAAATTGCAACACTTGGCTATTTCTTAAATCACCCTAATCTAATCCCCAACTCCTCCGCCTCTTTTCTTCTTCCTCAAGAACGTTTCTCTTTTCCCCCTTTTGCCTGCATTTCCTTTCCCTTTTCTAGACATCTGATCCCATCGCCACCCAATTTTCTCTTCTTTCCCATCGCCGCCTGACATCCATCACCATCGCCGCCTGACACCCTTCACCATGCCACCTGAAATCCTTCCCCATCGCCGCCTGACGCCCCTCTTCTCTCAAATCGATTTGAAAAAAAGGACAAATCAACTCAAGCTTATTTTCTTTTGCTTCATCATTAACCCTCCCATTTGGTCTGAGATTCAGCCTCCCAAGAATTCAAATTTTGGATTTTTAACTTGAAGAGTCCGTTGAAATCCAAGTTTGGCTATAAAATAGAGAACTCTGGTTCTTACTCGGGGATTCAGGATTGGCACAAGAAAGCATTCAAAAATAGAGAGAAAACAAACAAAAACATACTTCTAGCCTTACGATCCGATTTTTATATCCTTCTGTTTTTTTTCTTGGATTTCAACTTCAAGTTTGGAAGAGGTTTTGATAGGAATCCTTCACACAGAAGCCTTTGTTTGCTGCTCGACAAAAGGTAACCTTCTTTTCCGTTAGCTTTTCTTTATGGCAATTCCTGTACGCTGCTTTGCTGCTATGATTTCGCATTGGTCTGGGTATTTATTTGTGTCTGTCATCCATGATTGTGTATTTACAGTCGTTCAAGTCAATTTTATTGAACTAGCTTGTTCCATTATGAAAACTGATCCCTCTCCCTTTGATTCAAAATCTTTTCTATTTCAAAACACTACAGTCTCCTTATTCCCACCCCTACACCCTTGTTTCAGCTTTTGACTCCAAGATTTCTTTTAAAATTTTGAATGGTTCCTTTCTTGGGTGTTGGTATGTCTGTATGTTCGCTATGAGTTTGCTTTTGCGTGTGAACATTAGGAGAAACTTAGTATAGTTGACTGTTAAGTTACACAACATGGTGTTGGCTTCTCGTTATTGGCTGCTACCTCTCAAATTTCAAGCTTTCGGTCACGCATTGTTATACAAACCTATAAATGTTTTCATTTACCTGTTACTGCCATGACTATATATTGGATTGCTATTAAAATTAGAATGTTTGAATTGGTCTGCTCCTTCTTTTCCTGGTGTTTCGTTTCGCATTAGATAAATTGGGAATTCAAGCTCTCAAGGTTGAATATGTGCTATTTTAGGTCACTATACACAGTAAGAGTATGGTTTTCTCATCTGTTTTATCCTTTTCTTTTTTTTTCATGAAGTAGTTGTTGTTGGAGTAATACTATCACGTTGCCTTAAGGTGTGGCACCTTGAGCCTCATCTTTGTTTTAGTATGTGTTGGAATATCTACTTTGGAATCTAGTTGAATATCAAATTATTTATCTTTACAGAACAGTAGCTGACTTAGTTCTTTTATATGTGTATTAGTCTGAAGATTAGTTTGTTATGCATCTTCTTGAGCTTATTTGCTGAAACTTTGTTGTCTTTTTTTAGAATATATTGGCAAAACTTATTCCACATGAAAATATGACTTAAGTTTCTTGTTGTTTTTCTCTACCAAATTGTGATCATCCCACACTCATGTTACGTTTATCACTAGTAGAATATATTAGAGCTATGTCGATTCATTAATATGCATCTGGGCAGACTTGTTTGATCAAAGTCATTTGTGGTTTGAGTTCCTTTATTAAAATAAACTGTTAATCACTAAGAAAAAATGATTTTTTTTTCTAAATTTGGCTACTGGAAAGTGCCATGTTGTTTATGCTGAAGCATCTTTTTCTTTTTTTTTGTTTGATTTTGAAACTCTTTTGTTTTTTTATTATTTTGTTTCACCTTTCATGGTTGTTTTATTGGATGGTAATCCTTGTTTCTTGCTTCTTTTTTCTTTGATATGCTAATACACCTCTTGATTATCAACTGATAATTTTACTGTTTATACTCTTAAAGCTTAGTTTTCTTCCCCAACTCTCTTTTAATCCTTCCCGTTTGCATCGAAGCTTGTTAGTTCACACATGGCACGGAAATATTTAACTGCATACTCCTTTGTTCTAAGCTTTATCATACTTGGTTGACCTTTATGGTGTTGTCTTGTTAATGGTTTCCCTTGGTGTATGAAAATTAGTTTTACAGTCAAAGTGCTTATTACGATGTTTCATTACTGCCTAAGTAATAAAATTGCCATAGAAATAGTCTTGTCATAAAGTGCCATTTTTTTTTCTCCTTTAGCTGCCCTTATGTGATTAGTAATTGCATTTCTTTTCTAAAAGTTGGCTTCATTTATGATTCTTATGCATCTGCTTCTAGAGTTGTGGCTGCTTTATTGTCCCCTAAAGTGAATATTGTGTTTGTCTTCCATGAGAAGTAATTATTTAGTCAATTATATACTGCTTCTTTCCTTCAATTTGATTCTAGGATAGTTTGATAAATCTATACTTTCTTTTCTTTTTCCATGTAACACCAATCCGAATTCATTTTGGACTCTTCCCTTGCATATTCGCGAATTTCGAGTCGTCCCATCCTATTTGAGTTGTTGAAAGGCCGGTACAGGTTGAGGAGGCTGCTAGACAGTTTTCAAAGCAGGAAGAGGCGCATATACATCTGTATACACTGATATACAGTGGGTGTATACGTACATTACATGGGCCCGAAATCCAAATTTGTTACAGGAATAATCGTGGGGCTAAGATACCGAATTCACAAGAAATGTTGATGGAAAGTAAAGGGAAAATCAAACTATATACACTGATATACATTGTGTATACTATAGAGCTATATAGGCGGAAATAGGGCCAAAGGCCCAAATCATGGATTTACAGCACCTGATTTTTGATGGGCTAACAGGCCCAATGCTAGAATTAGGACAGGTTATTGAATTTGGGCCTGCCAAGCCCAATTCTTATTTTCTGTAATTCTTATTTTCTGTATTGTTTTTCTTGTGTATTTATTTGTTTGTGATATTTGTTGTTTTGTTTCTAACTCTAAATTTTTATATGTTTTAATCAAATTAAAATCCCCCCACCCCCCCCCCAAAAAAAAGGACCAAGGTGTTATGCTTTTTTACATAACCTTTCGAGATTTTAGACTTTTAACAGGTTCAATAATACAATGTATATATATGATACGTCACATACAAGGTATATTTTATCCTAGTCGTTTCTATACTCGGTATATATTTTTATTGTTATTTTGTATCCATCGTGCTTTTATAAATGTTATATATATATATATATAAATTGTACATCTTATCATACATTTTTACTACAATATATAGACATTGCCATTTTTTCACCACATGAAATAATGAGCCCTTATACAAATTGAACAACATATTTATTTTACATGAAAAGTTATAAAATTTTATTCAATATTTTAACATTTTTTTTTCACGAAACTCCATTTTATTGAGATTCTTATACCACATGTCATACATATATGTCTATATACTTACATCTCATCTATCATCTCATTTATTTATTTACCCTTTTTATTTTTACATCTTAATTTCGTACGCATATATAGATAAAATAATAAGTTTTCATACATAATTTTCTTATGAATTGCCTACAATAAATTTTTATAGGTTCATTCATTCTACATGATTTTAAGCATAATTTTATACTTTTCTAACATATATGTATTCTCATTTCCAATTTTTATTACATAACAAATAATATATTGTTATTAAAGCTTTTCGCAGATATTATGGACAATGCATATAGCATACCTTGTATTTTTGTTCCTAATGAAATTTTCTCATCACTAAATTCAAAAAATAATAAATGAATAATTTATCAATAAATTATTTTCCTAAGCTAAATTTAAGGACTATTTTCGAATAGGCTCTGAGGAATGCCTAACACCTTCCCCTCGAGTAACCAAAACTCTTATCTAGAATTTTACTGGTTTCGCAAATCAAAACAGAGTCTATATTTATATTTTCTTAAAGTTGGTTTCCTAATATTTTCCTTAAAATTAGGTGGCGACTCTAAAATATATTTTTTAAAAGAAACCAAAAGAGTACGACCACATGATGTTGCAAACTATTTCGACCAGTTCGAAAAGGGGTGTGACAAACACTACACATCGTTCAAAACATTAACACATGTTAGTTCAGCAAATACAACTCATAAAATAACTCGCGGGTCGACCGAAAATGACAAAACATTTTCTCCACTGGAAACAGGGCCAAGAAGTGTATGTTCGCGACAGCTGCTGCACTCAGTGCAGCAGTTGCTGCATCCCAACAGTTGTTGGACTCAGTCCAGCAGCTGCTGTATCGTCCGTGAAATGGCTCAACAGTGAAGAAATGCAACAATGGCGAAAACATCAATAAAAACACAAAACCATAATAAATAGCACCACATACACTTTTATCAGTCATAATAATGATTAAAACTTACCTTTCAAGTAATTTCGAAGGCTACACGAACAAATACCCCCAAAAAATAATTTTTTTCCTCCCAAATTTGAAGCTCAATTGTTGTGTTGGGAAAACAGTGACAACAACAACAACAAGAAGAAGAAGAAGAAGAAGAAGAAGAAGAAGAAGAAGAAGAAGATGAACCAGAAGAACAAGAAGAAGTAGAAGAAGCGATGAAAAAGGGAGAAAAATTGTCGCGGGAGAACGTTGGGGGTCGTTGGGGATTTTTGGGGAATTAGGTATTTTTTGGGTTAAAGTGTATAAAGGAAAAGTTGGGGAACTTTTTGAAAATAGTCAAACATCATTAACTCTTAATTATAATTTTGTCACCTACACCCAATTCTTATAACTTGTGTCAATTTTTTTTAATCTTGAAAGTTTTTTGTCACCTATAATTAAAAGTCCCTAGAGTCTTAGACATTTAAATTTTTTCAAATTTATTTTCACTCCGTAATTGATACTTATTTTGAAGCCCGACTAGTCCATTTCTGGGTCCTATACACTTATAATAAGATTTTTTACATTTTCAACCTCAAATCTTAAACCTCCGATTATTATGAAAGGATCTCAACCATCACAAGTCGTATTACAGATTTTTTTTTTTGGAGTTTATTTTGGAACTTATAATAAATAGATAAGTATCAAAAATACATTTGAGTTATTCTTTGTTTTTTTTAGTTTCATATCTAAACTTGTACATAAACTATTATTTATTAGTTTTTATTAGTTTGAGGAACACACCTTTCTTTTTTACTTCACTCTCACCATGGTATCTGTACTACACTCTCTTTTATTTTATTTTTTAAAATGACTCATCGTACTACACATGGACAAAATATTTCACCTTCATTTTTTTAAAAGTAAAGTTTTTATTTCTGTTATATTCGGTACACAAGTAGAAAAAATATTTTTCTAAAAATATGTATATATATCTATTAAAAATATAAAAATAAATTAGAAGTAAAGAGTTAGATGGGGTGAAATAGAATTTTATTTATTTTTAAAATAAAAACAATATCAATTTGTTTTAGGAAGGACCGGAGGAGGAGGAGAAATTTGATTTTTTTGAAAAAATATTTTATAAAAGAGATTTAAAAAAATAAAAGGTAGGAATTGTTGGGTGGTGGAGGTACGCAAAGGGTGTCAGTGGAGTAACTAAGAAAAATATTTTAAATTTTATTATAATAATTTTTTTAAAAATAATTATTTTTACAAAAATAATAATGTTGGAGATTATTAATACTTTAATCTTTAATATTTAACTAATATTAATGGTTTATTTATTTTTTGTCAAAATAAAATATTTTATCGATGTATTTGCCAAGTTTTTAGCTAATTTTTATCTTGTGTGACCATTATCTATCTTATATATGTTAATTTTATCGTTGTGTTTTTAGCTATTAGTTGCTCTTTCTATTTCCTTTTCTTTCCTTCTCTGTCTTTCATATCTAGTTTATTTTGCTTGTGGGTTTTTGAGACGAGGATTCCCAGGAAACAGTCTTTCTACCTCTATGAGGTAGAGGTAAGGTCTGCGTACTTTCTACCCTCCTCAGACCCTACTGGGTATATTGCTGAATTGATGTATGTGCCAAGTTTTTTCAATAAAAGAGAGTGTATTACATATACCATGTTTTCAAACTAATAAGTGAAAAACAAGAAAGAAGAACAAAAGGAGAACGAAGAGATTTCACACAAAAGACAATAAACATGACCACAAAAGTTTTTGAAATTATGGCTAAATTGGAGAAGAGTACATACATACTACAATGTTACACGAAAAGTAGCATCTCAAATCACTACAACGTATCAATATTTGGGCAAAAACATACTGCCACTATTCTTAATCTTAATTAGATGCAACTTAACTTTTATATGTTGAGTAGCGAATTCTTCAATATTCATCAGATTGCAAGCAAATTTCTCTAAAATGATTTTGGAATTATGCAGCTTAAAACTTAAATTTTCAAAAACTACTCCCAAAATCTATGAGCAAAAGCTAGCTAAATCTATTGAGTCGTGAACTTCTTCCTATATTCACCAACCGCAATGAATGCAAAGTGAGTTCTTATACAATAATTCACGAATTATGCAACTTAAAATACCTAAAAACGAAACCATAATCATCTAAAACAGAGCGAGCAAATGATAACAGGAAAGACGAACACACTGATTCATATCAAAATCATTAATTTTCTGCATTTTTAGTGGATTTTTCTTAAAAAATATGCAGCTTCTCCAAAAAAGCCCTAACCCATCATTTTTGCAATAACCATTTTCAAATTTGAGGTACAGACTTTAAAATATAAATAAATTAAATCAAATACATAAAATTGCAAAAAATAACATCTATTTCATAGAAACCCACTTGTGTATTTCAAAAACCCTTTCATGGATTTATAATTTTACAGAGCAAAAACCCTTCCAAAAACCCTTCATAGAAAGACAAAGTAAACTTAAATAGAGTGCAGTACATAGAATACCATACCTTTTGTAAAGATAAAACCACAAAGAAAGACAACAACTAATCTGCTAAATTGTTGGAGATGGTGCTCTTGCTGGAGACGAAGAGGAGCTCTTGCTGGAGCAAAGATAAGCACTTACCCTGGATGAAGAGAAACCCTTTTGCATGTGTCTGATCTTTCAGAAAATTAGAAAATTTTCAAAGGAAAGTCTGCGAAGAGAGAAACCCTTTTATCTTCGTATTTTAGACTTCTAAAAAGACCAAAGTATATTCGTGGGCTTATAAATTATTTGGTGGGAAATATTTTTGGGAAGAGGTATTATAATATTTTTTAATAGCAACTGTTGCTATAGAGTTTGATGTTGCAACGATTTAAATAATTGTTGCAACAAATACCTCTATGGCTATCGTTTTGGACTATTGCAACAATTTATTTTAATAAGTGTTGTGGTAGGTCAAAAGTTTTATGGCAACAGTTGAAACTGTTGCTAAAAAGTATTTATAGCAACAATTATTTAACCGTTGCATAATTGTTGTTGCCATAGACCATATTTCTAATAGTGTAATAAGTGATATTTTAGATATATGAAACTCAATAAATAAGATAATTAGGTGTATTTTTTATACTTATCTCTATAAAACAAATAGAACTATACAAATTATTCATAAAATATACCCTTTTACATTATATTTAAATTAAATGTACGTTTATGGTCATCCATTATTGTTCCATTTACTTAGAATTATGTACGCTAAGTATAAATTTTTTTTTAGTAGAGAGCGCTATTACTGAATGAGGTATGTCAAGTCTGAATTTGAATTAGTTGGACTTCTGAATTTGATATCTATATTGATTTTTATTTTTTCATATAATTTTTTTTAATTAATTTGGAGAATTTGTTTTAGAAATTATTATTTTTTGGCTGTTTAAGTCATTTTATTCAATACATTTTAGATTTATTTATTTTTTTGTGAAATTGATTTTTTCTTTTACCCAGTTAAGGTTTCCGGCGAAACTACGTTAGGCTGTCTTTACCATCCCTCTTTCTTCTGGCGAAACTTTCCGGCGTTCGGATCATTTTCTTTTCTTCATTCTTCCGCTACTGGCAAACTCACTTTTCATTATCCTTCTATTGGGTATTTGAAAAAGAACACCTGCCATTCAATTCATCATTTTTGGAGAAAAGTTCTTTTGCAAATTGCTGCAATTGCGGATACGTACAGAATACTGAGCATTGATCAAAGATTCAAGATTTCAGGAGATATCAGATCTGAGCATAGACCCAATTCAAGGAATTCAAAATTTTCATTTGAAGATTCAGATTGTGGGATATATATCTCTGACCATATTCCAGATGCTATCTTTTCATACTTATTCTCTTTATTTACTTTAGAGTTCTCTCTGTGTTCATCATCTTTTCATACAGATTTCTTATTTATTTAGGCTGTTTCTTGACCTATTGGGCATTTATTTGCATAACTACTATTGTTTGCCATTTTCTTGATATTCTTGTAGCATGTTGATTCTTGATTCGCGGACGGACACTGTTTCAGGCAATTTTTTTTTTAATTTTGAGCTACGGGACCCGAAAAATTCCCCGAATAATGCATAAGCTTCAAAATGGTAATATATATAAGTTCAACCAAACAAATGACAAAAACAACTCACGGATTTGGAAAAAAATTGATGATGCATTTTTGACCCACACAACAATGGCTCATAACTGGAAAACATAACAACAATGTCTCCTAGCTGCAAAAGAATGGCTCCCAACTGAAAATTTCTCTCGATCACTCTCTAACAGAAAGCCATTTTCCCTTTCGCAAAAAGTCAACTTGGACTTCTTTCTTAAGCGGAGATTTGGACTACATGGACCTAAGCAACCCGCCGACAGGGGCAGCCTTTCACTGTTGGAACCTTTGATTTAGATTGGTAGGATTCTGTCTAATCTTTCCTAATTTAGAAATTGCACTCAATCAACATAGTTTCCTCAGGGCCAAATTTTTTTTGGAATTTGAGCTACGGGCCCCGAAAAATTCACCGAACAATGCCAATAGCTGAAAAACATCAACACCACTTAGTCCAAATATAAAAATTTCAATATTGAACGATAGATTACTGGGAATCGGTGATGCACGGGCATTGTGCAACAGTTGCTGGGAATTGTGTAGTAGTTGCTGTATTATTCTCAGCAATTGTTGGACCCTACTTTTGATTTTTTGTTAGTAGCTATAGCAAGTTGACTATAAGTTGATGGTATCAGCCATATGTAGTGATAAATTGAGTTTTGTTACTCCAATTTCAAATAAAACGCTAAATTCATGAGTGATCTTATACATTGACGTGACGATTGCACAAGTAATATACAATCTATTGAGCAATTGCATATGTAAGTGATAGTGATTAAGTAAATTGACTATTGGTTGGTTTCGTCAATATGTTTTATAATATATTAGTAGTGATCTTATGCGTTGAGGTGGAATCAGTAGTGATCTTATACATTGAGATAGTACTTACACAAGTAATACGATCGCAGTTCTAAATCACACTTATTTCAGTGACTTTTTCCATTAATTAGTTCATTTGATCATGGTTATGGATGAATATAGCGATTTTAGTCCAATTCAACACTAGAAATAACTCGATGGTAAACATTTTGTTTGAATTTGTTGTAGCAAGTTGGCAAGTTGCTGGATTATTCTCAAGTTGCTGGGAATTGTGCAACAGCTGTTGTAAAGGTCGTAGCAGTTGCTGGACTCTACTTTTGATTTTTCACTACGGACCCCGAAAAATTCACCGAACACCTACACATCGTTCAAAATATTAACACATGTTAGTTCAACAAATACAACTCATAAAATAACCCGCGGGTCGACCGAAAACGACAAAACATTTTCTCCACTGGAAACAGGGTCAAGAAGTGTATATTCGTGACAGCTACTGCACTCAGTCTAGCAGATGTTGCACTCAGTCCAGCAGTTGTTGCATCGTCGCTGAAATGGCTCAGCAGTGAAGAAATGCAACAATGGCGAAAACATCAATAAAAACACAAAACCCAAATAAATAGCACCACATACAATTTTATCAGTCATAATAATGATTAAAACTTACCTTTCAAGTAATTTCGAAGGCTACACGAACAAATGCCCCAAAAAAGTTAATTTTTTTCCTCCCAAATTTGAAGCTCAAATGTTGTGTTAGGAAAATAGTGACAACAACAACAACAACAAGAACAAGAAGAAGAAGAAGAAGAAGAAGAAGTAGAAGAAGCGATGAAAAAGGGAGAAAAATTGTTGTGGGAGAACGTTGGGGTCGTGATTTTTGGGGAATTAGGGTATTTTTTTGGGTTAAAATGCATAAAGAAAAAAGTTGGGGACCTTTTTAAAAATAGTCAAACATCATTAACTTTTAATTATAATTTTGTCACCTACACCTAATTCTTATAACTTGTGTCACTTTTTTTAAATTTTGAAAGCTTTTTATCACCTATAATTAAAAGCCCCTAGAGTCTTAGACATTTAAATTTTTTCAAATTTATTTTCACTCCGTAATTGATACTTATTTTGAAGCTCGATTAGTCCATTTCTGGGCCCGACACACTTATAATAAGATTTTTTACATTTTCAACCTCAAATCTTAAACTTTCGATTATTATGAAAGGATCTCAACCACTCCATCACAAGTCGTATTATGGATTTTTTTTTTGGAGTTTATGTTGGAACTTATAATAAATAGATAAGTATCAAAAATACATTAGAGTTATTCTTTTTTTTTAGTTTCATATCTAAACTTGTACATAAACTATTATTTACTAGTTTTTATTAGTTTGAGGAACACACCTTTCTTTTTTACTTCACTTTCACCATGGTATGTGTACTACACTCTCTTTTATTTTATTTTTTAAAATGACTCATCGTACTACACATGGACAAAATTTTCACCTTTACAAAAAACAAATGAATTATAATATTAGTTAAAGTTAAATTTTTAAACTATTATTATTTCAAAAAAATTATAAAATAAAATATAAAATAATTTTTTACCATACTCCATCACTTATCATACCCCCCCCCCCCCCCCCCGATTAAAATAATAGTTTTTACCCTACCCACAATCCTCCGCTTTCATTTTTCCCTTATATTTAGAAAATTATCTTGTACTTGCCGCAAGATTTTTTTAAAAATAAAGTTTTTATTTTTGTTATATTCGGTATACAAGTAGAAAAAATATTTTTCTAAAAGAAATGTATATATATCTATTAAAAATATAAAAATAAATTAGAAGTAAAGAGTTAGATGGGGTGAAATAGAATTTTATTTATTTTTAAAATAAAAACAATATCAATTTGTTTTAGGAAGGACCGGAGGAGGAGGAGAAATTTGATTTTTTAAAAAAAATATTTTCTAAAAGAGATTTAAAAAAATAAAAGGTAGGAATTGTTGGGTGGTGGGGGTACGCAGAGGGTGTCGGTGGAGTAACTGAGAAAAATATTTGAAATTTTATTATAATAATTTTTTAAAAAATAATCATTTTTACAAAAATAATAATGTTGGAGATTATTAATACTTTAATCTTTAATTTTTAACTAATATTAATGGTTTATTTAATTTTTGTCAAAATAAAATATTTTATCGATGTATGTGCCAAGTTTTTAGCTAATTTTAATCTTGTGTGACCATTATCTATCTTATATATGTTAATTTATCGTTGTGTTTTTAGCTATTAGTCGCTCTTTCTATTTCCTTCTCTTTCCTTCTCTGTCTTTCATATCTAGTTTATTTTGCTTGTGGGTTTTTGAGACGAGGATTCCCAGGAAACAGTCTTTCTACCTCTATGAGGTAGAGGTAAGGTCTGCGTACATTCTACCCTCCTCAGACCCTACTGGGTATGTTGTTGAATTGATGTATGTGCCAAGTTTTTTCAATAAAAGAGAGTGTATTACATATACCATGTTTTCAAACTAATAAGTGAAAAACAAGAAAGAAGAACAAAAGGAGAACGAAGAGATTTCACACAAAAGACAATAAACATGACCACAAAAGCTTTTGAAATTATGGCTAAATTGGAGAAGAGTACGTGTTTTGCTGAATTGCGGAGAGAGAGACATATATACTACAATGTTACATGAAAAGTAACATCTCAAATCACTACAACGTATCAATATTTGGGCAAAAACATACTGCCACTATTCTTAATCTTGATTAGATGCAACTTAACTTTTATCTGTTGAGTAGCGAATTCTTCAATACTCATCAGATTGCAAGCAAATTTCTCCAAAATGATTCCGGAATTATGCAGCTTAAACATCTAAAATGAAACCATAATCACCTAAACAGATATTTGAACTTAAATTTTCAAAAACTACTCCCAAAATCTATGAGCAAAAGCTAGCTAAATCTATTGAGTCGCGAACTTCTTCCTATATTCACCAACCGCTATGAACGCAAAGTGAGTTCTTATACAATAATTCACGAATTATGCAATTTAAAACACCTAAAACGAAACCATAATCATCTAAAACAGAGCGAGCAAATGAGAACAGGAAAGACGAACACACTGATTCATATCAAAATCATTAATTTTCTGCATTTTTAGTGAATTTTTCTTAAAAAATATACAGCTTCTCCAAAAAAGCCCTAACCCATCATTTTTGCAATAACCATTTTCAAATTTGAGGTACAGACTTTAAAATATAAATAAATTAAATCAAATACATGAAATTGCAAAAAATAACATCTATTTCATAGAAACCCACTTGTGTATTTCAAAAACCCTTTCATCGATTTATAATTTTACAGAGCAAAAGCTCTTTCAAAAACCCTTCATAGAAAGACAAAGTAAACTTAAATAGAATGCAGTACATAGAATACCATACCTTTTGTAAAGATAAAATCACAAAGAAAGACAACAACTAATCTGCTAAATTGTTGGAGATGGTGCTCTTGCCGGAGACGAAGAGGAGCTCTTGCTGGAGCAAAAAAGATAAGCACTTACCCTGGATGAAGAGAAACCCTTTTGCATGTGTCTGATCTTTTAGAAAATTAGAAAATTTTCAAAGGAAAGTCCCCGAAGAGAGAAACCTTTTTATCTTCGTATTTTAGACTTCTAGAAAAGACCAGAGCATATTCGCGGGCTTATAAATTATTTGGTGGGAAATATTTTTGGGAAGTGGTATTATAATATTTTTTAATAGCAACTGTTGCTATAGAGTTTGATGTTGCAACGGTTTAAATAATTGTTGCAACAAATACCTCTATGGCTACCGTTTTGGACTATTACAATAATTTATTTTAATAAGTGTTGTGGTAGGTCAAAGGTTCTAGGGCAACGGTTGAAACTGTTGCTAAAAAGTATTTATAGCAATAATTATTTAACCGTTGCATAATTGTCGTTGCCATAGGCCATATTTCTCGTAGTGTAATAAGTGATATTTTAGATATATGAAACTCAATAAATAAGATAATTAGGTGTATTTTTTATACTTATCTCTATAATAAATTATATTTCAATGAACAAATTATTTAGTAGCACACGCCACGTCCTTTGAAAATTCTTTAAAATATTTGTCAATTCGTGGGCTTTTAATAGAATTTACTTTTAGTTTTAGTAGGTGAAGAGAAGTAGAAAAACCATAAGAAGAAGAATTTTAGATTTTGGTTGGAGTTTAGAAGGATCACGCAACTAGTCATCCTTTCTTAGTTCCCCTTCTCATCTCTTCATGGATTTCAAGAATCCCATCCATGAGTACTATCACTACATTGTGTATACACTTGTTACCTTCTTGTTGTTATTATGTATTGTTTTCAGCAACAATTTTGGTCTATATCCTAGTCACTCTTCAAAAACAGTAAGTAGTTGTTATTCTTTTGTTTCTTCTTCTTTCTCATTTAAATAAGAATAAGAATTTGATGAATTAATTGTTCCAGTTTAAGATGAAAATGTACGGAGATGATGTTGAAGAAGCATTAGCGGGAGCAGCAAGGGAGGACAAGACGCTAATCATAGCGATAGTAAACAAAGCGTATGTGGAGGGAGATAAGGCCATGTTGGATATTTTCTTGGATGGCTTCTGGGTGGGAGAAGGTACCCAGGATTTGATCCAACACCTTTTGATCGTGGCGATGGATGAGTTATCATACAAAAGATGCAAATTCCTGCATCTTCATTGTTACAAACTCCAAACGGATGGTGTGGATTTCATGGGGGAGAAACTGTACATGTCCAAAGACTTTATAAAGATGATGTGGAGAAGAACACGCTTCTTAGGAGAGGTTCTGAAACGTGGTTATAGCTTCGTCTTCACGGTAAACAACATTCATTTATGTCATCATTACATCATCATTACATACCAACAATCATAAGTATAAATTAGGTTACATGAATATATGTTGCCAATACAAATACGGGTAAACTATGAATTAATTAAATGGGTCGAATTTTCAACTTTTATTTCCTCAAAATTTATTGTATTTTTCTAAAAAAAAACTTATGTTTAATTGTCTTAAATATTTTGGATAATATTTTTTAAATAGACTTATTTTCTTCATTTTTTAAAGGAAAAATCCACCTCTAAAAAGTAGGATAAAGAGAAAATATTTTTCAAAACTCTTATTTAACCTCAAATTACAATTTTTTTTTTACTTAGACCCCTCCACCAGCCCCTACCCCCTCCCCCAAAGAAAATTAAGTTTTTTTTTAATATTCAATTTTTAAAAGAAAAATTCAAAATTTTTTACGCTACCTTTACCATGCTCCCACATGGGTCCAAAAATAATAATTTAAAAAAATTATTTTCTATCCTTGATCTCCTCTGAATTCGATTGTTAGAATTGGATTATGACTATATCGGGTTATGATTTAAAAGTCGGATCCTAGAACTATTTTGGGATCAAATCAATATTTAGAAGTCGAATCTCACATTGAGTATTTAGTTTCATGATACAATAAAATTAAATAAAATATTTTCAATATTTTTCGTCCAATGATGACTAAAATATTTATTCATATTAAATTTTAAAATAAATTACTATTTGCACATGAAATATGGGTAAACTAATATTTTATCCAACCTATTTGTAACCCAACTTATATTTACCTATATAAAATAAAAGCTGATTGAATTATTAGTCATTTTATATTAACTTATTTTCAACTCGCCTAAATTTGATCTAACTTGTCCATTTGCCAGTATTCCTTCCATTTCAAAATTAGATTTTGATAGGGAGAGGGAATACCATTCAAATAACTATATAGCGGAATATAAGACCATTCAAGTGTAGGATTTGTCACCAATTAAAACACTTCACAATTTTCAAAACAACTCAGCTACGTCAAGTAAAGAAAATGATTTAAGTGAGGTCTAAATATATTTTTCATCTACCTGTTTTACTAAATACACTTCTAGTTAATATTATTGGTTTATTTATGCTTTTTGACGAATGATCTACATTAAATTAAAAAAAATTATTTCACGTAATATTTTATTACTGGTTTAACTTTAAATTCTGACTCTAATTAAATAAATTCATCCATCTGATTTTCTGACCCAAACACTAATCCATCCAAAAATTATAAAATCACTTCAATCTTTTTTTAAAAAATAATTACTAATTTGTAACAAAATCAACCTCCAGAGGTCCTCTTTTTAGCACAAAAAATGGGAAAATGTAAACCAACTTCTGGAGGTCGATTTTTTCCTTTTTCTTTTTTCAAGTTACCGGCCTCCAAAGCTGATTTTTATTTATTTGTAGAAATTGACCTCTAGAGGGCGGATCTTGTCATGAATCTTTTCTTATTTAAAAAGAAAAAAAGATTTCTGGATGGTTTTTTTCACGAATAATAAATTCAAAGAGAATAAATAAAACCACAAACTATGGTAAGAGCTTGAGTCAGATAAGTTACAAAATTGGATGGGCGAATGTATTTAATTAAAGCCAGAGTTGAAAATTAGATTAGTAATAAAATGCCGCATGAATTTAAATATTTTTTAGTTTAATGTTACCGCTAGTTCAAATGGCATAAATAAGCTAAAATTGTAACAAGAAAGATATTTTTAGTAAAATAAATGAATGAAGGGTCTATATAGACTTTTTGCGACAGTGGGCAACATTTTTGGCCCTAGTCCGTCAAAGAAATAGATTGTATCCCAAATTTATGTATATACCAAATACTATTTTATGCTTACTATTACCGTTCTTCTACCCAAACTAGTTGATCTATATATTTGTATTTGGTACAAGGAGGTACTTCCTTCGTCTCTTTTTTTTCCTTAAATATGGTGTCAAATCAACGTGTAGAGTTGATTTTGTTGCAGGGACGGTGGGCTGGCTCTAATGTTAAGCAAAATCATATTTGTCCATCTGATTGCTGTTGTTTATTTGATGGTAAACAGGACACAGACGTGCTGTGGCTAAGAAATCCATTCCCCCATTTGAGTGCCAACCAATCCCTGGACTTGCAAATTAGCACAGACCATTTCAATGGGGATGAATGGTCCGAAGCGAATCCCATTAACACGGGGTTCTACATGATCAGATCAAACAACAAAACTATGGCTCTGTTTGATAAGTGGTACGCCAAGAAAGACAATTCCACCGGATTAAAAGAGCAGGACGTTCTGCAGAACCTAATACGTGAAGGAGAAATTCGAAAACTAGGCCTTAACCTAAGGTTCTTGGACACTCTTTATTTTAGTGGATTTTGTCAAAATAGCAAGGATGTCAAGGCCGTAGTCACTGTTCATTCTAATTGTTGTAGAAAAATTAGTGCAAAAATGGCTGATTTGATTGCAGTCATTCATGATTGGAAGAGGTCTTTGGGCGCCACCGCCAATGAGACGTCGAGGTTCCAATGGACACCTCATGATCACTGTCGAGATTCATGGAGAAATTGAACATCATATCTTATACATAATTATGGTGAGGATCGTAGGATCATATCTTTTGTTCCTTGTTGGATTTTACCTAGTGTTTTTTTCTATTTCATCATAACATGTGTATATGCTTACTCCACTCTTGTATTTGGTTAATCCATACTTTATATCTCATACCAACCTTTCTTAAAAATGTAATTATACTTGCCATGGATATGCGCCCGCCATTTAGTACAATAAAGCACAAGCCAATTGGAAGAAGAAATTTTTTAATTACTAAAATAATGGATTATAGCTATTAGAACATTATGGATTATAATTTGTTACATTGGATATGATTCAGTTCCCTTTTATAAGCAAAACGATATTTTTAGGAATCACCTGGACTTGGAAAAAACATTTTGCTCAAAACTTTATGTATTAATCTATACATGTATATAATGTGTTAATGGATATGCATTTAGGTATTGTATTATATTCTTTTATGTGTAATTATTATTTTCTTTAATAATAATTTCTTTAAAAAATGTGTATTATGTAAGCTGACTCACACATGCAAAACAGTTACCAAGAAATGAATTATGCTTAAAAAAAGGCCAATACAAAAACTATCCCCTTTTACAATTACCAACTTGCACTACTTCAATTGTTATGATCATGCGTTTTCCATTCATGAAACATTTTATCACACGCTATAAAATTTTCATTTTCATTTTCATTTAGATCAAAGTATTTTGTATTTAGAACCTGTTTGAATTGACTTTTGAGCCAAAATAGCTTTTAAACATTTTTTTTGTGTTTGAATAATTTAAAAAGTACAACTAATTAAAATAAACCAAATATCATAAAGTAAACATTTGTAATTTATAACTTTTGGCTACTAAGCGAAAAGCCAATCCAAACAAGCTCATGAATTTACCCTGACATGCAAATAATAGTATTGGCCTCGTCAATGAAATGCATGTAGCCAGCCACTAGGTTTTGAAAATGGGGACAAGGAGGATTGTGAGAGAGGAGTTTAAGAGTGACCAAATCAAACTTAAAACACACCTTTCGTTCCCCGGTAAAATCAGAGGACATAATTCATCACAAATCTATTTGGTAGTCTTTTCATTTTGCTGCCCAAAATGCAAGCACCTGAGCAAGCCAGCAACAGAAAAAACCTAAAACATCATTCACAGAGCTGAAACTTATGTCAGCTCATGACTTAAATGGTACAGGAAATTTGAATTATAACATCCTTTGCCCTCCCAAAGGAAACCAGAGAGAGTAAAACAAGGAGATGTGCCTCTTTTACAAAGCCAGCCCCCATGCTTCTCTCAGGAAGGCCAGCAATCCACTAGTATGGCCTGTAGCGGATGGGACGTCTGAACCTTGGAACCCTTCTGCAAATAAGAAACAACACTTGTTAACTGAAGTTTGATGTAATCATCAAGCAAGCAGCAACTTGAATCATCAGAAGACAAAACATGTCAACAACAGTGAACATAAAACAAAAGAGTAAAAAGTGCATTACTGTTATGTTATAGCTTAAAAAGTGAAGAGTCAAGGATGACAAATTGAGAGCATGCTAATTGGGGAAGCTGTAATCCAGATCAACAATATCTGAGAATTGATCTTCCATTTAACTCTAGGTAAGTTCAGCTCTCTGTTGTGGAGGGCATAAAGCATACCGACCAATATCAGTTTTCTTTGATATTTACAAGATTTGGACCAGCTCATCAGGACTACTCATAGGATAATAGACAATAAATTCAATTGAACAAATCTCATAACCAACATATGTTAAATCAATATTAGTTTACATGTGTTACTGCACAATCAAAATACCCTACAAGTTCTATATTATTCTCATTTAACAGCTTAGTGATGCAACGCCTTTTTTTCAGTCCTGAAGGATATTAACTGGTAGTAGTACAGGGAGCATTGTTCTAACATTTGCATTAGTATTACAAGAACAAAACAGGGGATTTTAGCATGTACAGACAGTACAAAAAGGGTCGTGGATGCATTGCAAGTATTGAGATGCAACGTCTTTAAAAACAGTTGTGATGCATTTTAGATTGGTATACGTAACTGTGATTGTGTAAACATAAGATTAGGCATAGGAGGCATCTAGTTTATTTTAGTAAACCTCAGACTCGACCCTTTCATCAATAAGACGAGACCCTGGGATTCATCTTCTGAAGCACACTGATAAACTTGAAAATAGACGAGTTCGAGCAGCTGAGCTGCTAATCCAGAAACATACGACTTTAGGTCATATTTGGACAAAATACTGACAGAGCGAATTAACCCCTTGGAAAGAACATTAAACACAAAAGTTGCCATTTCAGATCAACATAATTACCACAACAAATGCTCTGTCTTTACAAAAGCCCAACATTCAGCTTCGTTTAAAGGCAGTAAGTCTAAAAACCCATCCAACCAAGGACAACCCAAGATTCCAGTTTATTTGGGAGGCAGGGAGCTCTGGTCTACTGCTCATGTAGGCAGGGGGCAATAGTTTAGTTCAAACAAACTTGTGTTCAAGTAGATTATGTGGCAAGTGCACACCACATAAGGCATTCAGAATAGGTGGTATCCAAGGCTGGGGGGCCACTTAATATTCAACTTGACTTCCTTCAGAAATTGAGTGATAGATAAAGGACATATGATGTTGCAACTGACAGCACACTGGAACTTACATGAAAATCGAAGAGTAAGGAAATAACCTGAGCTTTAGCCCAATGTTTAGTGAAGTGACAAGGGCCAGGAAAATACTATTGGTCAGGATGAAAACTGCTCTGAACTCTATCCTCAGTACCTCTTCGTTCCTGATCCTAGAGATCAGACAAAGATGGTCTAGCCCCAAAAGAATGGTCAAGCAAATTTTGGATAAGTAAATAATTTGATGCCTCTTCTCTTTGGGTTGAGGTAGAGAAAGAGAAATTGTACTTCAAAGAACGATTAACAGAGATAAGGTTGTATGCCTTAATCCTTTTCTTTTGCAATGCAATTTTTTTTTAAAACAAAAGCTTTTTCCACAAATACAAAACTAACGATGAACACCGACCCTACTCGTCATGTTCTGTCGAAAATACCTTGACTTTTTTCATGATTTTGTAGCTCATCTAGCATCTAGGGTGGCAAGTAGTACTATGAACTGCTCATATCTTGAAACACTTTTTAAGCATCCCCATACCCAGACAAAAACAAAAAGAAGAGAAACAGGAAACTGAAGGGAAAAGAAATTGTCCCTGTAACAAATGAAACAGTACCACTCGTGCATTCTGAAACTGTCTAAAACATAAATATCTGTGGAACCAAAAGTTCAAGAGATGTAACTCAAATCCTCAGCTCTCGAAAAAGAGAAGTAGGAAGAAGACCCAATGAAAGAGGTTGTCGAGCACTAGATGGTAAAATATAGAAATAGCATCACACATACATATATACATACATATAGATATTGCCACACCAAAACAAAGGTTCTGCAGAGGATAGCGTCATTGTTAATTACCCAAAAGGTGGAAAGACTGGAGCACCAGGCACGAACGCACGTCGAGGGCGGAATCCTGCATAAGGATTAAATCGCCTTCCTCGAAATTGCTTCATACCAGGAACATTTGTGCGCTTGGCAGATACCTATACATGACCAAAAAAAAAACATATACACAGTGGTAGAAGGTCTAGAAGGTGAAACAGAGTTGATAAATCATTATGATGATTGTTATGGACCTTCAACTGCCGCCCATGAAGCTCTGATTCATTTAATAGAAGTGCATTTTGAACAGCTTCCATTTCAACAAACTCCACATACGCGTATCCTTTTGGCTGGCCAAACTTGTCAGTCAGGATAGTTACCCTGTTAACAGTGCCGCACGACTGGAAGTGCTGTTGCACTTCCTCAGGTGTGCAGCCATAATCTACCTGAAGTTGAAATGGCAGAAATCAAAGTAGTTATGCTAAACATTTTCATAAGAGATGGGTCAAAGCATTTTTTAAATGTTCTTGAGGGGAGGGGAGGACTGGCCTCACTTCAGATATCCGGTCCCAAAAACTTGAGTCACATAGAGAGTAAAACGAATATAGCATTAGAAATAGCAAACCATATTCAAAGACTAACGGTAAGGGGCGTCGTAGATGTCTTTAACTAACATGATATAGTTGTTACTTTTGTAAGATGTGCAGGGAAGATATCTTGTTATTTGCTAGTTAGTGATTTAATGTGAGGTTAGCTCTATCAACACAGCAACTCAACCTAAAGGCAAAAAAAGCAACTCATCCTGAAAGTGGAATATCCAGACGAGCAATCTAAAGTGTTGCCTCAGCCTGTCATGCATTTCTGGACAAACTTATCCCAAGTATTCATTCTTTTGCGTACAAAAAATTGCAAGCTAAGGCAACAAGAAAAAACTGAGAAAGAGAAAAAAGAAAACAAAAGTAAAAGAACAAGCAGAAGAGCAACAAGCGAATTTTCTGTATCCATAATGAAAACAATAATCTGAAAGTAAAGCCATTAAAAAACTGATATGAAAAATAAGTTTGTCTAGAAAGTCTAACAGTATTATTGCTTTCTAGGTGAGCTCCTGTTAAAGTTGTCATTGATTTAACTTTACCCAAAAAAAAAAAAATTGGTCACTGATTTAGAATGTGAAAGCAAATAATCAGATTGGGTTGAACTATACTTAATTCCTGACATTGATTAACACAATAATAGCTTTATGAAGAGCAGGATGATGCTATTAATAGAAACCGGGCACATAGGGAAAAACAAATTTACATATTGAGATAAAGGCGACAAATCTCACATTACCGACATATATGGATCTCCCATCCACCTCCTCCTTTTCAGCCTGACTAGAAGAAGCAGTTGGCTCTGCACACATGCACATAAGCACAATTTATGAACAACAAATACCCCATAAGCAATTTTGACAATGTCTCTCTCTTTACTTCAAATCTAACAGTTAGATATATTAAGCCAGGAAATCACAGAAGATTGCTTGGATTTACTTTTTGGGGGGGATGATGGCATTTGGTATTAAAGGAAAAAGTTTCCTCACACACGCAAAGAGACAGACATATACACACATCTATACACACTCTCTTCAAAAACAGAAGTCCAAAACCTAAGATAACTTAAACGCATTCACTGCTCCTCTACACGTCAAGGAATTGAGAGATCTTTAGAAGCACCCTAAAGTTCCACTCATGTTTTTTAAAAGATACCATTAGCTTGTAATTTTTGATACACACACACACGCACAACAATAACAATAACATACCCAGTGTAATCCCACAAGTGAGATCTGAGAGGGTGGTGGGTGTGCAACCTTACCCCTTCGTCGAAAGCAGAGAGGTTGTTTCACATACACACACACACATACAGATATATATATATACAGAATAACACACACACACATCTCCGTTCAACCAAAAAAGGCCTATGGGACTTTAAGCAAATGGCAAGAAGCAACTCACTTCTTTTGAGGGGAGCACTCAATTACTGGGAACAGAAAAATCACGTAGCATATATCAATTTCTTTGATAAGATCATGTAACATAAATGAATTAAATAATTATAGTGTCAAATCACAATTATAGTCACAATTACAATCACCCCATGTACAATAATGGCAATATTAATCGGATAATTTGAATTAAACATTATTAACATGTAATTTCAACAAGGCCATACAGCAGTAACTTCAATCACATTGATTTTCAATTTGCAAATGATCAACAATAAGAAAAGAATTGATTTGCAACACATACTTCTATTAATTACTCAATAAATGTACTAAGAGAGCAAAAGAGGAGAAAAGAAGAAGTCCAAACGAAAAAGACTTGCAAACTAAGAGAAGGAAGCTTCATTGTTTGAAGAGGAAAAAGAGAGATGTAAATCAGAAGTAGAGAAACAGATATAGTAGATTTAAAAAAAAAAACCATGTTAAATCCCGAGAATAGGAAAACAATGGAAGATGTTAAAAGCGTAGCAGCTACTAGTTTCCTTATTTGTCTATTATTTTCTTTCTATAGTCAGATTCAAAGACTCAACTGCTTCTAGCTGGGATCATTTTGTGCGTCTCTCTATAAAAACAATACTTCACCCATGACGTGATAATCCACCCATTACTTACCGCTGCTTGTCACTTAGAGCCACAAAATAATGACTTCCAAGAGCACTGAGTTTCTCATATAATCATCATGAAACGAGCTACAAACTAATAAAATTAATTACAATAAAAGTGTCCCCCCTTTTCCCATTTTCCTAATTATAGTGATATGCAAGCCAAATGTGTCACTTAGCAACCACAGTTTGATCTAATTCATTTCTTTCCCTTTGCATATATCAAATAGTCTAGATACCCAACTGGTGCAGCCCAAATTCCCATTTACGCTAAAAAAAAATCACATCTTACCTACAAGAAACAGACGAGTAATCAACTATAACCAAATTCAAGGGACAGATATAGTTTTATTCCTTTGACAAGTCAAAAGACAAACAAGTTTGTACAACAAGAAATTAGCACCAAGAAGTAATTTCATGCGAGGATGGGTCAAGATCTACAAAATCATGTTGATTACAGGAAGGATATGGCGCACATAAAAAAGGAGAAAGGCAAAAAGAAACCAGACAAAATGAAAAGCTACTGTGTATCCAAGAAGAAATTAACACCTAAAGAATTTCTGAAAGAGGGTGAGATCTAGAAAATCATCCCGGCTACAGGATGGATATAGCTAACAGAAACTAAAACGGAGGAGGGCAAAAAGAAACGAGTAAATCAAAGAAAAGGAACAAACAAACAACCATTTTACCTTGAAAAAGATTTTTTTTTTCTATATTTGAAATTAAAAAAACAGAACGCAAAAAGGGAAAGGGAAAAAAAAAAAAGAAACAAAGCCCACTCTTAGGCGCTGGAATTGGCCACAACGATCGCCTAGGTTCAAAGCAGCGAACTTCTCCAGTCATCTTCCTGCAAGATATCTCGTCTTATAGGTGATTGGAAGAACAGATGAAGGAAACCAACCTAGAGACCAAGGTTTAGCTAACCAACAAGAACGTCTAATTTAAATAGAGTCACAGAAATGAAGATGTAAAGAGTCACAGAAATGAAGATGTAACGGAGAAATCAAATTTCTCTAGGGAATACAAGTGGTCAAAGCCATTTACCAATAGAAAGAAGACAAGTTGGGATTTTTTTGGCATGACATTACTTTAAAGTATATTAAGGACACACAAGAAAATTGCTAAATACTTATTTATTCAGGCAGATAACTTTGTCATAAATTTACGATATACCGGAGGAAAAGCATGGAATTTATGTAAAAAGATTTATTCACTAATGTATACACTAATAAATTAGCCAAGCTTCTCATAACCTAACCGATGCCGGAGGAATGGAATCACTATTCACGAATGACAATTTTTTCAGATTGCAAGAATAAGTAGTCCCACCATTGAAATAAAGGAGAAAATCAGAAAACTAGTAATTGTAAAAATTCCATAGCTATAACAGTGTTAACTATATCTACTTGGTCTGGAATCATGAGGCCCAAACAACAGATATTGCTGCTTTGGCATTCATGTACCCATATCTTATTTAGATAACTCCAAGTTTGAGAAGAAAAGAATTCTGAGTTTTGCAGTAGGAAGCATCTAGAACAGACTTCTTGACCAGAAAGATCTGTAAAACCCAATCATAGACTAAGTTGCTCGGACTCGGGTGCGGGTGTCCGATAC
Source organism: Solanum rostratum (assembly GCA_029948455.1). NCBI lineage: Eukaryota > Viridiplantae > Streptophyta > Magnoliopsida > Solanales > Solanaceae > Solanum > Solanum rostratum. The sequence goes on from CM057054.1 coordinate 11,252,849, forward strand.
GGGTGCGGATCTAGAGGTCAGATCCTTCATGATCTAATTTTTAAGATTCGGGGATATGGATTCATGTATGGATACAGGTGCAAGGATTCGCCTAAAAATAATTAAGATATCTAAAAATAGAGTGATAAAACATATATTATGAGATATTATGTGGAGAATTTGAAGAAAATCCTGGAAGAAGATTATAGAAAAAGGCGTGATATAGAAATTTATGTATAAAAGCTATTCTATTTTCTTCAATTTCACCTTAGTTGTTGTATTGATTACAAAAATCGTTAAAACCATCCAAACTTTCCCCATCAATTTTGGTCAAAGTACCCAAAATCGATAGACCAAATCAGACACGGATCCCACACCCACGCCCATGTCGTGTCAACACAGATGCGGCACCAAAAGTGAAGAGTCCGAGCAACTTAGATCATAGATACAACCCCTCAAACAGGACTCCTGGAATTCATGTAGAAGAATTTCTAGAAAGATTCTAAACTTGCAACAAAAAGACAGTCAAATCTTAAGTTACATGGAATTTGTACTCAATTAGGAAAGAAGATCAAGCATTTAAGAGGAAAGATAACCTTTTCATTTGTTTCCATAAGAAATTCTAGAGGTCTTTAAGAAAATGATGGAACCAACGAAAATAATCTTAGTACATCTTATACATTGAATAGGAGAAATACCAATATAGTAGGTATTAGAAACACACTTCTCCAACCATGTAGCTCTTTTTATGAAGATCCAAGAAATATATCACTTGAAATAATGAAAAGACCAAGAAAAGTAACCCAAAATGATCATTCCCAAAGCATTTAGCAAGCTGATAAGGTTAAAAAGACTTCTGAAGATGAAACAGACGCATGATATTTGGGGTAAGACAAAGCAGCTATTATACCTAGTACTTTTCTTCTCTTCCATGTTTCAAGTAATAATTCATTTTTTTCGTACTGGACACATCCTCGACACTACAGAGCTTTATCTGGTGATATGGCCTCTCTTTAATTGCTAATCAAAAGCTGGTTAGTGCCTTGAGATTTGGGAATAAAAATAAATCACAACCATAATGAGCTTCAACATTGTGGATCACATTATCAGGGCCAAAAAAGTGTGTCTGCTTGATTGATTCTCTCGTAGGTGCCTGAATAGATGCCAGGATAACATGCATAATTAAATCTGTTTTTCTGTTGCTTTCACAAATCTAGCTAAAAGAAAAATAAATAAGCTAGTGTGAAAAAATTAAGCCGGTTCTACAAAAGGAAATTTGAAAACATCAGGCAAGGCAAGCCCGGTGTACTAAAGCTCCCGCTATACGCAGGGTCCGGGGAAGGGCCCGACCACAAGGGTCTATTGTACTTTGAACACATCAGGCAAATATCAAAACTTTCTTTTCCCAAGACAATACCTGAATATTCATCACTGATCATCTTGTTAACGGAAGGAGCATAAGTTTGGTCAAAGTTTCCTACTACTTTACCAGTTTAAAAAAGAGAAAACTAAGTTTATGCCCCTTTGAAGCAAACTATTTACATCCATATGCTTTTTTACATTTATGCCCCCTACTATTAAAATTCGCGCGCTAATATTGTGCTGACGTCGGCATCCACCTTGTATGATATACCAATAGGGTATACATATATAGGCAGGATATCACAGAAGATTAAGCTCAGTCCTATATGATACCGAAATGGTATCAATATACCGACGGAGTGTCACAAAGAATATATTTTCTACTAATTTAGAATTTAATATATAAGTTTGTGAATTTAATAATTTTTTCTTAATTATTTTATTCATTAAAAAAAGAGCTCAAAATTATATGTACACCGACGGAGTATCACAAGAATATATTTTCTACTAATTTAGAGTTTAATAAATAATTTTTTGTGACTTTAATAATTTTCTCTTAATCGTTCTATTTCTTAAAGAAAGAGCTCAAAACTATATGATACCAATAGGATGGAATATCACAAATAATTAAGCTCCAGTCCTATATGGTATCAATATACCGATGGAGTATCACAACGAATATATTTTCTACTAATTTAGAGTTAAATAATTTTTTCAATTATTTCTTATATATTTGTTAAAAAAATAATCCTATGTGATATCAATAGGGTATTAATATACCGCCAAATTCTATATGATACCGATATGGTGTATACATACATACATACATACATATATATATATACATACATACATACATACATATATATATATATATACATACATACATATATATATATATATATATATTGTTGGACTATCACAAAGAACTATATCATAGTATTCATGCTGACATCATGTTGACGTCGTGCTGACGTCATGGACGAAATAAAAAGGGGAAAGTAGGGTAAGAAGGTAAACAATTTGGGCCATGGGTCCATTAAGAGTAAATAGTTTGGATTGAGTCCATTAAGGGTAAATAATTTCACATTAGGTCTATTTTGTGTAGTTTTAAAGGCTTGTGTGCTGGTGCATGAAGAAGGTTTCAGCTGTTTCTGTTTGCAGAGGGTTAATGGTGGTTTTAACAATTAACAATAAGAATGCAACCATCTGAAAATAAAATAAATAACAAAATATCACCACTTACTAGAATCAACAAATTGAATTGCATTGACGGAATAAAAAGTTTCAATAGAATGTTAGACTTTAACTTCAAGAGTAGAAAAGTGAAAACACAAGAAGGTACAGGATCTTGCAACACCTAAAAAAATTGATCAAGTAAATGTATATTTATTCTTATAAATATAGTCAAAAGCCTCACTCTGCGATTTTGTCCACTCAACAACCATCTAATCCACCTTTTTCAGGTGAAGAAAGGGAAAAATCCTTGCAACCGCTATTTTAGCTTGTAACACGTAGTTATCTTTATCCCACAACATGCAGTACCAGTGCAACAGCCATCTTGCTCCTCGAATGAGTAGATCCACTCAAATCAAAAGACCAATACAAAATTGCAGCAATAACCCTTGCTTTACTATGCAAAGCATGAACTAAATTTAGTATATCCAAAAAGTTAATTCCAACCAAGAGGTGTCTAAACCACGATTTCAGCAGAAAGATACAATCCCAATCATTTTATAGCATTACTTAGTTTCCTTTTGCCAAAAACTAAGGTTGCATACTCAAACAATCTTTCCAACCAAGTTGAAATGTGTGCAAATAACAACTCTTTAAAAAAATATACCAAACAAATTGAGAAGTCAAAACAAAATCCAATTTTAACAGAGTTTTTAAGCCTAGCAAATAAAACCTTCAAATAATAGTTTGTCAACAAGTAAACTATCAAACCTCAAAACAATTCACGAGGTTGAGGTTTACAATTATTGTTCAAACTTCATGAAACATAAATTTCATCCTCACAGCCACCTAGCTTAAGCACAATATTTGTTAAAATATAGTAAATGATTGCAATTGTGAAGTCGTTAACCATCAGAAAAATCACATTGTAACAACTGATAATTGTCAAGGGTCAAGCTAGAGTTTCTTATGCCCACGGCTTGGAAGTGTGAATCTTGTGGCTTTATTTGATAATATATCTTTGAGCTTTCTAAAGTACTAAATCAGAAAAATTGTGTACTTCTTTTCAAGCATATTGATGGTTGAATATTTAAAACAGATAAAATTCATACACTAACATCTTAAGGAGGTCATAAGCAGCTGGAGAAGTCGAACAACAAAATACCCAGGACATTGTGTACACTGTTCTATTATTCATAATGTGGTTAATTTGGAAGGAAAGAAACTCAAGATGATTTGAAGGAAAAGCAATTGCAACTCACTGTATAAAAATATAAATGCCTTATGTTTTTAGCCTTTTGGTATAACTTAAAAGTGCAAATCATTTGATTCTTTGGACTTACACAGACTGCTTATATTAGGACAAGGAGAAAGTCAATCTGTGTACTTGTACATTTTCCAGCATTTGGTGCTATTTCATGAAGAAAATACTCTTTTTCCATTTCTTTCTTCTTTTTTTTTATATGGCAAGTATGTTGATGTCCAAAATCAGCATTATGTAGGTGCTGCAATTACATTAAGATATCAAGAGAAGAGGAACTACCTACCCAATAATTGCAATTCAAAAATGCAGGCCAGACTCTAGACAATCTCAGCAAAAAGAAAATTAGACTTGTCACCAGATACTATCTCTGAAAGCAGAATTAACTGTCAACCATTTATTTTGCATTGCCCCATCACAGCTGATATTTAGGACTTCTTCCTTTCTCTCGATGGTCTCTCTTGGAGCCAGGGGAAGGGAGGGATTCTGAACCCCTTCGTCTGAAAATTTACACTTTGTATATAGATAAAACGTTTATTTTCTAACATATATTATGTTTTGAACCCCCTTGACACAACCAAATAGCCTGCTCAACGGTCAAGGGGGTTTAATAATCTTCTTAAGGTCACGAGTCCAATTCCTGCTCGCTTTTCTTTGGAGGTGTTTTTGTACTACAAGGTACATTTCCAATTTAAAAAATGGCCATACACTTTAATGCTTGAAATTTTTCTTCCTAACACTCTTCACTTCTAAAATATTTGTTATATAATAAAAATATTTATTACGTGTGAGTTTGTGTCCCAGAAATAGAAATACCCTCCACAACAAGCATCTTATTTTTATACTTTTAATTAGATTTTTTTACTTATAAGTTGTTCTGCAATCATCTTTAGTTCATCTTTTAAAATTAGACCATGATTATTTTTTTGCTTTTTCTTCATTTAAATTCCATTTGCACTAGCAATTTAATTTTTCTATTGAGGAATAAAATACTTCAAAATAATTTACCCTTGAATTAATTTATATTCAATATACTATTGCTTTGATTTTTAATGACAGTACAAAAACAACATACCCAGTGAAACTCCACAAAGTATGGTCTGGGGAGGGTGAAGTAGAAGCAGACCTTACCACTACCTCATGAAGATAGCGAGGCTATTTTCGAAAGACCCTCGGCTATAATGTATCCGCCCTGAGTAAAATGAGAAAAATAATAGATATAGAATAACGGCTAAAATGGAGAACAATGTCAATTCTACAAGGAAAAACAATAGAAGCAGCAAAATAATTGAAGAGCAGTAACAACAACACCATAATCGCACGACTAATCTTATAACAAACCTAAAAACCATCACAAGGCAAGGCGACATTCAATCCCTTACTAATCTTCTACCTTAATAGGTGACCTCCACTCTTTTTTATCTAGGGTCCTGTCCCCAGTGATATGAAGCTGTATCACATCTTATCTACTCACCTCTCACCAATATTTTTCAATCTTCCCCTACCCCTCCGCTTGACTCCAAAATCCAACTTCTCGTACCTCCTAACTGGGGCATCGACACACCTCATCTGCACATGCCCAAACCATCTTAGTCTCGCTTCTCTCATCTTGTCTGGCACAAAGGCTACTCCTACCTTCTCCCAAATAACTACATTTCTAATCTTGTCACTCCTAGTATGTACACACATCCATCTCAATACCTTATATTCGCAGCATGCATCTTCTGAACATGGGAGTCTTTAACTGGCTAGCACTCTACCCCATATAACAAAGAAGTCTAACCACTATTCTCTAGAACTTACCTTAAGTTTAGGTGGTACCTTCTTATCGCACAATACTGTAGAAGAAAATCTCCATTTCATCCATGCTGTCCCAATACAATGCATGACATCATCATCGATGTCTCCACTATTCTGGATGACAGACCCAGTATATTTAAAGCTTTCTCCCTCAAGAATAGGTTGAGTGGCATGCCTCACCTCCATGTCCACATCATCCATCATACCGCTAAATTTGCACTCCATGTATTCTATTTTGATCCTACTCAATTTGAACCATTTGGATTCCAATGTTTGTCTCTAGACCTCCAACCTAAGGGTGTCAAACTGAGCCTAAATAAAGATAACCTGCCCAACCCACCCAAAATTTCATGGGTTGGGCTCAAGATAATTTGAATTAGGTCCAATCTCATCTCGTTCAAGCCTTAACCCATTTTAAAAGAATCTTCAATTGAGCCCAATTTAATCTCCAATTTCAACCCGTTCCAAGGCTTTTTACTTGCATTGATGTACTGTATGCTTTATATCTATTTTATATTTTCTATGATTTATCTATCTATTTATAACTTTTTTATTTTTTTCTTGAGTTGAAATTCAAATTGTGGTTATAAAAAGTAAATAATAATATATTAAAATTATTGAGACTGAACGGATCAAATTGGGCAGGTCATGACCCCAACCCAAATTTTAGCCCATTTGAGTCCAACCCGTTTGAGCCCAAGGTAAATTTGGGTGGGTCATTACCCAAATCAATTTATATTTCAACCAACAACAACACCAACAACATACACAGTTAAATCCCACAAGTGGGGTTTAGGGAGGGTAGAAATGTACGCAAACCTTCCCACTACCTCATACGAAGTAGAGAGGTTGTTTCCTGGGGACCCTCGACTCAACAGCCCATAAGCAGAATAAACTAGATATAGCAAAGAGAAGGAAAGGGAACAAAAGGGAGAAATAGAATTAGAAATTGAAATAAAAGAGCGATTCTTTACAAAAAGCACATATCAATATGTAAATACGATGAATTCAACACACATACGTCAACTAGAGACACCAAGCATGCCTACCCCACTACTCTAATTCGCTACTTCCACTCCTTTCTATCTAAGGTCATGTCCTCGGTTAGATCTAAATTCTCCATATCTTGTCTGATCACCTCCCCCCAATACTTCTTCGGTCTACCTCTCCCTCTTCGTGTAGCTCCCAAAACAAACCTCTCGCACCTCCTAACAGGCGCATCGGTACTCCGTCTCTGCACATGTCCAAACCATCGCAGTCTCGCTTCCCTCATCTTATCAGCCACCGATGCCACCTCCAGCTTCTCCCGAATGACCTCATTCTTAATCTTATCCCTCCTAGTGTGACCACACATCCATCTCAACATCCTCATCTCTGCGACATGCACCTTCTGAACATGTGCATTCTTTATTGGCCAACACTCCACCCCATACAGCAAAGATGGTCTAACCACCATTCCGTAAAACTTACCTTTGAGTTTAGGTGGTATCTTCTTGTCACACAACACTCCCGAGGAAAGCCTCCATTTAGTCCAAGCTGCCCCAATGCGATGTGTGACATCATCATCGATATCACCACTACTCTGGATGATAGACCCCAGATATTTAAAGTTTTCCCTCTTGGGGATAGGTTGAGTGGCCGGCGTCAAATCAATGTCTGTTTCATCCCTCTCAACACTGAATTTGCACTCCATTTATTCTGTTTTGGTCCTGCTCAGTTTAAATCCTTTGGACTCCAAGGCGTGTCTCCAAGCCTCCAACCTATCATTAACTCTAGTCCGAGTCTCATCAATCAGTACTATGTCATCTACAAATAGCATACACTATGGTACCTCCTCCTGAATGGATCGCGTCAGCTCATCTATCACTAGGGCAAACAGGAACGCGCTCAACACAGATCCTTGATGGAGTCCCATCTCAACAGAAAAATAATCTGTGTCTCCTCCCACCGTTCTTACCCGAGTCATGGCTCCGTCGTACATATCCTTAATCGCCCTGATATATGCCATTGGGACACCTTTCACCTCTAGACACCTCCATTGGACATCCCTTGAAACTTTGTCATAGGCTTTCTCGAGATTGATGAACACCATATGAAGGTCCTTTTTTCTTTCCGTATACTTTTCTACTAATCTCCGAACAAGATGAATTGCTTTAGTAGTCGACCTCCCCGGCATGAATCCAAACTGATTTTCCGAAATAGACACTACTCTTCTCACCCTCATCTCCACCACTCTCTCCCAAACCTTCATAGTGTGACTTAACAACTTGATACCCCTGTAATTGTTACAATGTTGAATATCCCCTTTGTTCTTGTACAATGGCACCATCGTACTCATCCTCCATTCATCAGGCATCTTGGCAGTCTTCATAATAGCATTGAACAGTCTAGTCAACCACTCTATGCCATCCTTGACCATGTTCTTCCAAAAATCTACCGGAATCTCATCTGGTCCGATCGCCCTCCCTCTCTTCATCCTACTAATAGCCCTTCTAACCTCCTCAACTCTAAACCGCCTGCAATAACCAAAGTCACGATGACTTTCAAAGCGTGCCAACTCACCCAGCTCAATATTTCTATCTCCTTTTTTATTTAAGAGTTTATGAAAGTAAGCTTGCCACCTTAATTTAATAGAGGTGTCATCCACCAACACCTCACCCTCCTCGTCCTTGATGCACTTCACTTGGTCCAAGTCGCGAGCTTTCCTTTCTCTTACTTTAGGGAGCCTATACAATCTCTTGTCCCCGCCTTTATCACTTAGCTCCTCATACAGACGCTCAAGTGTTGCTGTCTTAGCACTCGTCACCACTAACTTTGCTTCTGACTTAGCTGTCTTATAAGCCTTCTTAAGTGTTCGCTTTTCATCTTCATCCCTACACTCCAACCACTTTGTGTAAGCAACCTTCTTATCTTTCACTTTAGCCTGAACTTCCTCGTTCCACCACCAGTCACCCTGCCGTCCACCAAAGGCCCCTCTCGACACTCCTAGTATCTCAGTAGCTACCTTTCTAATGCAACCAGCAGTATTGTCCCACATATTATTCACATTTCCGCCACTACTCCAAGCCTCTAAGTCTCAACTTCTCTTCCATCTCTCGAGAAAGGGCAGGATTAAGGCATCCCCATCTAATCCTCGGTAGTGCATACATGACCTTCTTCTTCTTTCCTCTCTTGATCTCCAAATTCATCACTAGAAGCCTATGTTGAGTGGAAATGTTTTCACTTGGAATAACCTTGCAATCCTTACATAGACTTCTATCGCCCTTCCGGAGAAGCAAGTAATCTATCTGAGTCTTAGCTACCGTACTACGGAAGGTGATCAAGTGGTTTTCCCTTTTGGGGAAACAAGAGTTAGCAATAACCGACTCAAAGGCTTTAGCAAAATCCAAGAGAGACATCCCGCCTCCATTCTTATCCCCAAAACCAAAGCCTCCATGAACATCTTCAAACCCGCTAGTGGTTGCCCTGATATGCCCATTGAAGTCGCCCCCAATGAAGATTTTTTCTGTCTCCGGTATGCCTCGCATAACCTCATCTAGGTCTTCCCAAAAGAGCCTTTTGACTTCCTCATCTAGGCCTACTTGGAGCGCATAAACACTAACTACGTTCACCACGTGCCTACCAACCAAAGTTTGATGAACATCATCCTATCATTAACCCTCCTAACCTCAACAACATAATCCCTAAGGTCCTCGTCTACCAAGATACCTACCCCATTTCTATCCCTAGAGCCACCCGAGTACCACAACTTAAACCCATCCACGTCCCGAGCTTTGGTACCTACCCATCTGGTCTCCTGAACACACGCTATATTAATATGTCTCCTCTTAAGACATTTTACTAGCTCTATGGATTTGCCCGTTAGTGATCCTATATTCCACGATGCTATCCTAAACTTACATAGGCCCGTGACCCTCTCACCACCCCTACCCCTTACCCTTCTCCCTAACCCCAACTGACGACATGACCCTAGTCTATCATTCGCTCCTGACGTCTCTAAACTCAGTTATAAAACAAGAGAAAAACAGTCCCTTAAGGCCCAATCCCTAAAGGTATAAAACAATGATATACAATAGTCCAAATAGCAACTCCCTTAAGGTATACAAATAAGCTATTCAGAGAAACAGAGAATTTGAACCTTAGTTTGAATAACAAAGAGAGGGGATAGTGGAGGATATCACCTGAGTACTCTTGAAACCTGCCGGAATCTTGTTTGGTTTTGTGATGAGACCTGGATGCTATGATGAGAACTGGACGCCACCGGTCGATCTTTGTCGTTCTTGTTGACAGAGAAATCGATTTCGCGAGATGAAGGACAATTGTAATGAAGATTCTTGAAAATGGAGAATTGGATTTTCTTACTTTCTTGTTATTGTAAAGTTATCCAGAAAGATTTTAGAAGCAGAGAAACAAAGAGCAAGGAGAGAACAATAACTCAACAAAATATACAAATGAACCCAAAAGACAGTCAAGAAAACAGAGGGCAGACTTGAATCAATAAAACAGAAAACGTGGAAGATATCACCTGGATGATGTTCGAAACTTGGAGGATTCTGACCGAAAAATATGGGACGTTGCCGGCAAGAAATAAAATGCTAAAAATAAAGGAATTAGGAAAAGAAGAGGTGGTTTCTAATTGAAAAAAGAAAGTGCGTGGATATGTGAGTTGCAAATAATGTGCTAAAGCAAAAGCAAAGTTATGAAATAAAGGTGCGCGAACAAAATAAAGCTTTGAGTGGGGAAGTCCTTAGGAAGTTGAAGAAGTAGCGCAAAGGCACAAAAAGAAGCTGACAGGATTGTGAACAAGAAGTGAATTGGAGTAAAAGTAGTGCTTAGGCAAATCTTCAGAGGGGTCGAGTCACTTCTACCCAAAAAATATCCATACCCGTCCCCAAGCCTTCATTACAAATCCTTAGAAAATTCTTTGTGACCCTAGTGGGTATACTTAGGTTTTAGTTGAGTGAAAATAAAGGCGAGCATATGGGTGAAGTAATTGAAGTTACTTTTCTTTTGAGAGTGTGAGTGTTGTGCATTGATCTTTCTAGAATGAATATGCTGATGCACTGTGTAAATGAGGAACTCTTTGTTGTGAGAATGCATGGAATAATAATTACACATGAGCTTGCAACCTTTTGAGCAACTCTGAGCATCTCTTGGCATAGATATTTGTTTGTCAACTTGTGAGCTTCAAAATTGCGTGAGTGGCTTGTGGAAGCTTTGTTGAAAGGCGAATTGAGTGTCATGTGCGTATTTCTCTCTTGTGGCCCTGTATGAAGTGATGGTGTTAGAATTTTGATGCTTGATTTTCTTGAGGGCAAGAAAAAAAAGTTAAGTTAGGGGTGTTGATCAGTCTTGAGTCAGAGTCATATTTGGGCTCTATTTGGTGCTTGTTTTTTTCCTCAATGCATATTTTCACCTTGAAAACTAACAAATTGTACTTGAAATGTCATGTTTGGGCATAAGGACTTAAGGAAAAAAAAAGCAAGACAAAGAATATCGAGCAAAAATTGCAAAAATTATAGGCAAAAAAAGCATCACCTAACGTAATTGGCGATGCGCCAAGCGGGAGATGCATCGCCAAAAGTCCCAGAACAAACCCCAAAAGGAGTCGAAAAATTAGTGGTATAAATAAGGAATTAGTGTATTACATGTCATGCTCAAAGTCCCATTAAGGCGGACTGACACTCATTGCCGACAAGGCTCAAGAGAACCAACATATAAACATACACTTTCTATGAACATTATAAGGAGTTTCCACATGCCGTCGGAAATGACTGGATGTTGCCGTAACCTGCTGGAAGCTGCCGGAAATTGATAGATCTACTTCGAATCTTGACAGATCTGATTTGCGAGGAAAATAGAGAAGAAGAAGAGGGAAAATTTCGCCCGAGCAGATAGTTCCAATTGCTGGCGATCGCCGGAACAGTTTTAGAGAGAGAAAGGTCGTCGCAAATGTTGCTTGTTTTAGAGAGCGCAGTCAATTTATATTTCAACCCATTTTAAAATTTCCAATTTCAATCCAATCCGCCTGTTTGACATCCCTACTCCAACCTATCATTAACTCTGTCCTATGTCATCCACAAATAGCATACACCATGGTACCTCCTCATAAATAGACCTTGTCAACTCATGCATGACCAAGGCAAAAAGAAAAGGGCTAAGTACATATTTTAGATATAGTCCCATCTCAATAAGTAAAAGTTTCAAGTCTCCCACCGTTCTAACTCGAGTCTTGGCTCCATCATATATACTCTTTATCACCCTAATATACACCATCGGGACACATTTAGCCTCCAGACACCTCTGCCGGACATCCCTCAGCGGTTTGTTATAAACATTCTCAAGATCAATGAACACAATACAGAGATCACTCTTTATATTTCTCCACCAGTTTTCACATAAGATGGAATGCTTCAGTAGTCAATCATCCAAACCGATTCTTTGAAATAGACACTCCTGTCCTCACCCTCATCTCCACCATTCTCTCCCAGACTTTCATGGGGTGGCTTAGCAATTTGACATCCCTATAATTGTTACAGTTTTGAATATCACCCACAAATTGCAATTTGATTTTTATGATTGTGTAGCTTATATTTAGATTTAACTTTTTTTTGTGAACTCGTTTCACATTATATTTGGATTAAATAAATTTGATGAACCCATTTAACAAAATTTTTTTATCGTTCACTTCTTTAAAATGATGAACCCCCCTTACTCAAAATCCTAGATTTGTCACTGCTTGGAGCATGCCTATATTAATGGAGTCTTACATCAATGGATTTTTTTAGAGTTTTGACAAATCCGTCAAGAAATATGTTGGATGATTCTAACAGTCATATTCTTGGGTAATATATAATGAAAGGAATCACAAATGATTGGTGTTGTCTCAACTCTTATTTAATCTCTCAAGGCTAAATTAGAGTTGTTCAAAATTGAACTCAAATCGACTACCCAAACCGAAAAATAGTTACTGGTTTATCAAAAATGGGTAATTGGTTTAGCAATTTCAGTAACGATTTTAATTTTTTTATTATTGGATTATCGGTTCTTAACAGTTTTAGATTTTTTCGTAACAGGTTAACCAATAACTTGATAGTAAATTAAATAATTATATTTGTACCATTTGGTATATAAAGTCCTTGATAGTTTCATACTTTTGTTTTTGACTATCTCAAACTCTCAGTTATTCTACAATGTGACAGTGTTTGATTTTGAGAAAAATGCAATTTTTCAACTCATGCGCATGGTTCATTTGGTTTTCACCTTGTTTTTAAGTGATTTTCAGTAAAGAAAATTTTGTGTCAAATCTTAACGATTACACCGATAACGTAACCAATGATCAATAACCGATAAACCAATAGCTGATAAGTCAGTGTCTTAATATTTCTATAATGGTTTAGCATATCTACAAACCGATAACCTATAAACTTCAAAACTGAACGGACCGATATGCAGCTCTAGGCTAAATGTCCAGTTAGTTTGTTAGTTGATTCTCACATCTGTTAATAGTGTTGACATGTTGTTAGACTTGGTAAGCTCCGCAGTTTTAGCTTAGACTCATGTACTGGTGCTTCAAATGTAATTTTTATTTTTACCTTTCATGTACTAGAGCAAACAGTCTATTCCTTTCGTAACTTGACATCTTCCTGATGCCCCTGCAATGGAATCCTATCCTTTATCAGAAAAGTATCTCAAAAACATTTTCAGAGGGATTACAGACTCAATGCAGCAGGAAACAGATCAAGCTCTAGCAAAACTAGCAGAAGCAACCCACCCAAACATGATGTTCTCAAAGTCAACATAACTATGAATAAACATTGTTCCTCACATTATTCAGAAGCCACAAATGAAGCTCTCATCCGAACTTTGGAACTTGCTTCCCAGCAGTAGAACTGTGCACTTCGCTCAAGTTCGCTTCACCAAAATGTTAAATGTTTAAATTTTCGTATTTCTTCACTCAAATTACTTATAATATCGTTTGCACTTTAGAGATCTGTTACAAGTTCCAACTAAAAAGAAAAATTTTATTCTGAAGTTGATGATTCTGTGATATCAAACTTAACAGTATGGTTAAAAAAATAAGCAGCAATGTGACAACAAGAATGGAAAATAAGTTGCCTAGCCTGCATACCTCTTGCAAGTACTGAGAGGAAACAGTATAAATGAATAATTGGATAAATTTCGCCAATATGCTGTGCGCTTTATCAACTAAAGTAAAAAGAAAAAGCACTGTAAATTTAACCTGTACAGCACTAGCAATCTATGTTGCTCGGACTCTTCAAAAGTGTCAGCGGATGTGTGTCAGATTCGCCAAAACTAGTGTATTTTTGGAGAATCCAACACGGTTGCTGCATTGAAAGCGAAGAGTCTGTGCAACTTAGCTAGCGATAAAACCTATGCCAAGGCCTAATACACAGTCGACTATAAATACTCCTAACCACCCTCATGCTTCTACATCTTGCAACAGAAAATTCTTCGTTAGCATCATAATTATCATGAGAATAATCATTATTTTTTCATCACCTCAATAATAGCTTATAAGCCCCTACATATTTTTTTTCCTTTTCTTTTTTAATAAAAGGGAGCATATGCCACTACTTACAAGGACAAATCAACAAAATTAGGGAAGGTAAATAAAGAGACACCAGAGATGATAAATTTTGATCCACACATCAGAAGCAGATTCATTTATCCTTTTTCTAAAACAAAAAAAAAAGAAAAACAAAATGTGTAATGAGAGTGCTTCTGGCTTGGGATGCAAGGGTGTTTCTTAATTTAAGTTGGGATTGGAGTTTCCAGACATGTGAGTAGTGCAAAGTATTTGAAAAATACTGCCAAATGAGTAAAACCTTGTGAAGATCCCATTTCTTTCTCGACCTTAGCCTGCATTTCGCGAAGAGCACCTGCTTCATCCTCAATCTCCTTCAATCTCTTCTTCATATTCTCTAACTCCTACAAACCAGATAAACAAAATCAGGGTTAAATTACCAGTATGACATTAAAATAAACAAATTCTTTCAAATTCAAATTCGTAAAGGTAATAACCTTAGCATTAGGGTCATCCTCAGATTCAGCAGCAGCAGCAGATGTGTCATATTCGGCATCCATCTCTCCTTCTTCATCAGGTATTTCTCCTCCGTAAACCTCATGCTCATGCTCATCATCGTATTCATTGTCCTGGTGCTCCATATCCTCTCTCAAACTGTTTTACTGTTTCCTCACGGCGAAGAATGGCCAGCAGACGGCCAAGGAGTGAGATCGATTTTCTAGGTTTTCGAATAGGGGGATTGGAATTTGGGGGAATAAGTCGGTCGGTGATCGACGGAGAGGATAAGTTGAAACTATCGCGTTTATTATAGTCTGTTTCGATTAACTTTTGGGGCAACAAGGTGTCATAAACCAGTGTGGTTCAGTTGGTTATATAGTAGAATAAATTTGGGGATGTAAAAATATCCAAAAAAATCAAATTTACCCGACCAAATTGTTTTCAATAACAACCAACTACGTTAATATCTTATTTGAAATTAATTTGATTTGAAGTGAAAATCTTTTTGGTTGTCGAAAAAAAGTGAAAATCTTTTTTTTTATAATAAACTGTGAAATATTATCATAACACCAATAATGAGTAGAAATTAAGAGCATCTAGTCTCCCTATCACCTTCTATGAAGAATGTAAGAACTAATCAGACCTCATAAGAAAAAAAAATAACATCAGACTTATTCTAGTTACAAATTTTACGTCTCAACTATAGATATTTTTTTGCTTTTCTTACACTGCTAATCATACTTATTCTTTCTCTCAGTTCTCTCTGAATCAGTGTCATTATACCTTCATTATTTACAGTTGCTTGTCTGAACACTTTCCAACTTCTAGCTTGCCAAGTTTCATAGACAAGAGCTCCACATATTGCAGCTAAAATTCTATTTTGAATTGTCTCTGGTGCTGTCTTTGATCCATTATAGGCTTTGTTAAAAACTTTTTGTGAGATAGTAACACCTCCCCATATTGCTAATGCATTTCTAGCATAATTCATCTATGTACACTTAGCAAATAGATGTTGAGCAGTCTCTTCTATACCTTCATCACATAGACAACACACTGTGGTCTCCATATGTATATGCATTCTCTGTAACCTCTATTTGGTGAGTAATTTGTTTTGATAAGCCAACCTGCTAATCATCACTTATCTTGATAGCGTTATGCAATTCTAGATCAAGTCAACATCTCTTGTTATAGTCATATGTCCCAGTAGAGCAACATAAATACTGAATACATTCTATTACTAGTCAATCTATACATACCTCTATCATACCATGGTGACATCATACCTTTCAGTCCATTCAATCTTCTCAGTATCAGCTACTGTATTGTGGTACATCATGATCTCAAATATCTATTGTTGCTTTCATATAAATCTTATTTAATTATTTCACCCACAGTATATCCTTCATACTAGTCACCTGCCATGATAATTTCCTTACTGATGCTAAGTTTCATAACTTGCAAACTTTTATATTCAGTTCTGCCACAATAATTACAACATCTCTTGTTACAGTCATATGTCCCAGTAGAGCAACATAAATACTGAATACAGAATACATTCTATTACTAGTCAATCTATACATACCTCTATCATACCATATGACATCATATCTTTCGGTCCATTCAATCTTCTCATCATCAGCTACTGTCTTGTGATAAATCATGATCTCAAATATCTATTGTTGCTTTCATATAAATCTTATTTACCAATTTCACCCACAGTACATTCTTCATACTGGTCACCTGCCATAATAATTTCCTTATTGATGCTAAGTTCCATAACTTGCAAACTTTTATATTCAGTCCTGCCACAACAATTACATTCTTATGCCTCTCTGAGCTTCCCTAAAAGAAATTTCTGCATTATTTATGAATATCATCTAGTACACCTTGTTACAGAATGAAGACAGTTCTCCAGAAATTATATATAAAAAACAACACTGTACTCTTCAAGCATAAAATAGTTGCTTAACATAGCCATTTTTATTCTACCTGTTATCTTTTTTACTAGCTGATGGAATTCAACTTTGCTCCACTTTTTAAATGACAAAGGTAAGCTCAAGTATCTTATGGACAGAGTGTCTAGACAAATCCAGTACCTTCCAAACAAAATTGAAATTTTATTTGTATATGTATGTCGATTTTTTTTTTATAGATATAGAAATTCATAGTTTGTGACAATTAGTAAAATTTCTCC
The DNA here is from genome assembly GCA_029948455.1 of Solanum rostratum. Taxonomy (NCBI): domain Eukaryota; kingdom Viridiplantae; phylum Streptophyta; class Magnoliopsida; order Solanales; family Solanaceae; genus Solanum; species Solanum rostratum. The sequence continues at coordinate 11,269,667 of CM057054.1, forward strand.
AACTCTTATACAGTCTTACTGAAATGGATAAATTATAATTCATAAGGTATTAAATTGTGTATAGACATCAAATTAATAAATCACATATCTCCATGTTCATTTTATAAAACAAATATTTATAATTAAATGTTATTACAAAAAATTAAATACATATAATTTTATAAAGATCTAGTAAGTCCAGAAATCAACAAAACTAGTAACTAGAGAAAAATGAGTAAAAAATGTCAAATATGTATTAAAATTAATAAACATGACAACTTTGACTAGCTAAGGTCATAACTTCACTTACCCTAAGGTTAAGTTGAATGGGTTGTGAAATGCAATATATTAAGCTTCTTAAAAAAAAGATGCTTTCAAATATATACAATAAACTAATTAGTTTACAAAAAATATAGTCATGTTATATTTACATAAAAAATAATCAATAATTATAAAAAATATGCAGTGACTATACAATATATCTTGCCAAAATCATATAAAGTATACACATATATACAATATAGATTGCATGTACATGTGTTATGTACCAAAAGTATATTATGATACACTCTGCACGAAATATACATCGACTATACACCAAATGACCCCCTTTTTTGTAATTGTAATGACCGAATGATCATTTGATTTAATTATCCCAAAAGTTAACCCTCATGATTTTTCTCAGTTGATCCCCACTAGCCCATTAATTCAAAACAATCATTTTTTTTTTCTTTTCACTTTCTTGAAAACATCCTATATGATCTTTTTTCTCTCTTTCAAATTTTTTATCTTCTTCATATTTATATTGCTTAGCTGGAAACTCACTTAACTGCACCCTTTTAATCATGTTATTATACACAGAGATAAAAAAAATTTCTTAAACAATTAAGATTTTAATTTTTCAAAGTGAAAATGATTATTTAGTTTGAAAAGACGAAAGAACCTAAATTTTATATGTTTTGTTATTGTATGTCCGAATAAAGAGTATATGTGTTATTATTTTTTTGTTGTGGGGGTGGGTGTTACGAAATAAATGACACCGGCAAGAAGAGAAAAATCTAAAGATCTTCCAAAAATTTATTTTTATTGCCATACTCTTTGAGGAAATGAAATGATGTTTGATAGGTTTAAAGTGAGTTAAAAATTTACATCTATTCGATTGTTGTCAATAACCATCTTATTTGTATAAAGCAAATGTTTGTTGATTTTGTAGCAATAAATTGTTGCAACAATTTCAATGGTGATATATTGTAATGACCCTTCAGGTCATTTCTATAATTTTGCCGCTACTTTGTTGATTTGAGCATGTGTATAATGACCTCGGGCCATTGGTGATCTGTTGGGACTATTGGGATGGCTCTTGATTGGATTATGTGGGAGTTATGTGGATTTTCGAGGAAGTTATACTTGTAAAATGATATTTTTGGGTAAAGTCCTAATAAACGACCTCGGAGCGAAATTCTGATGATTCCACTAGTTCTGGAATAATTGAATTAGGCTAGGAGCATGTCTGGTGCAATTATATCATAGATTATAAATTTGACTAGCGAAACCGATTGATAGTTGGCCCAGTCAATTCCCTCGGAATCGTGCTTTGGATGAGAATTTTGATAACATGGTTAACTTCAAAACGTTGAGTTTTGTCTAGGACAACCCTTCGTTTGATACCGGGGACTTCTGGATGCGATTTGATCTCCGAAGGCTTTCCGTTGGAAGTTGCATATAAGAAAGTGGGGCCTACGTTAGACCGTAAGAAGATTTGTTGAAATTTTGACCGTGCTTTTGGATCCAAAATGTCGAGATCCATATGGTTACGTAGTTTGTTTGCAAAAATCAAAGTCCGAACAAGCCCAAAATGACGAAAAAAGGGATTGAAGATTTAATTGAAAGAGGGGTGACATTGCAAATCTAGGAGCTGTCACATGGTGTGATTTGATGTTGCCATGTGGCAGTGACGTGTCAACAACATGTTATTGTGTGTGTATATATATATATATGTATGTATGTATATATATAATTTGTTTTTCCTCTCAACTTCGCACCACGATTTCGAGCTTATTTTTCATCCGATTTGAATGATTCAAAAGGCTAAATGAGTCAGATTTTTGCAAAGGAAGGATGTGGAAGTGACAGATTCCAATTTTGGTACGTATTTCGAGATAAAATCACTACTTTTGCTGATTACATATCAAAAATGAGTGAAAACTTTACATTGTGATATCTCGATAATTTCTCAACAAAATTAAGTGAAATTTGTATCTAGATTATTCTATTTTTCGAGAGGCATGTTATGGTATGCTTGGATGATGTTAATTTGTCTGTACTTTTGTGGAATTTGACCGAGAAGTTATATAAGAAATATTTTTTGATAAGAAATGCAACTTCATTTTTGAGTCGTTTCTCTGTCTTCTGAGATCTATTTTGGGATCAGTTTCTGGTTATGGTCTCAGGGTGATGTAGGGATCACTTTACAGGGTTTGATTCGATATTTCGGGCGTGGACCCTATTTTTCCCTATTTTAGTCATAATTTATGTAACCTCACCCATTTCTTATGATTGTACAACTAATATGACCACATTAACATTGTGAATTATATTTTAACAGCTAAGCAATGTTGAGAAGTTTTTAGGAGGGGAAAAGCTTAGGCAGATTAGCTCAGGACGTGAGAAATCGTCTGTCAAGTAGGCTAGGCTTCTCTAAACCTTAGACTGAGTTGAAATACATGTGTAATTGAGTTAGATGTGTAAAAATGTACTGTGTATGAGTTGAGTTGTGGAATAAATGTTGTAAATAGCTGGTTTTGTATCCGTATGTGTTATGAATGATGACATGGGACTACAGTTGTTGTATTGAGCGTTGTGCTAGCTGTTGCTTTTATATTAGCTAAATTTTGGCAATGTTAAACTAGCAAGGGTCTGGTGAAGGATGGATATGGGTTGAAGCCATGGGGCAGGTATGTGCATTGAGCTTGACTCTTGTCTGTATGATGTTGTACCCTGAGAATACTTAGATCTGATAACTTGAGAGACTGTTGTTGACTATATGTGATACAACTGTGACTTTTATGTTGCTCTATAACCCTGATTATTAGATATTTGTAGTGCAGTTGTGACGGCTATGTTATCCTGAGTACTTGTGCTGGTCTAGTTGCGATCCATTTGTATCTAGTAGACATGACTCACCACGATTTCTACGACATATATCTTATATTTCTAGCTGGTCATTATTACACACTTTCTAAACTTCCTTGTGCTGACTGTATTATGAGAATTGTTATCGTTTATACATATGATTAGGCATTGTGACTTTGGCATGAAATACGATACTACTATACCTTGGGGGAGATAGAATTGTAAATGTGCTTCTGCAAAAGGATGTATATTTTTTCCCTCGGGATTCACTGGGCCATCCATGGGTGTAATATGGTCTATAGGAGTTAGTCCTTGGGATTACCATCTGTTCTGGAGATTGCCACATTATCAGTGAGCTGGCATATAGTTGACTGGATGAGTTATCTCTGTTAGTAGCAGGGTTGGCGTGTAATGTCTGTTTGTTTACCTGTTTACTCGTGTGGGTCATCTGGTATGAGGGTTATGTTATATTGGGAGGCTTGTTGTTGGTTATACTCCTAGCTATGCCTTATGACCTTGTGACTATGATCCTGTTGTTATGATGTGGTCGGTATGTCATATTCCTAACTCTCTGGTAACTAAATTGTGATTCGAATGATGTGATATATAAGATACTCGAGGTTTGCTAGGTGATATTATTTGATAGGATGTTGTTGCCATTATCAGCTAGACTGCCAATTATTCTATCTTGAGGTCGGATTACCATCACTAGCTAGCCTAGATATTATTAGCCTGGTTCCGATTATTCTAGATACTCGCTATGTTTTCAGTTAGGGTGAACTTATCGACAACTAGACACGATCATATACTACTTCTGTTGATACATACATCTATCTGATTGTGTAATATACTCCTGACTATATGTTGTAGGGATAGTCTGTCATCACGTCTCGATGTCCATCTCGGGGTACTGCATGCCCTGATGTCCAGTCCAAGGTATCGTCTGAGTTTATCACGCCTGGATGTCCAGTCTAGGGTATTGTCTGAGTTCATCACGCCCTGATGTCCAGTCCAAGGTCTTGCCAACCTGATGTCGTAATCCATGGGGTTGCCTGAGGTCCAGTCCAGACATGGTCTGAGGGCTATTCCATGCCAAGGTACTTACTGAGTCGCATTCATGATTCCGACTAGGGTTCTGTGTTCTCTCCTGCCATCGGAGTTAGGTTACTAGTTCAAACTCAGTTGGGTAGTTAAGGGTTTGCTATCAATTACGGATCCTTGCATCCCTATACCTATACACACCCTGATTGTACGTGGGTGTACCTATGGGGGCTGAGGGGGCGTTCAGGCTTAGACACTAGGGCCTTACACCCACGTACAACCAACCTGTGATCCTATGATATTGGGGGTTTGGTTCTATTGTGATTTAGTTGATCATATTGTGCGCGAGTGTACCTTTTGGACTTATCGGGGGCCCTATTGGCGTACAAGCATAGATATTAGGGCTTTGCACCCGCCTATGACACTACGTTCCAGATAGGGAAGTTGTGGTATGGGTCTACATAGCTTTGTCAGTTGATATCGTTATTCATCACTGAGGTTGGTTCAGGTTATCGTTGTTCATCGCTTGGGTTAGTTCAGTTATCATTGTTCACCTTCTTGGTTTGCTCTATTGTAGTTTGAGGGTTTCCACGCATTCCTTGATTTGAGTTTCAATTTGGCTAGATCCGCTGTAGTTCTTTATATTTGAGCCTTCTAGATTTACTGTATTTCACTCGGTCGACCGATGATGCCTAGTGGGTGCCTTTTCCTGGTACTCACCCTTACATTTCTGCATCTTCCCATAGTGCAGGTCCAGATACTGGCTATCATTGTTGTGTTCAGGGTTCATGAGTGATCAAGAGACTTCTTTTGGGTGAACACCGGTAGCTCTGGCTTCGTTACAGTCTCTTTCCTCTGGATGGTTGTCTTTTGCTTTCAGACATTGGCCTTGTACAACAGGATTCTGTACTTATAGAGGCACTATGGTTTTGTATATTATTATGGTTATTGATATATGTATATGATATGTCTTTGAGTCTATTATAGCTCTGTACAATTGACTTTCAGGTTCTAGGTAGGTTTCGGTTATTCGTGTCGCCATTTTTGTTATGATTAGAGAGAGTTAGGATAGGTACCATAGGGTTGGGTAATTGGCTTGCCTGTAGGTGGGATCTAACAGGCACCATCATGATCATGACTGGGTTGTGATATTGATAAACCTAAAGTTGTTGAAAAAAAGTAATTAGTTGTAGCATTTTTCACAACAAATTTGTTGGATTGTTATAAAAATTTCACTTAATTATTTTTTTTAAAAAATCAACAGTTGTTGAGTTTGTCGCAAAAAATCATTTAAATATATCTAAACATATTTGCATCGGGTTTATAATTTGTTGCAATGTCCTCAACAACTACTTAAGTTGAAATAGCAACTCACTCATTTGTTTGAAAAAAATATGTAATTTGTGTGCTTCTTTGATTAATTGTAGTATTTTTTCTATTTTTGTTGAATGATTTCTTAAATTAATTGATGATTTATATTTTTTCTGATATGTGTGACAAAAGGAATCAACTTTGCCTCTTTAAAAAATCTTTGCTTGCAAGGCATTGTCTACTAACTCGTACAGTGCTCTGAGCACAAAAATGTGCAATTTTGTCCCCTTCTCCATACTAAGTCACAGGCAGTTCCTTGAAAAGTACAGATAGAGGGTGAGATTATTCTCTTCAATTGTATGGTACCAATATATTTCATACACAAATTTGAGAATATTTAACTACCCTATATCTCCATCTCCGTTCGTTTTACTCTACCAATAAGCTCCCATAGAAATAGTAGCATCTGCATAACATCTTAGGAAGCCGTGATATGAAAAGCATAAGCATCTTCATCCTTTTGAAGCCAGCAATATGGGTAAAATATATACTTGTCTATGATAGTGTCGTGATCTAAGCTACGCCTTAGGTGTGACACAGAGATTAGGATCTCTAAGAAACTCTGATCAAGTCATCTTAGCATATCAAGCATACATAAGGTAAGTAAATAAAAAATAGGAAGCAAAGTGATAGGAAAGTCTTAAATAAAGTCTACGGATAAAAGTAAAGCTCAGACCCGAATAAATAGACTTACACATCTTTGTCTAACATACCTTTAGTATCATAAGTGGAGGCATAGAATAAGCCACTAGCTCACACAAACAAAGTAGTAAAAGAAGTCTAACATGATAAAGAATATAAACTCAAATGGCTTGCCCCGAAGCATGAGGACTTACCAATCAAGTAAATCAATCCACAAAGAGCATGTAGGTTGATTTCCAAGTCTTACATTATAAAATAATGTAGGCAAAATATGCATTAGTACTTTGAATGTACTATGTATGTGAGCAACAAAATGCTTGACATAAAAGAAATGATGAAATGACCAATGATATGATACATGATAGGTCAAACATTTGTTATGATGTATTACTAAGTCATAAAAAAGGCCAATGTCATTTGAAAAAAATCATAATGTCATTTTAAGAAAAGCTTGTACAATACTCAGATGAGATAATCATAAGTTGTAGTAAGTATTCATCAAAGCTTGTAAAGTTCATAAGTTGTAGTGAGACTTTTAATTCATAAGGGGAGTCATAAATCATAAGTGAGAGAGAACATAAATGACATGTAACCAAGTGAGCTAAACCATGGAGTCCCAATGTTACCCCTACACCAGAGAAAGGGGGAGTCAACTTGCTAAGGTAGATTTTGTCATACCTATGTGGATTCACTAAGCGATTGTGTGAATTAGGTACTCACCCTTAGTTCTTGGACTAGGGTACTCACTTTCAAATATTGATATTTCAGGTACTCACCTCTTAAAAATTTGAGTATTCGCCTTAAATCCCTTTTTAACTTTGGCAGCACATAGTTTTCCTCATCCTTAGTCCACTCAGTGCTAGGTAGTACACTCACAAGAATAAAGAATCATAAGTCATAAGACCATGTCATGTGTGAGGGAAATTGTCTAATCCCATCCCCTTGTTATCATAAAGTCGTAGTCTTAGTGTCATGACCCAAGCCTAAGGCCTAATCATAACACGGCGAATGAAGGACCCATGTGCACCTCATCCAAGCCATCTTAGCATATCAAACATTCATGGGTAAACATGTACATATTGCAGAAATAAAATGGGAAAAGGACTAAGGAAAATCATTTGAGTTCAAAAAAAAACACCTCAACATACATCATTTTCCAAAACATACCATCTTAACATGTCTTAATAGAAGCGATGCACGGTTCGGTTTCCGTCAAATAGAAAAGACGCTAAAATAAGTTAGAAAATTATAAAGGCCTCAAGTTCTAAAAATCCAAAATATACATCCGTTTGAATAGTACAAAGCATGAAGAAAAATAGGAGAAGACCTGAACTAAGTGCTAACCACTACAACTAGTCTTTAACGCTGATAACTAGCCACGTGCTGGAGGAGGAGGAGCGTCGGTCCTTATATGATGACATCATGTAGGTAAAATATGTGTCAGTACGTTGAAATGTACTAAGTATGTTTGATGTAATGCAAACATGAATTTTTAATGCCATCATTCACAAATTCAAAAGTTTTCATGCATAAAATGGTGTAGTTAACACTTAACATTTAAATGAGCTTGAGCATGCACAAAGAATATAGTTCAATATGAAGTAAAAGAAATGCATAAATTGAAACACATATAATGGAACAAAGACATCAACTCTCACACTTTGTGGGAATGAATCGTAACCGACATATAAGACCATATGAGCTACTATATGGAGTCCAACATAACCCCCTACATTGGCACAGGGAGACCACTTGCCGGGTGGAACTCTGTCACATAGAATGCATCATCAAATAATATAAATGACCTACATGGATCCAGTAGCCTAGCCTACAAGGGCTCCTATGGTGGAACATAGTTAATGGGGCAAAGGGTTGCTTCTAGGGTTCCCTTACCGAACCCCACCTCAATGCTTCATTCAGTGCTAAGTCATCCCATGAAATACATTAAAACAATACTTAATCAAGTGATGAACTTAGAATCATAAGTAGCAATTTAAAAGAGTAGCTCAAAAATATCTGGAACCACCAAGTGAGTATTGTCCTTGCACTTTGAGGACCATCATAAACATCTTTTGAGGGCATCCTTGTCATGCTTATATCTTTCAAAAAATCATTAATTTAAAACCTTTATTTTATGCCCTCATCATCATCATCTTGTCATGAAAAAATCACCTTAAACCTAGTGGGCTTGTACATTGATTTTAAAACTCATGAATCAAGAGAAGAATACATGAATATGGGAAATATATAACTTTAAATCAAATACTAAGCATCCCACACAGCATCAATTAAACCCTAACAACGGAATCATGGTCATCAACTCTATACTCATGGAAAAACAAGTAAAACATTACATGATAACATTGGAGACAAAATACATAGTAATACATCATAAATCCATCATTTAAATCATTGACATGCATAATGGTATTTTAAGAAACTTAAAGAAAAGGTAAAAGCTTTAAAGAAGGACTCTGTGGATGAAAAGAACCCATAAATCAACTCATATACTTTGATTGAAGTCTAGGAAGAAGGAACTTGAAGTGTTAGGGAAGAATCTTTGAAACCCTAGCTCTTGCCTTGCTTTCTTGAGATAATATTTGCCGTAGAATATATTGAGAAGATGGATGAATGGAAGGAATGGAGAATCCTTAGAGGGTTTTAGGTTTGTTAAGGGATTAGGGAACCTTTAAAATCACACAATTTAAGTCTAGGATATGTGGAAAGGACAAAAATGCCCTTCATTTAAACTGCTGGATCAAATCCATGAGACCCTAATTACGTGTCTTGGACTCAATCGCGGGTCATGGTTTGAATCATCCTATTCTCCTTTTCCAATATTCAGAGTCTAGTTAGTGACCTTTCAAACCACGAAACATATCTATGGGTAATGGATTAATCTAGGGTCGTGGAACCCTCCCACACTTAGCAAATTTACCATTTTTAGGGCCCCATCCACGACCCCTAACCATGGACCGTAAAAAGGACCACAGGTTGTCATGTTGGTCCTGGTTTCATTTCCAAAAACTCCAATTTTCCATCAACTTCTGGAATTTATTCTACGACTCCTCCTATGATATGTACTTCCTTCCACGGGCTGTAAATGGTCCTCGTGAACTCTTTTGACACTTAGTGAAAATTCAATTTTTGAAGCCCCTATTCATGAGCCTAATCTACAACTCGTAGATTGAATCACAGTCTGTGAACTAGGCTCATGAATTTCCCCAGAACTTTTCCAGTTCCATTTTTTCTACATTTCTCAGCTCCTAACTTAAGGGTCCTTATGATATTTTCCCCTTGGGAACATTCTTCCCCCAATGTACTAAATATAGGCTCTAAAGAGTTTAATAAACAACTAACAATCCAACGTGAATTCAAAAATCCAATCTAAATATCTTTTCATGAAATTTTCAAAATTCATACTTAAAACATGCCTCAAAACAGTCCATAAACATATAAATATGTGCATGCATCATAGAAAATGGAAATACAAGAGATTAGAGGTTTTAGGTAAGAATAACCTAATACCTTAGGCTTATAGAGTGGAAGAGATAAGATAACGCTTCATTAAAGAGATAAGATAACGCTTCATTATGTCTGCTTCTTCTTCCAATGTTGCACCTTCAACTTGTTGATTCGTCCAAAGCACTTTAACAGAAATATCTTCCTTATTTCTCAACGTCTTTATTTGCCGGTCTAGGATTTCAACCGAAACCTCTTCAAAACTCAAATTTACTTTATTGCTCACATCTTTCAATTGGGACTATAGAATTTGGATCACCCATGAATTTTCCCAACATTGACACATGAAAAACCGGATGAATCATGTTCATTTTCATGGGCAATTCTAACTCATATGCCACTTTGCCAACTCTTCTCATAACTTTGTAAAGCCCTACACATCTAGGGCTTAATTTTCCCTTTTTGCCAAATCGGATCACACTTTTTATGGGGGACACCCTTAAATAGACCCAATCACCAATATTGAATTCAAGGTCCCTTCTCTTCACACTAGAGTAGGACTTTTGCCAACTTTGAGCTATTTTCAATTTCTCCCTTATGAGTCTCACTTTTTCCATAGCATCTATGACTATGTTCGGCCCTAGCAAGACCATCTCACCAACTTTAAACCACCCAATGAATTATCTATAACTTCTACCATATAGAGCCTCAAATGTGCCATCTCAATGCTCAAATAGAAACTATTCTTATAGGCAAACACAATGAAAGGTAAGTGATCATCTCAACTTCCATTGAGTTCTAATATGCAAGCTCTCATTATATCTTCCAATGTTTAAATCATCCATGTAGTTTGCCCATCAGTTTGAGAATGGAAGGCGGTACTCAACTTTACCTCTAGTACCAAGGCCCTTTTGAAAAAATCTCCAAAAGTGTGAGGTAAATTGGGCTCTACTATCCGATATAATGGACAATAGAATACCATGCAACCTCACCAAGACTCGGATGTAAAATTGAGCATAGCCTTCGACACTAAATGTTGTCTTGACCAGTAAGAAGTGAGCCGACTTTGTCATCTATCCACTATCACCCATATGGAGTAAACATGCTTCTTGGTCTTAGACGATTCCACTGCAAAGTGTATATTGATCTCTTTGCACTTCCAAGTAGGAATATCAATGTCTTGAGCTAGGCCACCCAGTCTTTGATGTTCAACCTTGACTTGTTGGCAATTGGAGTATTCGCACACAAACTTTGCAATGCCCCTCTTCATTCTATTCCACCAATAAACTTCTCTCAAATCTCTATAAATATTTGTAGAGTCGGGATAAATGGAATATGAGGAATTATAAGCTTCTTGCAATATCAACCTCCTCAGTTCACTATCATTCAGCACACATAATCTTCCTTGATAACAGAGTACCCCATCTCCTCCTTGTGAGAAGACCTCTATTTTTCCTTCTTTCACCAAGGCCTTCAATTCAACCAAGGTGGGATCAAGATCTTTCTTGGACTTAACATCCTCAATCAATGAAGACTCAAATCCATGTAGTAATATCACACCATTACTACCAGACTCATTTAGCTTGATTCCCAATCTAGCTAATCTATGGACTTCCTTGGCGATCATTTTCCCATCATCATCTAAATAAGACAAGCTACCCATGAAGTCCCTACTAAGTGCATCAACAACCACATTAGGTTTTCTTGGGTGATACTTCACACTCATATTATAGTCCCTGAGAAGCTCTAACCACCTTCATTGTCTTAGGTTGAGACCTCTTTGAGTGAAACATGTTGAAGACTTTTGTGATCGGTGAAAAACATCCACATGAAGCCCATACAAGTAGTGATGCCATATTTTCAATGCAAATACCATGAAGGCAAGTTCAAAATCACGTGTTGGGTAGTTCTTCTCATGTACCTTCAATTGCCTTGAGACATAGGCAACTACCTTACCATGTTGCATCAACACACAACCCAAACCAATTCTTGAGACATCACAATAAACAATGAACCTATTGGTTCCCTTTGGCAATGTCAAAATTAGAGTTGAAGTCTGACCCTTCAAGGTTTGAAAACTCTTCTCACACTCACCCCTCCACAAAAACTTCACTTTCTTTTGATTCAACTTAGGTAATGAGGATGAAATAAAAGAGAAACCTTCAACAAATCTTCTATAATACTTGGCTAGGCCCAAGAAACTCCTAATATCCATAGGAGTTAACGCTCTTGGCTAATTCCTTACCACCTTAGTCTTCTTAGGATCAACCTTGATCCTATCGCCCGATACCACATGCCCAAGAAAAGAAACCTCTTTCAACCAAATTCCCACTTATCAAACTTTACAAATAGCCTTTCATCTCTCAAAATTCACAATACCACCCTCAAATGCTTCATATGTTTTCCTTCACTCTGGGAGTAGATTAGGATTTCAACGATCAACATTACAAATGAACATATCAAGGTAGGGCTTAAAAACCCTATTCATAAGATCCATGAAGATCGCCAATGCATTAATTAGGCTGAAAGACATCAGCACAAATTCAAAATACCCATATCTAGTCCAGAAAGTCATTTTAGGAATGTTACTCTCCCTTACCCTTAGTTAGTGATACCCGAACCGCAAATTAATCTTAGAGAAATGCTTGGCTCCTTGCAATTGGTCAAACAAGTCATCTATCCTAGAAAGTGAATACTTGTTCTTAATGGTGACTTTGTTGAGTTACCGGTAGTCTATGAACATTTAGGGTGACCCATCTTTCTTTCTCACAAACAATACGAGGGCACCCCATGGAGACGTACTAGGTCTAATGGAACCCTTTTTCAACAAATCCCTTAATTGTTCCTATAACTCTTTTTAACTTTGCGGGGGCCATTATATAAGGAGGGATGGAGATAGGTTGAATGCAGGGCAAGAGGTCTACGCCAAAATCTATTTCTCTGTCGGGAGGAACACCAAGTAACTCATCCAGAAAGACATTGGGGAACTTTACAATGTGAACCAACTCAAGAGAGGGAACTTTAGAAGTAAAATTTCTAACCCTCACTAGGTTATATATGCACCCATTAGAGATCATTTTCTAGGCCTTTAGATATGAGACAAACCAACCTATACATGAGGAACTACTACCCCTCCAACTCAAGAGTAGACTCGTTTGAGCATCAACACTTGGCTCTACGAGTGTGGCTATCTATGGAAGCGTAAGAAGCATGCAACCAATCCACCACAAGTACAAAATCAAAATCAACCATAGAGAGTTCTACCAAGTTACAAGGGACAACTTTATACAAGATGGACACGGGACGATTTCTATTGACCCTTTGTGTAAGTATGGACTCTCCTACGGGGGTACACACTTGAAAAAGCTCATTTAGGACTTTGGGACATGCATGAAATCTATTAACAAGGAAAAAAGTTACAAAAGAAAAACTTTCTCCTGAATCTAATAATATATATGCATCAAAATTATAATTTTTTAACATACTGGTAACCATATCCGTAGCCTCTTCTACTTCTTTGCAGCCATGATGAACATAGAACTGATTGACCCTTTGGGCACCTTGAACTTGTTCACCTTAGCTTTGGGGCCTAGTACCTTCACTTTTACAATCTTTGCCATAGTGCCCGGGCTTTCCACACTTGAAGAACACATTAGATCGAGCCAAGTACTCCCCCTTGTGGGGCCTACCACATTCAGGCAATTAGGAGTTTGTGGCTTTGGATTGGCTCCCTGTCCTTGTTGAATTAGGGAGGAAGAGTGTTGGTAGACCCTTGGCCTCCTTGCTGTTTGCCACCTTGAAATTTGTTGTGACCACCACTCTTTTGGTGATAACATCCTTCACTATCCACCCAAATCCTCTTAGACTCTCTATCTTGCTCCCTTAGCTTTTTCTCCCTAATTTGTTTGGCATAGTTCATCAAATGGGAGATGTCCATCTTCTTCACAAGCAATGCGATTTTGCACTCTTTAGACACTAAATTTGATATATCGGGGCATACTTTGAGAGTTTGGTGAACTTGAGGGAATACTCTCTCACACTCATGTTCCCTAGCTTGAAATTTATGAACTTTTATACCTTGGCCTCCGTTAGCTCTAGCAGGAAGAACGGGCCTAAAAATGCACTCTTAAATTCCTCCCATTCAATTTGACCCGCTCCTTGGCCCCTCTCTTCAACCCATTACTTGTACCAAATCTTCCCCATTCCCTTAAGTTGGTATGCCACCAACTCAGCCTTTTCCTCTAATGGTATTCCCATTATGGCAACTTGAAAAGCCTCATCAATGAGATCTATTGGATCTTGATCAACCTTCACGACATGAAATTCCTGTGGACTCATCTTCATAAAGTATCAAACCCTTGTGGCTGATGTGGATACTTGAGAAGGGATGGCAATCTCCCCATTTGCTTGGTTAGCCAAATCTTATTCTAACATAGTGAAGACGACTCTAAACTCCACATGTGATACCCCCTCATCTTGTTGCAAATGAGGGGCTTGTTGTTCTAGTGTATTTCTTGGTTGAGGAGCTCTTCTTGGTGTCATGATCTAGAAATAGATAAGCAAATGTAGTTACTTAAGGGGAGAACCTTAGGCAACTCTAAAGGCACAACATGAGTTATGAAGAAGGAAATTTTTTCCTAACCATCTCATTTATGATTGTGGCGTTCTTCACAACCTTGAATGATAATCTACTTGATGCGGTATGTTTGGACTACGAGGAATATTTTAAAACCTCGTGCTCTGAAACCAAGTTTGTCATGATCCAAGCCTAGGGCCTAGTCATGACACGGTGAATGAGGGACCCTTACGCACCTCATCTAAACCATTTAGCATATTAAGCATTCATAGGTAAACATGTACATATCTTTGAAATAAAATGGGGAAGGGACTCAAGGAAATCATTTGAGTTAAAAAAACATCCCAACATACATCATTGTCTAAACATACCATCTAAACATGACTTAATGAGAACCAGTGCATGGTTTGGTTTCCCTCAAATAGAAAAGACATTAAAATAAATTAGAAAGTGAAAATCTCTAGTTCTAAAATCCAAAATATACATGGTTTGAATAGTACAAAGCTTGAAGAAAAATAGGTGAAGACCCGAACTAAGGGCTCACCACTACAACTTGTCTTGAACGCTGATAACTAGCTACGTGCCGAAGGAGGAGGAGCGCCGATCCTTACATGGTGACATCATGTAGGCAAAATATGCGTTAGTACATTGGAATATATTAAGTATATGAGTTGCAATACAAACATGAAGTTATAATGCCATCATTCATAAATTCAAAAGTTTCCATGTATGAAATGGTAAAGCCAACATTTAAATAAGCTTAATTATACACAAGGAATATGGTCCATTATGAAGTAAAAGCAATGCATAAAATGAAACACATGTGATGGAATGAAGATATCAACTCTCACATTTTATGGGAACGGACCGGAACCAAAATACAAGACCATATGAGCTACTACATGGATCTTAACATAACTTCCTACATTTGCACGGGGAGGCCACTTGCTGAGTCGAACTCCATTACATAACATGAATTATCAAATTATATTAGTTGCCTACATGGATCTGGTAGCCTAGCCTACAAGGGCTCTTTGTGGCACATAGTTAATGAGGCAAAGGGTTGCTTCTAGGGTTTACTTATTGAACCCCACGCCAATGCCTTATTCGGTGCTAAGTCATCCCATGAAATATATTAAAACATATACTTGATCAAGTGATGAACTTTGAATCATAAGTAGCAATTTCAAAGAGTAGCTCGAAAACCTTTGGAACCACCAAGTGAGTATTATCCTTCACTTTGAGGACCATCATAAGCATCTTTTAAGAGCATCATGTTCATGCTTATATCTTTGACAAAATCATTAACTTAAAATCTTTCTTTTATTCCCTCATTATCATCCCGTCATATGAAAATCACCTTAAACCTAGTGGGCTTGTACATTGACTTGAAAACTCATGAATCAAGAGAACAATGCATATAAATGGGAAAATACATAACTTTAAATCAAATACTAAGCATCCCACACATCATCAATTAAACCCTAACAATGGGATCATAGTCATCAAATCTATACTCATGGAAAAACATAGTAAAACATTACATGTTAACATTGGAGATAAAATACTTAGTAATACATCATAAAATCATTATTTAAATCATTGGCATGCATAATGGTATTTTAAGGAACTTAAAGAAAAGGTAAAATCATTAAGGAAGGACTTAGTGGGTGAAAAGAATCCACAAATCAACTCACATACCTTGATTGAAATCTAGGAAGAAGGAACTTGAAGTGTGAGGGAAGAATCTTTGAAACCCTAGCTTATGCCTTGTTTTTTGAGTGAATATTTGCCTTAGAATATTTTGAGATGATTGATGAATGAAATTAATGGGGAATCCTTAAAGGGTTTTAGGTCTATCAGGGGCTTAGGGAATCTTAAAAATGATATAGCTTAAGTCTAGAATATGTGGAAAGGATAAAAATGTCTTTCATTAAAACTGTCGGATTGAATCCATGAGACCTGATTACGGTTCATGGGATCAACCATGAGTCATTGTTTGAGTCATCCTACTCCCCTTTTCCAATCTTCAGAGTCTGGTTATCAACCTTCCAGACCATGAAACCCATTTACGAGTCCTAGATTAATCCACGGATCATGGATCCACTCGTGCAATCCTTCCACATTATGCAATTTTTTTGTTTTTTAGGGGCCCATCCACGAACCCTAACCACAAACTGTAAACAGGACCATGGGCCATCCTGTTATTCATGGTTTTATTTTTATAAACTCCAACTTTCCATCAACCTCTGTAATTCTTTCTACGACTCCTCTTACGGTTCGTGTTACCTTTCACGGGCTATAAATAGTCCTCGTGAAATCTTTTGAAACTTAGAAAAATTCCAAATTCTAAAGTCCCCATTCATGATTCTGGTCAATGGCTCATGGATTGAACCACGGGCCGTGAACTGGGCTCGTGAATTTCCCTTGAATTTTTTCAGTTCCACTTTCTCTGCATTTCTCAGCCTCCTAACTTGAGGGTCCTTACACTTAGAATAGCTCTTTAATCCTTAATTAGGTAGAGATCCTCCACCATCATTCATTCATTTATTCATTAAGGGACTACCGTAAATCATAGTTGATAACTTTCATGAAACATTAGTTGAAACCCTTATCATTCATAAGCATAAATGAGTTCTTCAGCTTTCATTCCTCATGAGAAGTATCATTTAAAATTTAGTTCACGATTATTGAAAATGCACCCATGAAGTCCTTAATAAGTCATGATCATAGTTCAAAACAAAATTTAGGGTAAAGTCATGAATTAATAGCAAATCAACTTAAGACCATGTAATCTAGATGAATCTATACTCAATCTTGTAGAAGCATACCAATTGAACTATAATTGAAAGAACTCATTACGCAAATTCATGTTTTCATATTTGAAATTAACACGACGTATGGGCCTATGTGATGATCACTTGAAATTTTGCAATTTAAACTTGAATCATACATAGAATTGAAGAATAATTATAAATTAAGATCATAATCGAAATAACCCATGATTAATTTCATGAACCCTGAATTGCACGTAGGAGAATTTGTTAAAAAATTCTTGGAATCATGTATTAATGACAACTCAAGCATAATTGAGTTAATAAATATTAATTAAAATTTAATTCATGCAATATGAAAAGAATTCATCAAAATCCATAATGAAGATCATGAACCCTAAATAGTATTATAGAAAAATCATATGAAAAATGATCAATTTTATACAATTATCATCAATTCGTATTAAAATAGATCAACAATCATATATAAAGTACCAATTTATGTAATTGAGTAGAAATTAGAAAGATCCTAAAAACTATAATACTTCAATTGAGTTTAAAAAGTAGAGATTTCTTGGGGCTCTATGAGTAGAAGGGACCCATGGATGAATATCCACATACCTTAGTGTAGAATCTAGAAGAATTAAAAGAAATTTGCCTTGGAACTTGTAAGAATTGACTTGGTCTTCAGTGGAGCCTTGCTTGAAGAAGAAGAAAGTCTTGGGAAGATTTTCCAGAGAGAAGATTTTTGTAAATTAAAAATTTAGTGAGAATAAGAGAATGAGGGGAGCTTAGGATCATTAATAGAATAGGAGTTAGTTGCAAAAACCATCCAAATTCATTAATTAGTAAGTAGAGAGATAATCAAAATGCCCTTGAATAAAAACTGAATTCGGACAGAAAAATTTACCTAGGTCCATGACGCAAACAAGGTTCATGATAGTTCAATTTTTACTGAAAGTTTTCAGGATTGATTTTGAATCATTTTGGATAGGTTTGTGACATGGACCCGTTGCGCACCCTTCTGATTAAGAAATTTTTCTAAAAATCATTTCATTAAAAATTTTTGGACAAAAATTCAACCCGAGCCATTTTTTAAAAATATTTTTCTTTTTTCTATCTTGTTCCAACCTTCAAACTTTCGGTGATATTCCAGATAGGAATTGATACAAATGCTACTTTTAAGCTCTACTAGTAAAATTCGTAATTTTTGACTCTTAGTTATCGCTCTGTGAAGGATGAGTGTTAGATAAAATGACCCCAAAGAAGAGACATTGATACAAGTGATACTCCTCTTAGAAAAATTTAAAAATATTAGTACACTAGTACAAAGATAAGAAGAATCTATTAATAAATTAGCATCATTAGTTGACCATGCAAGGGCGATGTCTGAAAGTGAGGCAGCCTCAAGTTGGGTGCATCCGGTTGAGGGTTTAGCGACTCAACAAGTAAAAAGATTTGCATAAGAAGAAGATGATTGTAATGAACTTCCAGGTCATTTTGGTATTTTCGCAATTATTTTATTAGGTTGAGCAGGTGCATAATGACCTCCAACCATTTTTGACTTATTGGTACTGTTAGTATAGTTGTCAGATGAGAATTATTCAGCTTTTGGAGTTGAATGGAAGGTTATAATTGTTAAAGGAATTTTTAGGTAAAGTCCTAGTAAATAGCGTCAGAGTGAAATTTTGATGGTTCCATCAGATTCGAACTGGCGAAATTAGGCTAGAAGCATGTTTGGTGCATTACATCGTGTGTTGCAAATTTAGCCACTGGAATAGATCTATAGTTGACTTTAGTAAACATCCTCGAAAAGCATGCCTTAAACAAGAATTTTGATAGCGCGGTCAACTTTAGAACATCGAGTTTGGTCTATGACGATCCTTTGTTTTGTATTGGGGAAATCTGGATGCGATTTGACCCCTGAAAGCTTTCTGTTAAAAGTTACATATAAGAAAGTGGGACTCACATTGGATCGTAACGACCTCCGGTGGGAATTTCATCTGTGCCATTGGATCTGAAATAATGAAATAATTAGGATTGGATCTGAAATAATGAAATAATTAGGGTTACATAGGTCTTTTGCAAAAATCAGAGTCCGAATGAGCCCAAAACATCAATAAAAAGGATTGGAAGGTTGATGAAAAGGAAAGAGTGACGTGGTAAAATTTGGTATTGCCAGATTGTGCAATATGGTGAAGCCACATAGCAGTTAGGTGGCAGGTGGTCAACATTTATATTTATATATATGTGGCTTCAACGTTGATTGTTTTATTATATATACATATATATATTCCTTGCCACATGGCACCATATTTTCGAGGTCATCTTTCATTCGATTTGAATGATTCAAAAGGCTAAATTGTGTTTGTTTAAGAGGAACATTGTGGAAGTGTCGGAAATTGCTTTTGGCATGCTTTTTGAGGTAAAAATTTATTGTTTTGCTATATATAACATTGAAAAATGTCGAAAACTTCAAACTGAGATATCTTCACCATTTCGTGTCGAAATTAAGTGAAATTTAGGTTTATGCTACTTTTTGAGATTTACATCGTGGTATGTTCAGATTTTATTGATTTGCTTGTATCTTTGAGTAATATAATCAAGAAGCTGTTGTACATTATATTGTTTCCGACTAGAAATCATTTGTTTTTGGCTTATTTCTAATTTTTTTCGAGCCTCAATTTGAGCTCAATTTTTGGTTATAGACTTGGGGTAACGTCACAGTTGTTTTCCAGGGTTTGGTTTGGTATTTTGAATGTAGGCCCCTTTTATCCCATTTTAGTCGCAATTGAAGTATTTTTCTCGTTTCTTGAGATATTATAGTCAAAATAGTAGTACATCTAAGCATCATTTGGAAATAGTCAGGAAGGGTAAAACTCGTGTAGACTGATCCAAAACGCGTGGATTCGCCTTCTAGGTAGGCTAGGCTTTCCCCACCTTTAAATTAAGTTGAAATATATGTATACTGGGATCCTATCGTTGTAAAAAGTCTGGGTAAGGTAGATATATATGTTGTTAAGCCTCAGATTGTTGGTTACACTCTATAATACTTGTGTCTACTATGATTAGGTGGTGTTAGTGTTATTTGGGCTGTGAATACTTCTGATAGGGATTGTAACGGCAAGATAGAATGTGACTGAGGTAAGTTAAGGGTTGATGCTACCTATGTACTTATATTTGACAATTTAAATGCTGATATGACTTGTAGGTCTTCCTGATACGACTATCTGTATTATATTTAGTATGATTTTGGTTGCTTATTAGTTATGTTATGATTATTTCCTGTCAAGGCTAAATGCAAACCTGTGCCACGTAATTGATATATATAACTATCTAGACACTTGTTTACCTGTATGGGTGGTCTGGTACTGGTGTTATGCAGTAGTTGAGGGGGTGGTTAACAGTTATATTCTTGGTTCTACCTTCATACTCTATGGCTATGATTTTGGTGATATACCATTTCCCTGATTCCGTGTTAACTAAATTGCCTTTGGGATGCTTGTTGCACCTATCAGTAGGGTTGTCGATGATTGTTCGGGGATACTTGTAGTTGTCTTGGGCTATGATGAACTTGGTAACGACTAGGCACAATCTTATGCAACTCTTATGGACATATATATCTATTTGGTTACTGGTCTGCCTGTTTGCTGTTGGAAATTATTAAGTAAAGCTTACACCTTTTAGGTGAGAATGTGATGATTGTGTGAGTACCATGATGGTCATAATTATCAAAATAGCTGACTGTAGAGTAGCTTGGGGCTGTCATAGACCTGTTAGTTGTCCGGTATGGGGTTATATGCTATTTTCGGGGGAGGGGGTTGATTATTTGTTTTACTTTTATTTGTCTACTAAAATTCTACTGTTGTGATTAACTTGATATGCTGGGTTGCTAGTTACTTGGTGATGGGGTTGTGATTATTTTTTTTGAGACGTATGCTATACCCTGGGTTTTAGCTAGATTGTTAGTTGTTGTTGGGATATTGTGGTAGTATCAGCAAGGTGTCCTACTATTTTGTCCTGGTTATTAGCTATACTTGTCGGCTGGATTATTTTTCATGGTCCTGGATACTTGAGATATTGCTAGTTATCTATTTTCTATGGGCTTTATCCTAGGTTTAAGCCAGCACATCCCTTGATTTGCATTTTCAGGCCCTACATTGTTACAAACTTGTAGAATTTGACTTGAGGATCACAGTTCCTGGGAGATAAATGAGCAGTTGATTATTTCTATGACTTAAGTTCATGGTGGCTATTCTTATGGTTCGAGTCTCTAATGGCCATGTTCATGTGTCTAGGTCCTGGGTGACACTTTCCACAGTCCGAGTTTCCGATGGTCATTTCCGTGTATCTCGATGCTAGGTAATGCCTCCGAGGGCCAAGTTACAAATGATTGTTTCGAGGTTTATGGTTTAGTTAATTATTCCTGAGACTTTCGTAACCCATTTGGTTAATTCTTGGGGTGGAGTTCTAGTTGATTATTCCTTAGACTCCCATGACCCTGTTGATTATTCTTGCGGTGGAGTTCATAGTGATTGTTTGATTGTTAGCCCCATCCGACTTATGGTTTTCCTTGGGTTGGGGGCCAGTTCGAAGAAGGGGGTACATGGTACCCAGACGATAGTTAGGGGTGTGGGACCTTGGTTATACTGTCTCCCATGCTAATTATGATTTGTACCATCTGTTACCAGTTCCTGCATCCCTATACCTTACACACTGTGATTGTGCGAGGATGTACCTTTTGGGCTTATGGGCCCCACTTGGCATGCATGCATAGACATTTATGGTTGATCGGATTCAGATTACGCTAGGGGGTTCGAAATAGCCAAACGTTGGAAGGATGCTCATGATAATGGGAGATGGTGGTTTTTGAGCTTAAGCTAGGTATTTTATCTGTTAAGGTTGATCTTCTTCTATTTTGGGTCTGCAATTGCTCAGTTTGATAGTTTTAGTGTAGTTCTGGTTTTCTCAGGTGATTTTGGTAGTCTCGGTTTTTTTCTCTTTAGTTAGATCAAAGCTAGAGTCAAAGAAAGAATTGGAGGAGTTGATGGAATTTTAAAGTAAACTTGAGATTCTCTTCTGAGCCTAAGTTTTGATTCAACGTCGTAGTTTCTGGGGGTGCTAGGGGTCTGGCAACATGCGAGCCTAGTATCCTCATCTTTTTGTACTTTGAGACTGTGATTGTCCTTGACTTTTAAAGACAAAAGTCCTTTTAGTAGTGGACGTTGTAATGCTCCTCTAGGTCATTTCCTCTGCTCTTTGATCTTTTTATCATGTAGAGCTTTTCTATAGCGACCCTAAGTCATTTATACTTGTTGGCACTAATAGTTTGGTTGCCTAGTCATTTATTTGGTTTTTGTGCTCGTTTTTGTGTTTTGGAGCTTTTGGAGTTTAAATGGTGAACTTTGCTCAAAACTCTAGGAAAATGGTCTAGGAATGGAATTTCGATAGTTCTATTAGCTCCAAAATTGTCATTTTAAGCTAGGAGCATGATTGGCTTGATTCACGAGATAATCAGTGCGAGTTTATGCCATTAGGTATTTTAGCCTTTAAGCTTTTGGCTTAAGTTTTGACTTTGTTCAACATTCTTGGAAATTGTGCTCAGATGAGAATTTCATTGGTTAGCTTTGATGTTGACTTTAGTTTAGAATTGTGATACCCTGCATGTTAAATGGTCGAATTATGGAAAATAAGTGCAAGTTCATATTTTTTGGGTTAGTAATGTACGAGCCCCATCTATAGCCCGTGGTTGGATTTATGAGCCGCAGTTAGGCCTCATAGATGGGACAAGTACTTGGTGAAATTTGGAAGGTTGGGGTTGATTGTACGAAGGGTCCCCGTAGAGGCATCTATGAGCCATATAATAGGCTCGTGGATATGCACCAGTGATGGGTAATATTTGGGATTCCAGGAACTCATTCTATGACCCAACAGGACGGGCCATAGTTAGAGTATGAATCGTACATACACTTCATGGATTAGGCAACGATGGTGGAATTTTGACTAAGTGTGGATGCCATATACGAAGGGTACCTACGGGCCATAAATGGAACTACAGGTCATGAATGAGGGTTTGTAAAATAAGGGTCAAGTTTTAGGTTTATAAAGTTTGAATGTGTAACAAGGACAAAACCCCTTTCTACGAACCATAGATTCATCTATGACTTATAGATCAGGTTTGTGGTGTTATCCACGACAGTCTTAATGAAGGGTATCTTTGACCTTTCTTCACATCCTAAGTCCTAAACTACACTATTTTGACTCCAAAAATTACCAATATCAGTCTAAAACTACCTTAATACCTTTCATTCCAAATCATTCTCCCAAATTATTCTAAGTCTAAAATTCCCAATTTCTCTCAAGGCTCCTTGAAGGCTCAAGCTAGGGGTTTCAGATTTGTCTTTCTCAAGCTCAAATTTCTTCCATAAATATCGTCTAAGGTATGTGGGTTTTGTTCATGTGTTCTGTAATGACCCTAAGGCCATTTTTAACTTTTTCAGTAAAAATTATCATTTTACCCCTCCCGTTAGAGGCCATGAGTCATGTTTGATTGATTTTAAAAGTTGATTTTTGAAAATTTTGTAAAAAGTTTATATTTTTACCAAAGATTGGATTTTTGAGATTTGAATTGCATAATTTTGAAATTTTGAGTCATTTGGAGATTCGAGTCTCGAAACAAAGTTTCTCTGATTCCATCAATTCCAAAATGTAGAAATTGCCCTAGAATCAGATTTAGAGTTGTTATGTGAATTTTAGAACTGGAATTGAAAATTAAGTTAAAGTTTGAGTTTTGGTTGACCTTGGTCAACGTTTTAAGTTCTGGTGCTCGGATTGGGTTTTTGATTATTCCAATGGTCTCGAGAGGTGATTTTAGTGCTAAAAATAGTCTTTCCTTAATTTTTGAGTGCCCCGATGTCATTTTAATATTTAATTGGCCTAACTTAGATTTAAGGCATTTAATTGGGTTCCAAGTCAAGGAGGCCTCCAATTCGATTTCTGACGATTCCATTGAGTCTGGAACATCAAATTTAATGGGATTCCATGTATAGTTTGTGTGTACCATGTTTTGAGCGAATCTCGATGGTTGATTTTATGTCTTGAAATTGTTTGGAATGGTTTTTGTAGAGATCTGGTGCAGGCCTTGCTTTAGCCAAGGCATGGCCACTATAGCAACCAAGGCTTCGCTCTGGCAAGTGCGGGTGTCACTACAACGATATCAGAAAGGGGTTTTAAGATCCTTGTGTGCCCATTTTTGAATATTTCCTCCATTTTTCAAACTTTGAGAGCTCGACTTGAACGACTTTTGATTGATTTTTCCGAAGGATTTTCATTAAAAATGGTATTTTTCACTTTCCTTATCATTACTCATTAACTATTTGTTGATTTTAATATCAATTTTAAAAGATTCAATTGAGAAAATCAGAGATTTTCATGAACTTGGGATTTTCAAAAATTGAAGATTATGAAATCATTTCAAGTCCGTTTTCGATTAGGATTTCACTGATGGTTTCCTAATCATGATCATCCAAAAATTCCCCAATTTTGACATTGATTTTTGGTGATGAATTTTTGGTGATTTTTTTCTTTTTCTGAATTGTTTGATTTTGACGTTGTTAGTTTTGTATTGTGATTTTGAATTCGTATTCCAGTAGATTGTGGTCCTTCAAATTTGATTCAAAAAGGGAAGGAATTGTCGTTGGATTGATTCATTGGTTAAATTAAGACAAACAGATTCTAACCCTTATTGAGTTTAATTGAACTTAGTATTTCCTTTCAATGTAATCTTGAGATTAGTGAATTATTCTAGTGGATATTATTGGGTAATAGGGATGTGGAAGTGATGACATGTGTAAATTGATTGAATTTACACCTAATTGTGATTGTTTAAGACTTTTGAGTTGATATTGTGAATTGAACCTCTAATGTCAAATCAAGAGAATGTAAAGGTGTTCATGTTCTACTTGTTGAACTTTGATTCATGTAATATGAAAATTGTCTAGTGAAGTACTTTACGTGAAATGTTGAGCTAAATACATAATTAAGACATTGTTGAAATTGTTGGACTAAGTGTTGTGAAATGTGGACTAAATGAAGAATAATCCTAAGTTATGGTGGCAAAGGATTATTGAATAACTTGAGCTATGATATGATGTGTTGATAATGACATGAGTATTGAAAGAACAATGAGAATATTAATGATTAATGAATAAGTG
Source organism: Solanum rostratum (assembly GCA_029948455.1). NCBI lineage: Eukaryota > Viridiplantae > Streptophyta > Magnoliopsida > Solanales > Solanaceae > Solanum > Solanum rostratum. The sequence goes on from CM057054.1 coordinate 11,294,857, forward strand.
ATATATGTATGGACATCTTGCTTATTCTTATACTTGTGGGAGTGATTATTGTGTCTGTGATGACATATATTTGCTTGATGCTCCATTGATGATGGAAAGTTGTATGGAAATGATTCCGGCTGGATGATAATGGGATTGATTTGGGATGATTGTTTAATGCATAGGTAATGTTGACTCTTTGCATACTCTCATGCTTATATGATATTACTTATGTGTTCTATTGAAACATGCCAAAAGGAACTAGTTCCGGCAAAAAAAAGAGAAAAGGAATATAAGTTGAAGGGAAATGATTCTAGCAAAAGAAAAAGAAAAGGAAAAGGAAGGATATGCTGAAGGAAAATAGTTCAGACAGATCCATGGTTCATGTGTGGCCTCCACAGGTTCCGACTGATTATATTGGCAGGTGTGTATCGTTGGACAAGCATGCATCACAAGCTCTTGACATTTGCATCATATTGTTTGCATTTCATAACATTACATTTCAGTTCATATCATTCCTTACTTGAAATTTGATATATATACTAAGTGTGATGTACTGAATGACTTGAACCTTGTACATTATTGAGATTGGACTATTGAAAAGTTGTGACATGTATTCAATGACTCGAATTATGTATATTGTTGGGATTAAGCTGTTGAAAATATCGTGACATATGTTGAATGACTTGGGCCTTGTATATTGTGGAGATTTGACTCTTGAGGCATTGTGAGGTAATATTGTAATTATTATATTATCTATAATGTGTATGCTGGCTTTTCCTGCGTGCAGGTTTTATAGTCCGAAGGTATGTGGTTGGGATGAAAGAATTTCTTTATCCTTTATTTTCTACTTGTGATTAGGTCCTCTTGTTGGGTACCTTGGTATTCACCCTTAAGGCTGGCAGCGAACCGGCAGGTACCAGTTTCAATCTGGTTTCATCCCGGTCCAGTACCGATTCCGGCCCCAGTCCGGCGCTGTGCCGGTAAGGTCCAGTTATATGGGTACCGATAGGGGTAACAGGAAGGGACTGGACTTAAGTGCCGATAATTACCAGTTTCATAATACCGGTACCGGTCCGGTATCCGACCCAATTTATCGGTTAATTTAATTTTATTTTTAAATTTTGGGATTGGACCGTTGGGCCCTGGGCCCACCCCTATGACTCTTTTCAGTTTTCAGTATTTCAGTCAGCAAAGATCCGTTTGAAACGGCTAGTAATTATTTTTTTTAATTTTTTAATTGTTAATTTTTTTTTCAAAATTACCTCCTAAAATTCCATCTATAAATATCTCCACCCCTTTACATTTTTTTTTGTACAAATTCTCTCAAGCTTGCATTCTTAATTTCTTACTCAACTTTCTCATTTCTCAATTCTCTCTACTATATTACTATCAAATTAGTTATAATATATTTATTATTTACTCTCTCATGTCTCAATTAGTAAATTATTAAAAGTAAAATTTATAAAATTACACAACCTTTTTTATCCAAATCTTAAACAATCCCAACATTTTTTAAAAATTACATAAATCCCATCTTTTTATTTTTTCACTTATTTTTGATACTTAAAGAATATATATTTTTATTAAGAGTTATAATTGGAAAATTTATTTGGTGTAGATGTCTAATTAATGTTAATCACTTTTCAGATTATAAATTTTCCATTTTTAAAGCATTTTTTTATTTATTTTTTAAATTATTTTCTCTCTCTCTACAATTACCATCTTTGTATTTAAATTTTCCTTTTTCAGTTTTCAATTTATCTCTCTCTATTTGTGAACGTTGCGCTCGTCTTCAACCATTTTTTCCCGATTGCCATTATCATACTCTTCATCATCTTTGCTTCAATCAACAATGGAACCCATCCCTTCGTTTAGTCTTGGCCTCACACAAGAAGCGCTTGAAAGTGGTGAAGATACTTGATTTTATCTTGATTAATTATTTGATTCCATTTTTTACACTGTTTCATATAGTGAGATACTTGATTTTATCTTGATTAATTATTTGATACAGTATAATAGTTGGTAGATGTCTGATTATTTTGATGTATTGTTTGATTCAATATAGTTATATATGGCTGATTCATATATCTTATGATGATGATATGCTACATATACTTGATCATTTATAGTGATACATGATTTTATGTTTGATACATTGTTTTAGTACTTTATTTTTTACAATGATTCAGTGTTGCCTCCCTATTTTGTGGATGGTTCTAATATTCATGCTTCGTCAAACGTTTTTTTCTTTTTTTTTCTTTGCAGTTCACCTTCAATGGCGACTGTAATTTGTTTTTTTTTTCTTGTTTGTTGATTCTTCTATTTTGTTTTGAAATTCAAATTAAAATCCCTTTAACGTTTTTTTATGGGATAATTGATTTTTTTGTAACGCTTATGCCGTCATTAAAGGGATCTACCCAGTTGGCACTAATTTTCTTTCCTTAATAATCGTTACAGCTGTAATTTCAGTTACACATTAGTAAATATCTAGGAAGCGTTCAGGTATCAAAAACGAAGAAAAAGTCGGGATTTTTTGTAATTAGGGAAAGAGTCGGGATTTTTGGGTATTTTTGAAAACCTGGATGGAATTCCTAAAAATTACACTAATATTATTTAGTTAATTAGTTTGCTAATTTTGGTGGGCTTTCTTGAAATTTGGAGCACATTTTGGTGGATCAATTTGGAGCATATTCAAGTTTCAAGTTTCATCAACTTCGGCTATAAGTCTGCTTTTACGCAGATGTTCGGTACATTCGTTCCAACTTACAAATTTTATCTTATTAGTTTTTATTCTTTATTAGTTGAATTAATTTTTTTTATTCATAATTTTATATAATCTTTACTTGTATCATTTTATCTAACATGGATTCCGATAGAAAAAGAAAAGGAAAAAGTACTTTTTTGGTGGAATTGCTAACGCTTTAACCGGTAAAAATAAATGTAGTAGTTCTTTAAAATTTAAAATAAGACAACCATCACTTAGAATTAATGCAGAAGATTTTACACATGTTGATGATACTTGTTTTAATATTGATTCTAATATCAAGTTAGATCATGAATTTCTTGCATGAAGATTTGGTAATTTTAACCATCCGTAGGAGTAGAAGGTTCAAACATGGTTCGGTCACAGAACCCTTCTAATGTTTCTGGTCCTAATACACATCGCCCTTATAGTAGACAACGAGACTTAGAAGAACTTGCTAAAATGATTGTTGTTACTGGTTTGCCATTTAGTTTTGCTGAAAATACGAGTTTTATTCACTATATTCAAATTGTTTATAACCTATCGTTTAATGGGTTTTCAAGAAATACAATTAAAAAAGCAGTTTTTGATTACCAAGGTCAACATGTACAGTATCTTCGTTGTATATTTACATATAAAACTTGTAAATTAGCAATTACTTTCGATATAGGTCGTAGTATAACTAGTAATAATTATTTTACAATTACCGGCCATTGGATTGAGAAAAATGGGTTATGCAAAGAAGAATTTTAGGTTATAAAAGTTGTGAAATGCGTAAAACCGGTTCTTGTATTGCAAAAAAAAAAAATTCTTGATGTTTTAGAATTTTATGGACTTTCTAGTAAAATAATTAATGTAACTTCAAATAACGCTTCTAATAACAGATGTGCTGTTGATTATTTAAAACCGGCTCTTAGTCCTATTTATATGATGGTTTTCACATTAAATGTGCTGCACATATCTATAATTTAATTGTTAGAGATGGTGTTTCATTATTTGAAATTGGTTATAGTAAAGTTGAAATTGCATGAATGTCAAGTAAAAGCTAGACGTAAAGAATTTGAAAATTGGTGTATTGAATGCTATCTTCCTATTAGAAAAATTCCCAAAACAATAGCTACTAGGTGGAATCCCTTATATGAAATGCTTAAAGTAACTTATGAATATAGAAGACTTGTTACAATGGTTTGGAATGTCCATAATGCTGATATGGATAACCGACTTAATGTAAATGATTGGACTGATATTAGAGAGTTGATTGAATTTTTAAAAGTTTTTTATTTAGCTACAAAATAAATTTCTGGGCTTTATTATCCAAGTATTTGTTCCTTTTTACCAAATATATGTGCTATTCCTAATAAATTTGCTCTGTTTAAAAATAATTCAAAATTTAAAGAGCCGGTTAAAAATATGATTGAAAAATTTAAATATTATGTATTTTTTTCAATTCCTCAAATTTATTTAATTGCTTGTTTATTTAACCTAACATACAAAAAAATAGGTGCATCTCGAATGGTAGATAACATATATTCAAATTTAGATATTGAAGACGATGAAGATAATCAATCACATAGTTTGGCAGTAGTTAAAAGTAACATTAAAATAGAAGCTAGGAAATCATATGATTTATATGATTCTAATGTAGAAGAAAATGTACAAAATCAAGAACCCGAACCATTTAGGTGTAGATACGAGGACAACATTGATGGCATGTTAGAAAATTATCTTGGACTTATTTCTACCGAAAAAATAATTTTGATGAATATATTAACCAGGGTATAGAAAGCACAAAGGATGAAGAGGGGAAGCCGCAACTTTTGGAATGGTAGAAGAATCCTGTAAAAGCTTTATCAAGACTTCAGTGGGTGGTTCGTGATGTGTCAGCTATTCAAGCATCATCGGTGGCTTCGGAAGACGCTTTTAGTGCGGAAAGATTCCAAGTAGGAGATCATAGACATTCATTTGTAGCAGATAGCTTGGAAATTTTGATTTTATTCAGAGACTGGATCAATGCGGAGTGGAGGAATTTAGGATTTCCAACTTTGCCGGCTCAATTTGAAGCCGATATAGATAATATTTTATCGGAATCAAGTGAAGACGACATGGATTTTATAGAGGAACAAGCTCAAGAACCAATTTCGAAAAATGTAACATTAGATATGTTAGAAACACTTAGACAAGATTTTCAATGTGGTATAAGATATTAGTATATTACTATAAATAAGGCGTAATTGAAACAGAACCCTTCCTAGAAGGTGGTTGCATAAATAAGGTTCTTTTCTAATAGTAGTACAATTTAAAGTAACATAATAAAATTATAGGCTATTCGCTTTATTTTTATAAAAAAATTACTATCTTGAATTTACTTTTACTTTAAGTCTAGAAATTTTTTTAATATATATTTTTTTACTCAAATCTTCATTAACTTTAAAATATAACATCAAACATTCAAAACTTTAAACTTTATAGTTTAAATCTTATATTTTAAAAATTTGAAATTTAAACTTTTAAACTCAAAGTTTTAAATTTGAAAACTTAAAAAGTTTAAACTTTAAACTTATATATTTGATAATATATAACTTTAAAACTTTTAAAAACTTTAAAACATAAACTTTAAAGTTTAAATTAACTTATATAGTGATAATTTTAAACTTAAAAACTTATATAGTGATAATTTTATTAAACTTTTAAAAATCTTTTTAAAGTTTAAAAACTTAATTTTGATTATGTTAAACTTTAAAACTTATAAAAGTTTTAAATGTTAAACACTTTAAATTTATATATTTTTTAATTTAAAATTTTAAATTGAACTTTCAAAAATACAACTTTAAGAATTGTTCAAAGTTCAAACTTTAACCAATTATTTAATTAAAAAAATAAAAAAAGGAGAATTCTGGAATGTCGGTCCGGTCCGGTCCTGCTTTGGTTATTACCAGACCAGGATGGTAAGGGGGAAAATTATCGGTGGTGCCGGTAAAGGTACCGATCCAGTTCCGATTCTATGTGGATATTGTAAGAAATTTGCCGATACATTTTGAAAATATCGGTCCGGTGGTGCTGGGACCAGTCTCGTTGCCTGCCCTACTCACCCTTGCTTTTTCTACGCATATGTATAGATTGTGAGCCTGGATCCTAATGATATTCTTCTTCTCCCTTTAGAATGTCCTACGACAACTGAGAGGTAGCTGCTTGTTGTTCCAACATATTCTCAAGATTGTCGGATATCTTACCAGTTTTATTCTATTTGAGAGACAAACACTATTGAAACTTGTATCATTTCTTCTTGTGCTGATATCTTAGAGGCTTGTACCTTGTGACAACTAGTTTTGAGACGGTTTAATTGGATATATGCCTTTTAGCCTTATTATTATTAATGTTATATTTTTTTTAGCTTCCTCATTATCTTGTATTATGTTGTTGTGACTTGTTTAGGCTGACTTGTCTTGATGGGTAAAGGCAAGTGTCATCACACCCAATTTCGGGTCATGATAATTTGATATCAGAGCCCCAGTTTCATAGGTCTCATATGTTTACGAGTCCGGTCAAATAGAGTCTCAAGGATCGACACAGAGATGTCCATTGCTTATCTTTAAGAGGCTATGGAAACTGTTAGGAAATTCCTCTTTTACTTCTTTCAATTTAGTCATGCGTGGATTCTTGAGTTAGTGCTGAGTGTAGAGTGCTCTTTTGACAAATAGGAAGGACTAGCGCATCAACTTCTGCTTGGGGAGAGGCAACCCTTGAGACTATTACTGAGGCCCTAGTTAGTGGTAGGTCTGTGGACAGAGTTGGAGGCCAAGGTGGGGGTCAAGGTCGAGGAGTAACACCAACCCAAGACTATGAGAGGGGTATCACCCCCGAGTCCGAGCCTGAGATTGGAGGAGCTCAGATCCCTCCCGAGTATCTAGCTGCACCACTATTATAGGTTACTTTACTAAGAGTGTGGGATGTACACTAAGACATGGCACTGTCTTGTAGTGCCATAGGTACCCTGGGAGATTTACAGACCCGGGTGGATGGACAGACTCATATTCAGGGCCTTACTATTCATGCTTAGGTAGGTCTGGCTCACTAGTTCTTGTACCAGTATAGATTTCTCTTGAGTTAGTACTTGTGGTTGATAATTAGTGAGCTATGAGCGGTTTCAAAAGGTGAAACCACTGTAGTTTTAGGGTGGTAAGGGTGAGGATTCATATGAGTTCTTGACTTTATTCCATGAGATGTTGGAGGCTGTTTGCCTAGTTGATCCTCGGGGTGTTAGATTTGTTGCTCTTCAACTTAGAGGCATTGGTAGAGAGCGATGGAGGACATATATAAGGTCTATACTAATTGGTTCCCCTCTGATAGAGTGGCGCATATTCTCAGAGGCATTTTAATATTGATTTATTCCTTTGAAAATTCAGGAGGAGAGACAAACGAGATTTGAGAGTTTGACTTAGGGTGTTATGATCGTTGCAAAGTATGAGGCCTAATTTTGTCAGTTATCATGCCATGCCATATCCTTGATTCCTACAGAGGTAGAGAGAGTTTGCTGATTTTTGAGAGGCTTGGTTTCCTCCATAAGATCCTATGTGTTCAGGTCAGCTCGTGAGAGAGCCTCCTTCTAGAATATTCTGAGTACTACCAAGGAGGCAGAGTTGATGGCTCGAAAGAGTTTGGGGCTCCCAAGAAATCCCAAGCTTCTGATCATTATTCAGGCACTTCTTTAAGAGGTAGAGGGTTCTACTAGGGAGGTAGTATATCACAACATCGAGGTTCAGTGCATGCTTCATTGACAGCTATGAAGGGTGGTTCCATTTCATCTAGTCAGCAGAGATCTACAGGTCAAGGTGGATACAACATTCCTCCTAATTCTTTACATCATCAGCCTACTCTGAGGTCTTGTTATAGTTGTAAAGATCCTGACCACATAATAATAAAGTGCCCTTTTCAGACTCATTCAGGGCCATACTATATCTATTCAACGGTACTTATTAGGGATTCAACACCTCCATCTAGAGGTCCAGCACCAGTAGTCAGGGGATATGGTAGAGCCTAATCAAGTAGAGGTAGTCGTGCTCTTGGTAGGGGTACTGGTGAATCAGTAGTTTAGTCAGGTGGTAGGAGCACGGGTCACACTCAGTGTTATGCTTTTTCGAGTAGACTTAAGGTGAAGGCCTCATATGCAATTATTATAGGCATTGTCTCGATTTGTGATTGGCCTACATCTATGTTGTTTGATCCTGGTTCTACTTATTCATATGTGTCCACATACTTCTCTATTGTGTTTGACTTATTATGTATCGTATGCTTGTGCCTATGCATGTTTCTACCCTAGCAGGAGAGCCTTTAGTGGTGGATCAGGTGTACCGATCCTGTCTTGTATCTTTTGCGAGCAATGATACTTGCGTGGACATGATTATTGATATGGTTGATTTTGATGCTATTTTGGGTAAGGATTGGTTCTCTCTGAATCATCCTATTCTTCATTGTTTTGCCAAGATGGTTACTTTTGATTTGCCTAATGGATTGAGAGTTGAGTGGAAGGGTTCATGTGGCTCTTATCCTAGCAAGGTTATTCCTTATATCAGGGCTTAGAGATTGATTCACAGGGGTTTTTATCCTACTTGGCCTTTATTCGCAATACTGGTGCCAATTCACTTTCTATGGAGTCTATTCTTGTTGTTCGCAAACTTATGGATGTGTTTCCTATCGATCTCTTAGGAGTCCCTCTTAATACGGACATTGATTTTTTCATTGATGTGGAGCCGAACACCAAGCCCAATTATGTTCCTCCCTATCATATAACTCTAGCTGAATTGAAGAAGTTGAAGGCGCAGCTTCAGGATTTATTGAGTAAGGGTTTCATTTGGCCTAGTGTGTCACTATAGAGTGCTCTAGTTCAGTTTGTTAAGAAGATAGGCTGATAAAAATGTGTACTATCTATATATAGTTAAACAAGGTGATAGTCAAGAACAAGTATCCTCTTCGCAGGATTGATGATCTGTTTGACCAGCTTCAAGGTGTAGCAGTGTTCTCTAAGATTGATTTGAGGTCCAGGTATCACTTGTTAAGGATTAGGCCATCTAATATTCCTAAGACTGTCTTCCAAACAAGGTGTGGTCAATGCGAGTTTATTGTCATGTTATTTGGGTTAATTAATGCACCTGCCATATTTATGGAGCTGATGAATGGAGTATTTCAACCTTATTTAGATTCTTTTGTGATTGAATTCGTTGATATCTTGGTCTATTCCAAGGCGTCAAGAATCCATACATCCCTTATCAGTGTATGGACAGCTATCTCTCAAGCACAGGTTTAGGTTCGGCCGGTCGATCATGTTAAACATTTGAGGATTGTTCTTTAGAGGCCCGATGAGGAGAGGTTGTATGCTAAGTTATCCAAGTGTAATTTTTGTCTTAGTTTGATAGAATTTTTGGGGCATGTGGTGTGCAAGGAGGGCACTAAGGTTGATACGGTAAAAAATGAGTCTGTTAGAGGGTGGCCTAGACCTACTTGGTTTACAGAGATCCGTAGATTTGTAGATTTAGCTCAGTATTTGCGGCGCTTTATGTAGGGCTTTTCTACTATAGTAGCACCATTGGCTAGACTCACTCAAAAGAATGTAGCATTTGTTTGGTCGGAGGAGTGTAAGGAGAGCTTTTAAAAGCTAAAGGACTTGTTGACTACCGTTCCTATCTTGTACTTAGCTGAGGAAGTTGTTGATTTCACCTTATATTGTGATGCGTTGAGTATTGGTTTAGGAGGTATGTTCATGAAGAAGGGGAAGGTGATTTCCTATGCCTTAAGACAGTTTAATACCTATGAGAAGAAATATCCTACCCATGATTTGGAGCTAGCAATGTTGTCTTTATCTGAAGCTATGGCAGCACTATCTGTATGGGGTTCATTGTGATATCTTTACTGAGCACTACAATTTACAATATATCTTCAGCTAGAAGGACCCGAATCAGAGGCAGAGGAGATGGATTGAGCTTATAAAAGATTATAATTTAACTATTCTATACCATCTAAGAAAGGAGAATGTAGTGGCCGATGCTTTGAGTAGGATGACTTCTAATATGGGCAGCCTTGTAGCCATTCGGGTATAAGAGCGACCCTTCGAAGAGATATTTAAAGATTGGCCAGTGGGTTGGTGAGATTTGCAACTTTCTGATGATGGTGGTGTGCTTGCATTCTTAGAGGTGTAATCATCTTTGATAGACTAGATCCGTGAGCGACTGTTTAAGGATGAGAAACTATGTCTTATTTGAGACAAGGTAATTAGGAGTGAGGCCAAGGAGGCCGTAATTGATGTCGACTAGGTTTTGAGGATTGGGAGCCAAACTTGCATGCCTAAGATGGATGACTTGATCAGGTTGATATTTGAGGAGGCTCATTGTGCTAAATATTCCATTCACCCCAGATTGGCGAAGATGTACCATGGTTTGAGCCTGCACTATTAGTGGTGCGGCATGAAGAAGGACATAGCTTATTTTGCGTCGAAGTATTTGACCTGCCAATAAGTCAAGTGTGAGTATAAGAGGCTAAGGAGCAAATTCTAGAGGATGCTCATTCCTGGTTGGAAATGGGAGCAGATCACAATGGATTTGTAGTTGGTCCACCTATTACTATGGGCGGATTCGACTCTATCTAGGTTATATGGACTGGTTGACAAAGTTTGTACACTTCATTTTGGTCAAGGTCAGTTTCATTGCGGAGAGGTTAGCCTAGTTATATATCAATTAGACTATGAGACTTTATGGTGTACTTGTTCCACAGTTTCTGATCGAGGTTCTTTATTCACTTGCCACCTCTAGAAGGCCCTACAACATGGTTTGGACACCCAATTAGACTTAAGTACAACATTTCATCCTCGGACATTTGGGTCGTATGAGAGGACTATTTGGGTGCTAAAGGATATGCTTCGGGTATGCGTTGTTTACTTTGGTGCCAGGTGAGATCAACATTTTTCCTTGGCGAAGTTTTCTTACAACACCAGTTATCATTCCAACATCTAGATGGCTCCTTTTGAGGTCGTGTATGGTTGGAGACGTAGATCACCCATAGGTTGGTTTGACTCTGTCACGGTGGATAACCTTTTCACGAACTTGCTTAGAGATGCTATTTGGCAGGTTCGACTGATTCAGAGTCTATTGTTGATAGCCTAGAGTCATGAGAAGAGTTACGCCTTCAGACGGGCTCCGCCCTTGAAGTTCATGGAGGTTGATAGGGTTTGGTTGAGGATATCACCTATGAAGGATTTTTTGAGGTTCGGGAAGAAGGGCAAGCTTAACCCTAGATCTATTGGCCTTTTGAGATTCTAGAAAGAGTGGGAGGTGGCTTACAGGCTTGCCTTGCCACCTAGTTTATCTTCAGTGCATCCGGTGTTCCATGTCTCTATGTTACAACGTTATATTCTAGATAAGTCTCATGTGATATGTATTGATTTGATAGAGTTGGGTTTGGATTTGGCCTATAAGGAGGAGCCAATGGATATTTTAGTCAGATAGGTTCCGAAGTTGACAACCAAGGAGATAGCTTTCGTAAAGGTTCAGTGGTGACATCGATCCAAGGAAGACGCTACTTGGGAGACTGAGTCTGATATACAAATGTGCTACCCTCATGATTTTGAAACTTAAGGTACATTCCTTGCTTTATGTTTGAGGAAGAATATGGTTTTAGTGGTGGACGATGTGATGACCCTGAAGGTCATTTTTGACCTTTTTAGCAATAATTACTATTTTACCCCTCTTGTTACCGGCCATAAGTCATGTTTGATTGATTTCAAAAGTTGGTTTTTGAAAACTTTGTGAAAGTTGAGATTTTTTGTCAAAGATTGGATTTTTGAGATTTCAATTGCCTAATTTTGAGTCATTCAAAGATTCGAGTCTCCAAACAAAATTCCATTGATTCCATCAGTTCTAGAAGATGGAAGTTGGCCTAGGAGAGTTGTTGGAATCACATTCAAAGTTGTTATGTGGATTTTAGGTTTGAAGCTTGAAATTGAGTTAAAGTTTGAGTTTAGGTTAACCTTGGTTAACATTTAATGTTCTGATGCTCGGATTGGTTTTCTGATTGTTCCAATGGTCACGAGAGGTGTTTTTAGTACTAAAAATAGCTTTTCCTTAATTTTTGAATGCTCTGGTGTTGTATAAATGTTTCAAGTGGCCTAAGTTAGAAGGAGGCCTTAGATTTGATTTTTGATGATTCTATTGAGTCTGCAATGTCGAATTTAGTGGGATTGCATGTATGATTTATTTGTACACGATTTTGAACAAATCCCAAGGGTTGATTCTGAGTCTTGAAATTGTTTGGAATGGTTTTTGTTATGATCTAGTGTAGTCCTCACTTTAGCGAAGGCTTGGCTGCTATAATGACCAAGGCTTCACTCTAGCAAGTGCGGGTGTTGCTATAGCGATATTAGAAGGGGGTTTTCAAACCCATGTGCGCCCATTTTTGAATTTTTGCTCCATTTTTAAATTTTAAGAGCTCGACTTGGATGACTTTCGATTGATTTTTTGGAAGTCTTTTCATTGAAAATGGTTTCACTTCCCTTATCATTACTCATTAATTATCTCTTGATTTTAATATCAAATTTGGAAGATTCAATTGAGAAACTTGGGATTTTCATAAACTTTGGGATTTTCACGAAATTGAAGATTATGAACTCATTTTAACTCCATTTTCGAGTAGGATTTCACTGATGATTTTCTAATCACGAGAGGAATACTTTTACCTAAAAATTCTCAGATTTTGAGATTGATTTCTGGTAATGAATTTTTGGATGATTTCGCCATTTTCGCTGAATTACTTGATTTTGGTGTTGTTAGTTTCGTATTGTGATTGTGAATTCATTTTTGAGTAGATTGTGGTGCTTTGAATTCGATTCAAAAGGGGAAGACATCGTTATTTGGGTGATTGATTCCCTAAATTGAGGCAAGTGGGTTCTAACCCTTGTTTAATTTAATTGAACTTAACATTTCCTCTCAATATAAACTTTGGGATTAGTGAATTGTTCCAGTGACTATAAAGTGATGATATATGTGAATTGATTCATGAATTTATACCTAATTATGATTGATTAAGACTTGTGAGTTGATATTTTTAATTAGGATTATAATGCCAAATAATGATAAAGTTAAAGTATTCATGTTGTTCCACTTGTTGAATTTTGATTTATGTTACATGAAGTTGTCCATTAAAGTACTTTGTGTGAAACGTTGAGCTAAATGGATACTTGAGACATTGTTGAAATTGTTGAATGAAGTGTTGTAAAATGTGGAATAAATGATGAATAGTCCTAAGTTATTGTGGTAAACGATTATTGAAAACTTGAGCTATGATTTGATGTGATTATTATGTAATGTGTGTATGATGACACAAGTGTTAAAAGAACAATGAGACTGATTGATGATTAATGAATAAATGATATATGTGTGTATATCTTGCTTATTCTTATACTTGTGAAATTTATTATTGCGTTATGATGACATATATTTGCTTGATGCTTCATTGATGATGAAAAACCGAAAGAAAATGGTTCTGGATAGATGATAATGAGATTGATTTGGCGTGATTATTGAGTGCATGGGTAATGTTGACTCTTTCCGTACTCTCATGCTTATATAATATATGCTTATATGTTACTTCAGTGAAAGAAGCCAAATGAAAATGGTTCCGACAAAAAGAAAAAGGAAAAAAAGACTAGCTAAAGGGAAATGGTTCCGACAAAAGAAAAATAAAAAGAAAAAGGAAGGAAATGCTGAAGTTCCGGCAGATACATGATCCATGTGTGCCCCCCCATGGGTTCCGGTTTGATGATATTGATAGATATGCATCATAGTACAGAGATTCATCACGAGCTCTTGATATTTGCATAATATCATTTGCATTTCATATCATTCCTTACTTGAAAGTTGATATATATTCCAAGTGTGATGTATTGAATGACTCAAACCTTTTACATTGTTGAGATTGGACTATTGAAAAGTTGTGACATGTAGACTTGAATTATGTATATTGTTGAGATTGAACTATTGAAAAATCATAATATGTGTTGAATAATTTGGGCCTTGTATATTATGGAGATTTAACTATTGAGGCACTGTGATGTGATATTGTTATCTATATTGTGTATGCTGGTCTTTCCTATGTTTAGGTTTTGTAGTCTGGAGAAACAAAGAGATAGCCCCGAATGATGAGTAAAGGTCGATATCAAGGCACGAATAGACTCAAAACTCATCTCAACACTCACCTCAACCAATCAAACTCTTGACTCCTCCTCAACCTCAATCAACTCTACTCGGACTCAAGAATAGACAATCAACTCAAGAATAGATCAATTAATTTAGTCAAGGGTAAGAAATTTACCTTTCACATTCTAATCATTTTAATACGTGCGGATATTTGTCCTTCACCTCTTCCTCTGCTTCCCATGTAGCTTCCTCAACGAATTGATTTCTCCACAAGACTTTGACTGAGGCTATCTCTTTGTTTCTCAACTTACGAATTTGATGATCAAGGATTTGGACTAGAACCTCTTTGTAGGTTAAGCTATCCTTCATTCTAATTCTATCAACAGGGATCGCCAAGGTTGGATCTCCCAAGCACTTCTTCAACATCGACACATGGAATACCGGATGAATTCTATCTAACTCGGAAGGCAACTCTAGCTCATAAGAAACCTTCCCAATCGTCTTCACAATCTGATATGATCCCACATAGCGTGGACACAACTTTCCCTTCTTCCCAAATCTCATGACACCCTTCATAGGTGAAACTTTCAAGTACAAACAATCATTTACCTCGAACTGTAAGTCTCTTCTCCTCCTTCATCATTCTTCTCAAGTTGAATTCCCGATCGAGCCAATAGATGCACTTCTTTGGCCAACTTCTTCTTTCCTTCCTCAACATGGGTTGTGCTACCCATTGATAACCTGCTAAGAGCGTCAGCAACAACGTTAGTTTTACCTGGGTGGCAGAGAATGCTCATGTCTTAATCCTTGAGTAACTCCAACCATCTCCTCTGTCGCAGGTTAAGCTCTTACTGACTAAAGACATACTGCAAGCTCTTGTGGTCAGTGAACACATCCAGATGCACTCCATATAAGTAGTGGTGCCAGATTTTAAGTGCAAACACCACCGCTGCCAACTCAAGATCATGGGTTGGATAGTTCCTCTCATGAACCTTAAGTTGTCTGGAATCATAGGCTATCACTTTCCCCCTCTGCATCAACACACATCCCAATCCAACCCTCGAAGCATCACAATAGATTACAAAGGTCTCTGTCCCATCGGGCAAGGCTAGGACTGGTGCAATAGTCAATCTTCTCTTCAACTCTTGGAAACTCTTCTAACATTCGTCGGACCACTGAAACTTGACCTTTTTCTGAGTCAATTTAGTTATTGGTGCGGATACGGAAGAAAATCCATCAATAAATCTGTAGTAGTAGTCTTGCAACCCCAAGAAACTTCTTATGTTAGCCGGAGAGGCCGGTCTGGGCCAGTTCTTAACCGCTTCAATCTTTCGGGCATCCACTCGAATATCATCACCGGAGACAACTTGGCCTAGAAAAGCCACTGATGTATGCCAGAATTCACACTTCGAGAGTTTCACATACATCTCATGGTCCTTAAGTGTTAGGAGGACAACTCTGAAGTGATTAGCATGCTCCTCCTCATTTTTCGAATACACCAAAATGTCATCGATGAAAACAATCACAAACATATCAAGATATTGTCTAAATACTCTATTCATCAAGTCTATAAAGGTTGCAGGTGCATTCGTCAACCCAAAGGACATAACCAAGAACTCAAAATGGACATATCTAGTCCTAAAGGTTGTCTTTGGGATATTACATTCCCTCACTTTCGACTGATGGTAGCCAGATTTGAAAGAGTCACCTTGAAGTTGGTCGAACAAATCATTTATTCTTGAAAGAGGATATTTATTCTTTATCCTGACCTTGTTCAGTTTTCTGTAGATAATAAACATTATGAGGATCCATATTTCTTTCACGTGAATAGGACAGGGACACCCCAAGGAGAAGTACTCGGCCTAATGAAGCCCTTCTCTAGCAAATCTTTCAATTGTTCTTTCAACTCTTTCAACCTAGCGGGTGCCATCCTATAAGGTGGAATTGAGATAGGCCGGGTATCAAGAAGGACATCAATCCGAAAGTCAATCTCCCTATCAGGAGGGACTCCGGGTATATCCTTATGAAACATTTTCGGAAACTCATTTAAAATCGAGACTGACTCAAGAGTAGGGAACTCAACATCATCAGATTTAACTCACACGAGGTGATAGATACAACCTATGGAAATCATCTTCTGGCCCTAAGGTAAGAGATAAACTTTCCCCTACGTGCAACAGAATCACCCTTCCACTCAAGAATCGGTTCGTTCGGAAATTGGAACTTAACGGTTCGGGATCTACAATCAACAGAGGCATAACAAGCGTGAAGCCAATCTATGCCAATGACCAAATCAAAATCAACCATCTATAACTCAACCAAATCAACAAGAGTATCCCTATGATAGCTGGACACTACACAAGCTTTATAGATTCTCTCAGCGAATAGACTCACCCACTGGAGTAAACACATAATAGGGTTCAAGAAGACTCTCAGGGGTTCTATCAAATCTACTGGCCGCATAAGGAGTTACAAATGACAATGTGGCAACTGAATCCATCAAAACATAACAATCAAATGTAAAGACTCGAATCATACCGCCACAACATCTAGGGTGTTTTCGTAATCTTGGCGACTACCCATGACATACAAACGGTTTGTTGCTCCACTTTTGCCTGATGTAGTGCCCCTCTGGTTTCCTCTAGTTGGCGGGGCTGGTGCAGAAGATTAAGCCCGGTCAACCCACTTTGGACAGTCTTTTTGGTAATGACCTGCTTGGCTACATTTAAAGCATACATCATACCCCTCACGACATCTTCCCAAGTGCAAGTTGCCACACTTACCACACGGTGGCTTACCTTGTGAACCTTGAGCCATACTATCTTGTGACTGAGGTCCTTGGGTTCCGACATTCTGAGATCTCTGATCATACTTTCCCCTAGGCACAGGTGCACTAGTAAATGATGGTGATAGAAATCAGTTACCATTCCTTTTTCTTCCAACCTCATGGCTGGATGTCTTAGCTTTTTTACGTCTGAACTCTTCTCTATCCTGATGTCTCTCCTTATCAGCTTGTTGCACAAATGTAATCAATCACCCAATGTCCATATCACTCACAACCATTGCTCCCCTCCCATCTCTCTTGAGTCCTCTATTTAGCCCATCAATATACATCCCCATTCTTCCCCTCATATCAACAACTATGTCCGGAGCATAGCGAGATAGTTGCGTGAACGTCAACCCATAATCTTGCACATTCATAGAGCCCTGTTTCAAATTAGAGAACATTCTCACGTTATCCTCTCTTCGTTCTCTTGGGAAGAAGCATCCCAAGAGGGCTTCCTCGAACATTGCCCAAGTCAACAATGGAGAACCATCTCCTCTACCTTTCTTCCATTGGTCAAACCATAGTCTGGCCACACCCTTGAGTTGGTAAGCAGCCAGTTCAACCCTGTCAACATCAACCACATGCATCACTTGAAACACCTTTTGAAGTTCCTCCACATAGTTCTCAGGATCTTCAGTGGATGCAGACTCCGTGAACTCAGGCGGATTCATCCTCAAGAATTCTTGAACTCTAATCGTGTCATGAAAATCCAGTCTACTTACTTCTTGTCTCGCGGTAGGTGATGTGATAGCCTGAGCTAGAGTTTAATATCCTGGCGTAGTTCAACATTGGAGACCTCATCTTGCGGGCTGCTCAACGGGAAATCTTAGTCCGTAGGCTCCTCATGTCCTTGAGGCTCAGGTGGGTTAACATTTTGCCTGGCGGGATGTCCCTACCTCTGAAGGCTCTTTTGGGAGGCATGATCGCAACTCTACAATGCGTAGAGCATGAATTAGAGAAGAACCTTTCATAAAGTATAACTCTATCGCACAACTTAGAACATGAAAGAAGTGAAACAATTCCTAAATGACCTATAGCCTCCAAATTATGGATGTAGGGCTCTTCACACCAATAATAAGGACTCTACTAAACATGGCATCATAGACTCCCTAAGACACTTGACCTCTATGCTCTGATACCAAGTTTTTCACGCCCCGAGAGGGTACCCGAGACGTGGCCAGCACCCAGAGACTATTGCTAGCCCCCAAGCAAACCACTTGGCCTCATCACACCCATTTAGTCCAATAACTCTACAGATCAGCGAAAGTAAATGAAAGTAAATGGGCTCATCTCATCTAATGTCTCAAATAATAATAAATTAATAATAAAGGCTAGTAGGAAGAACTAGCTCACAATCTTAACATTAACGTCTGACTATCATCTATGAAGCCTTTATCACTAACCAAGTGGTGCCAATGACAGATGGCTACCAAAATCAAAATATAAGTCTAGTCTAGTCTAACTCAAAAGCATGATGAAATAAATAATGGATCCTCCGGAGTAGGGAAGGCTCATCAATAAGCTAAACGTCCTGGATCTTTAACGATGAGTCTGTTGACGATCCCTAATCCCTGTATCTGCATCATAAGATGATGCAGCGCTGAGTGGTGTCCGTACGTAGAATGTACGGTTTGTAAAATAGTTGAGAAGAAAAACAGATAGAATAATAGGAAACAAAATCAACTCAGAACAATCATATATGAAGCCTCTATCACTAATCAAGTGGTGCCAATGACAGACCCATGGCTACCGAAATCAAAATATAAGTCTAGTCTAGTCTAACTGAAAATCATGATGAAATAAATAGTGGATCCTCTGGAGTAGGGGAGGCTCACCAATAAGCTGAACATCCTGGATCTTCAACGATGTGTCTGTTGACGAACCCTAATCCCTGTATCTACATCATAAAATGATGCAGCACTGAGTGGCGTCAGCACGTAGAATTTACAGTATGTAAAATAGCTGAGAAACAAAAATAGATAGAATAATATGAAACAATATCGACTCAGAACAATCATCAAATCAAAACGTCAAATGTCTATCTAGCAAGAATAAAGAGTAGATAAGTGACCCATCAACTTCTCAACCTCATCAATCAAATTAGACTCGTCTCAATGGAACTCAACTCAACTCAACTCAGAGTACTCAAGGTGGGAACTTTTGGGAGTTTCTCTTATCCGACAACAATCACTTATGATCCAGTGTGTACAACAATCCCCCTGACGTTGCCACAGGCGTTTCGTACTTGCTAGGTAGGGAATGAATCGAATCCCCTAAAGGAAACAACCTAAAAAAGTCCTCTATTATTTCAGGGACATAAACTCAACTCAAGACCGAACCATAATGTAATGTGATGGTTCTAATCCTCACCTACATTTGGCGATGTAGTTTCACGAGTTTGAGTTGGATCAGCTCTCACTCTTTTGGTGCTCGATACTCCTCCCAAGACTCAATGCTCATAAGACCTCCATCTCAACAAATCTCATAGGGACTCTAATCCCGTCATCGATTAGTATCTCATAGGGACTCTAACCCTATTATCAATCAAACTCATAGGGACTTTAACCCTTTCATTGATCAACTCATAGGGACTTAACCCTTCATCAATCAAACTCATAAGGACTTTAACCAATAGCTCAATGGTTGGGACAACCCTTAGGGAATAATCGAATAGACAATCATTAGAGTTTGTTTAAGGAGACTCTTAGGGCTATAAAGCTCTAACAACTCATCATAATTCACAATCACAATCAGCAAGCTCACGTCAAGGCTCTAAACTCAACCCCTAGACTCATTCATGCATGCTTTCAAGAGTTAACGTGTAGGGTTATGCAATTTCTCATGAAAATATCCACTTCGGAGAAAATAAGTTTATGATGATCATCAACATACAAAAATACATGCAATTAGATGTAATTAGTGAGAAAACATTCAAGAATCAATTTAATAAACATGTATAGGGACTCATGGACACTTAACTCCTCTATAACCACCTTTGGGGCACATGTGAGGACAATCTCACGCTTTTACTTTAGCCTTACATACCTGGATGAAGCTCTGAACAATATCTTCAAGGATTTCTTCTTGAACTTCTCAATCTCAAGCTCGTCTCCTCTCTCCTCAAGCCCTAGTCTTGTTAGAGTGTTAGAAAAAGACTTAAAATGGTGTTTTAGACCCTTTTTACGTCTAAACGACCTAATTAGATCGTGTATTGAGTTTAAGACGGGCTGGGAATTGGCCGAAATGCCCCTCACAAAATTTAGAAAATTTTCAACTCTAGAATAACCCAGTCTACGACATGGATTGGTCGCGTACAATGTATTTTTCTCCAAAATATTTTTGAACAACTTTTCCCAATCCCATCAAAACATATTGAAAAAATAGAAGTGTGGGTCCACTATAGAGGCGCGACGCATCTCCGTCGTGCACCGATATTATTTTTCATTTTTGGATCGAAAAATTATCTTTTGATCCAATTGCTCTAAAAATCAACCAAGACCATTTTCCCACTCAATATTTTGTGCTGATCACAAATCTAGTCTCGAATTCGCCATACGATCATTGGAAGATGTGTTACACGCATACCCCTCCTCTAGGGGTACTTTGGTAATTTTACTGGGCGTAACACCAAGATCTAGGAGTTCATCAACCTTCACCAAGGGAACATGAGGTTGAGGGAGTATGCCCTCAAGTTCACCAAGTTATCTTGGTATGCACATTCTATGTTTGCTTATTCCAGGGTAAAGTGAGCAATTTTATCTTTGGTGGTTCGAACTTAGTGTCTAAGTAGTGCAAGACAACTATGTTAGTGAAGAAAATGGACATCTCTCAATGTATAACCTATGTAGAGAAAATTAAAGATGAGAAGTTGAGGAAGCAAGCTAGAAAGTCCAAGAGGGTTCGAATTGATGGTGGCAGATCCTCCCCCAAAGGTCCAAAATAGTAGCAATGGAAAGTTTCATGATGGACAAAGGCAATCTAGGCATGGCTTTTCCAATACTATAGATCCAAGGTTCAACTAGGTCAAGGGGCCTACCTCATAACACAAAGGGGTTGGGGTGTCCAAGCTACTCTAAGGTGTAAGAACTGTGAAAGAGGCCACCACGATGAGTATTTAGCAGGTTCAATGTATACTATAGGTGTGGTAAGCCCGATCATCATGCCAAGGATTGTAAGGGTGGTGGTATTCGTCCCCAAGGCAAAGAGGTGCAAGGTGGAGAAGGTCAAAGGGGTGGCCACTGCACCAATCGCTTTTATGCTCTCCATGCAAGGCAAGAAGTTGAAGAGACTCTTGATATTGTTATTAGTATATTAAAAGTCCTTAAATGTAATGTGTATACATTATTGGATCTGGGTTGAAATTTGTCCTTTGTCATACCTTTTCTTGCAAATGGGTTTAATATATAATTCAAAGTCTTATTAGAACCTTTTTCGATTACATACTCCCGTTGGTGAGTCAATTATAGCCAAAAAAGTCCACCAAAATTGTCCTATGTTGGTTTTTCCTAAAGTTATTCCTTGTGAGTTTGTTGAACTTGCTATGGATGATTTCGATGTCATTTTTGGGATGGGTTGGTTACACACCATATATGTCCATTGATTGTAGAACCCGTAGGGTCAAATTCCAATTCGCTAATAAGCCTATTCTTGAGTAGGAGGGTAGCATTTTGGTGTGTAAGACTCGGTTCATTTACTATATTAAAGTCTATAAGATGATTTCTAAGGGACATGTCTATCATATTGTGAGGGTTAGGGATGTCAATTTTGAGGGCCCTTCTCTTGAGTAAATTCTCATTTGTTAACGAGTTCCCTGATGTATTTTTCGATGACCTACCCAGTGTTCATCCCGAAAGGAAAAGCAGATTTTGGCATAGATCTTCTTCTTGATACTCAACCTATTTCCATTCCTCCATACTGTATGGCCTCGACAGAATTGAAGGAGTTGAAGGACTTGTTGGAAAAGGGTTTTGTTAGACCAAGTATATCTCTATAGGGGTGCTCCCATATTGTTTTTAGGAAGAAATATAGGTCGCTTCAGATGTGTATAGACTACCAGTAATTAAATAATGTTACCATAAAGAACAAGTATCTGATTCTGAGGATAGATGATTTGTTTGACTAATTGAGGGGGGCTAGTCATTTCTCTATAATTGATCTCCAGTATGACTATCGGTAGTGAGGGTGAGAGAAGATGATATTCCAAAAATGACTTTCTGGACAAGGTGTGGTCACTTTGAATTCCTAGCCATATCTTTTGGGTTGACTAATGCTTCGGCGTTATTCATGGACTTGATGAATAGGGTCTTGAATCCCTACCTTGACTTATTTATGGTGGTGTTCATTGATGAAATCTTGGTCTACTCTAAGAGTAAGGAAGAACATAAGGACCATTTGAGGGTAGTACTTCAAACTTATAAGGACAAGCAATTGTACGCAAAGTTTACCAAGTGTGAGTTTTGGTTGAAGAAGGTGGCCTTTCTTGGTCATGTAGTATTCGATGATGGAATTATGGTTGATCTAAAGAAGACACAAGTGGTGAGAAATTGGACTAGACAATTGACTCTATCATATATTAGGAGCTTCTTGGGTTTGACCGGATATTATAGAAGGTTCTAGTGGTCGGATTAATGCGAGAAAGTTTTCCAAACTTTGAAGAATTGCCTTAGTTCGACCCCTATCTTGTCACTGTAAAAAGGTTTGGATGGGTTTGTAGTGTATTATGATGCCTTATATGTCGCATTAGGTTGTGTCATGATGCAAAATGGCAAGATCATAGTTGATGTGCTGTCAAAATATAACACTTTTGATGCTTAAAATTTAGAATTTTGTGTGTTCTCTATGCGATGTTAGTTGGCTTTATGTGTTTTTGTGCTATATATGCATGATTCTAGGGTTGGCCTTGATTTTGCAAAGAAATACAAAAGTTGCTGATTTTTTATGCAGCATGAGACCCTTTACAAGCCGTAGGTCATGCTACGGGTCGTAGAGTGGTCTTTTGGACAATTCTAGTGAGGCGATGATTTTTTTAAGTTGGTTCTATAAACATGCAGACAAGTCATGGAATGATTTGCAAGTCGTGGAACATGGTTCGTACCCTGAGGATCCGAGATTGGGACTTTCTGAAGATTTATTAGACGAAACCCCTCTAAAGGTCGTAAAACACTTTACGGGTTGTAGAGGGTGTGTCGTATACTTGAAGTCCAGAATTCAAGAACCTTTGTATGAGACCTCGATTATGGGTTGTCGAATCAATATGACTCGTAAACCAATTCATGAGGCGTGCCGACCAAACTATCCTATTTTATTTAGGACATGTATTTTAAATATTATAAATAGAGTTTTAGGTTATTTTTCAAAAGTTTTTCGGATAGTACAAAGAAAACTTAGCAATTAGAGAGGGAAAATAGTGAGATTACATTAGAGAGTATTGAGAACATTGTAGTTTGATTTCATCTTTAATCTTGTGATTCTCTTTGAAGTTGGATTTGCTTGTTCTTAATTCAATTGTGTAAGTGCTTTATTATGTTTTTTCAATTCATAAGTCTTGCATCTATGCAATCTATGAGTAGCTAAATCCATAACTAGGGTTGTAGGAACCACAAAGAACTAACAAGCTAAAACCAGATTAGTTCATAATTCTTGAAAAGTGTGCAAGCATGTATTAATTAACTCTCTTTGTTTTACATGTTTTCTAGTGGTGGCCAACATTATAACCCGCCTAGTGTTACCGACTGAACCAAGGTAGTAATGAATAGGAAAAGAGATTAATTAATAGGATTCGATTGATGTGTGCTCGTCTAATCAACCAAACTGGGCCAAGGGGAGATTGTACTGGGAGTAATAGGTAAGGGTTAGTAATGCACACAATGGAGATAGTCCAAGTCACATAGTGAAATTCGCCTCTCACCTTTGACCAAAGGGCTTGGTGAACTTAACTTACTGTCCTGCATGCTACACACTAGAAGAGAATTGGGTTATTCGGTGGAACTAAGTTAGGGAATCATGGGGAACACAATAGCCTAGTTTTTGTCCATATTGATTTCACTCTTATGTTAGTTAGTTTTATTTCTCCATTGATTATTGCAAACCTTCCCTCCCTTTGGGATAGTAAGTCGGTTAACTACTCAAATTGCAGTCACTGAATTCTCTTGAGTCTATGTATTCCCTTGGGTTCGACCCTAACCTTGGTTAGGTTCTATTTCTTGTCAATGATCACTTTTTCCTAAAAAAATAGGTGTAACTTGGGCGACATCAAGATTTTGGTGCCGCTGCCGGGGAATATGGCTAGACTTAGTTGATTCATAGTGATTTGGGTGTTAATTATTATTTCCCACATTTTACATTTTTTGTTGTTTTTGTTTCCTTTGTAGAAGTCGAGGCATACCCTTGACTCCGTTTGACCCAGAGATCCACAGAACATTGAGAAGAATTACCAAAGATAACTCCAATAACACGGCCAATGCAACCCTGAATAGAAATGAGAATAAAAATAATGATCATGAGAACCCACCTCCTCTTGAGGACATTGCTCCACAACCACAAGACATTAATGCCAATGCTTATCAATGGAACCAATATAGTCTAAATCCTATGGCTATAGAGGTGACTGGAGCTATTGCATTGCCACCTCTACCGACAGAGATAAAGTTCGTAGTCTCGAGTGGATTGCTTCAGATGTTGCAAAACCATGGGCTATTTGAATGTTGCATTTGTTTGCAAGAGTGTGATGGGAACACAGAATATGTCTATGAGTGATGTGGGACTTTGTATCTTCCTATTGTCTCTTATTGGCAATGCAACATTATGGCTACCTGAGCTCCCGCAGAGTTCGATCACTAGTTGCGTAGAATTGCAGAAGGCATTTTTGGAGAGGTATTTCTTTAGATCGAAGAAGCTCAAGTTGAAGGATCAGATCAACAACTTTAAGCAACTTCCTTGTGATTCGATCAACACTACTTGGGAGCGGTTCACCAAATGCTTGAGGGGTGTCCCAAACCACAAGATAGTTGATGATGCCTTGGTGGAGATCTTCCACCATTCCCTTGATAAGAACAATCAGGCTTGTGCTGACAGTATCATGGGGGGCATGTTCTCAAATCAGCCATTTGCAAGGATAGAAGAATGGATGGAGAGAGTGGTCAAGACTAATTGTGCATAGGGGCAGAGAGACAAAGCATTTACCAAACGTTCGTGCCCTGTCAGTGTTGGTTTGGAGTAAGCAAAGATCAATGAAGAAATTATGCAAGAGCTTACGCGAATCCGCATAGGTAGAGAGGTAATGATGAAGCAAAACCAGGAGTGAGTCAATGCAGTGGTTCATCAACCTCCACGTGCGCCCATGTTTGATGAGCCTTATTATGAGGAGGACACATGTTTTGTTGTTGATCAGACAGGGGGTTCCCGGATCAAAGCCCATGGGTCCAACCAGGACTATTGGAGCCAAGGTCAATGAAACCAAGGTCGACACTTCAACAGGGATGAAGCTTTCATGGAGAATCACAAATGATGTTATGATCGAAATAGGGGTCCAAAGAGAGATGCAGATTGGGCTCGCAGAGATGGCTTCAAAAATGTTCCCTATGTGCCACCACATAACCGCGACGCAGGTGCAACTAGTTCTAGGATTGAGGAGATATATGATTGCCTGTTGAAGAAATCTAAGACATAGGATTAGACTCTGAGGGGTATGAAATATGAGATTTCAAGCATTAATCAGAAAATTGAGTCTCATTCTGTGGCTATCAAACAATGGAACAACAGTTTGGTCAAGTGTCGACTCAATTAAATTAGGGTTAGAGGGGTACACTACCTAGAAATACAATTCAAAATCCTAAGAATGAAGGGTAATGTATGGCAGTTACTACTCATGGTGGCATGAGCACCATTGATCCTCCCATGCCAGTTGATGAGGATGTTGTTCGAGTGGAGACAGCTACGGCCAAGGATGCAGACACAGGATATGATTGTGGCAAAGATGGGGTAAGTGAAGTTACTGAAGTGCCATGGAAGTTGAAGCCCACTCCTAGGCCTTCTTCTCCCTTCCCTCAAAGAATCAATAAGAGGAAGGAGAAAGACAAGTTCAAGCACTTTCTCTCCATGCTGAAACAACTCTCCATCAACATCCCTCTAATTGAGGCATCGCGAAGATGCCAAGGTATGCGAAGTACATGAAGGACCTGATTACTAAAAAGTGCACTGTGAGTCAAGAGCTCTCCCAAAAGCTCTAGCATTGTTGTGCTATTGCTACAAGGTCCTTGGTTCAGAAGGAAGAAGATCCCGGTGCTTTCACCATACCCCACACCATTGGATATATGGAGTTCGCAAGGGCACTATGTGATCTAGGTGCCAGTATTAATTTGATACCCCTTGAGATCTTAAAGAAGCTAGGATTGGGAACCTCTACTCCAACGAGCATGTGATTATTGATGACTGATCGGACGGTGAAGAGCTTGTGGGGATATTATACGATGTTCCAATAAAAATTAAAAAGTTCATATTCCCCATAGGCTTTTTGATCCTAGATGGCGAAGTCGACTTCGACGTCCCAATTATCTTGGGATGACCATTTCTAGCCACTGGGCGAGCACTAGTGGATATGGAAGCTAGGCAACTCAAGTTCAGATTGAACGATAAAGAAGTTGTCTTCAATATCTGCCAGACCATGAAGCGGCCATATGATTTGAAGAATGAAGTCCGGGCAATTGGTGAAGTTTGAGAAACCAATTTGTTCAAGTCGTGTCGCGAAAATAAATCAGGCGCTGCTTGGAAGGAAACCCAAGGTGGATACTGGTGCTTAGGCGCCCAAGTATGATTTTTGACCCCTTATACTTTGTTTTGCTTTGATTGTGTGCATTGGGGACACTGCACCACTTTTTCGATGGGGTATGGGTAGTTATTGGCCTCAGTGAAGTCTGAGTAGTTTGGGTCCATAACTACCCTAATTTTTGATCCTGTGGTTTTCTTGCTTATGTTTGTTTCCCATAGATATTTAATTTCTGTTGAACCAACATGGTTAGCATGTTTAGGTAGTATTTGTAGCATATATTACTAATACTTGTGGCATATAGCATGTTTTTGTATTTTGTTTGTAAGATGATACCCACCAAAAAGTTTGATTCACTGCTTATGCAGGCCTCATCAATTCCTTTGAGTTTTGGTCTTGCGACCGCACTCCCCAGGCGGAGTGCTTAGTAGTTTAGCTAGTAAGCATGCATGTTTAGGTGTGTTGACAATGTTTGTTCTAATAAGTGAGGAGAAATTGAGATAAAAATCATGATCTAAGAGTCTTTTGTTAATAATGTAGTCAGTGCCACGTGAGTGTGAGCTTTAAATTGCTAAATTCATGTGTTGTGTGCTATTCAGAACTTGCCCTATTACTCTAAGTTAGACTATAGATTAATTGGATTAGGAAAGGAACTTAGACCATTGTTCTTAAAAAGCCCACTTAGCCTAAAATGACCAACCAAAATTGCTATATATCCCTTGTTCCTAATGTTTGAGCCTAACATGTACTTATTCTTTGCAAATATTGATTAACCTAGCCTTGTTAGTTGTAAAATCCTGAAATCGGCCCTGGTCCTTCCTTGAACATTGTGCACCTTGACTGAGGCAAAAAGCCTAAGTTGAGTGTGATTACCAACAGAGGCCCTAGTTCGGAGGATGAATATTGTGCACCTTAACTCAGGCCAAAAGCCTAAGTTAAGGGTGGCTGGTGCAAGGATGAAACACAAAAATGAGGGGGAGAGTCAGTGATAATCATGTACTGGGTGCAAGAAAAATAAGTGATGCCTTAGTTGTGAGTTAAAAAGAAAAATGAATTGCAAAATCAAGGCAAAGAGTAGAAAGAATGAAAAGAAAGCACCCAGAGCTTGAAATAGGAGAAAGGGAAGATGAGATGAAAATAACAGAGTTGGTCGAGCAAAAGTGTGGGAAAACGCAGTCAAAGAGGTCGTTAGTCACTATGTTCCCAAAGTACCATACCAAAGCCCCCTGAGACTACATTACAAGCCTAGAAAATCCCAAAGTGATCCTAGTCCGAGTAGTTGAAGGTCTTAATCATGAGCATAGGGGCAAGCCTATGGTATTAGGCATGATGCAAGAATATCTTTTGTGAGAGTGGGGATTTTGTATAGTCCCAAGGTTATATATGAAAATATCATTGAGTGAGAAATATGGGGACTTCTTTCTGTGAGGGCACTTGCATTGCATTATTAGCATTATACTTATTCAATGACCGTGGGTTGTCGATAGTACCTCACTTGTCATAGTTGTGTTGTCACATGCACTAGTTTGTACTGGTTTGCTAGATGGCTATCTGATTCTGTTTTGAAAAAGTGGCATGGGGTATCTAAGTTTGAGATTGATGTGATGTATGTCATTGGGTTGAGGTCTGTGTGTTATTTTATTACCTATGTAGATTGAGTCCGTCGCTTGAGGACAAATAACAATTTTAAGTTGAGGGTGTTGATGAGCTATCAAAATACCATATTTTTTATGCTTAAAACTTGGAATTTTGTGTGTTCTCAATGCAATGTTAGTTTGTTTTATGTGTTTTGTGTTATATTTAAAGGATTCCAGGGTTGGCCTTGATTTTGGGAAGAAATATAGAAGTAGCTAATTTTAGATTCAACATGAGACCCTGTAGGTCATTTTACGAGTCGTAGAGTAGTTTCATGGATAAATCCAGTGAGGGGCATTTTTTCTAAAGTTGGTTGTACGAACATGCAGACGAGTCGTGGAATGATTTGTGAGTCACAAAACATGGTTCGTACCCCGAGGATCAGAGATTGGGACTTTTTGAAGATTTATCAGACGAAACCCCTTACAAGTTGTAAACCATTTTACGGGTCGTAGAGGGTGTGTCGTAGACTTAAAGTCCAGAATTCCAGAAGCTTTGTACGAACCCTAATTATGAGCCATGGAATGCAATACGGCCCATAAACTAGTTCGTGAGGCGTGCCAACCCAACAATCCTATTTTTTTAGAGCATGGATTTTAAATATTATGAATAGATTCTTAGGTTATTTTTTAGAATTTTTTCGGATAGTACAAAGAAAACTCAGTAATTAGAGAGAGAAAATAGTGAGATTACATTGTAGAGTATTGAGAACACTTGTACTTTGATTTCATCTTTAATCTTGTGATTCTCTTTAAAATTTGATTTGCTTGTTCTATATTCAATTGTGTAAGTGCTCTATTATGTTGTTCCAATTCATAAGTCTTGCATCTACGCAAAGTCTGAGTAGCTAAATCCACAACTAGGTTGTGGGAACCATGAAGAACTAACAGGGTCAAACTGGATAATTCATACTTCTTGAAAAGTGTGCATGCATGTATTAATTAACTCTCTTCATTTTGCATGTTTTCTAGAGGTGGCCAACACTAGAACCCACTTACTGATACTGAATGGACCAAGGTAGTAATGAATAGGAAAAAAGATTAATTAACAGGATTCGATTGATGTGTTCTCGTCTTATCAACCAAACTGGGCCAAAGGGAGGTTGTACTGGGACTAATAGGTAAGGTTTAGTAATGCATCCTATGGAGATGGGCCAAGTCACTTAGTGAAATTCGCCTCTCACCTTTGATAAAAGGGCTTGGTGAACTTAACTCATTGTCCTGCATGTTACACACTAGACGAGAATTAACTTATTCGGTGATACTAAGTTAGGGAATCATGGGGAGCACAATACCCTAGTTTTTGTTCATCTTGATTTCACTCTTGTGTTAGTTTTATTTCTCCATTGATTATTGCAACCCCCCTCCCTTTGGGCAAGTAAGTCAGTTAACTACTCAAATTGCAGCTATTAAATTCTCTTGAGTCTACGTATTCCTTTGGGTTTGACCCTAACCTTGGTTAGGTTCTATTTCTTGACAACGACCGCTTTATCCTCAAAAAAGAGGTATAACTTGGGTGACATCAATAGCCTATGCTTCTAGACAACTAACGGTGCATGGGAGGAACCATCCAACTCATGACCTTGAACAAGTGGTGGTGGTGTTTGATTTGATACTCCAGCAACACTATCTTTATGGGGTGCATGTTTATGTGTTCACCAATCACAAGAGTTTATAATATGTGTTTAGCCAAAGAGACCTTAGTTTGAGGCAAAGAAGATGGATTGAACTCCTCAAGGATTATGAGATGAGTGTGTTATATAATCCGGGCAAGACAAATGTTGTAGCTGACATACCTAGTAGAGTATCCATGGGGAGGGTGGCTCATGTTGAGGATGATAAGAGAGAGTTAGTGATGGATGTTCACCAATTTGCCCCATTGTATGGGGTTTGTTCCGAGATTCCAGTCTCAGGTCCCTCTTTTCCCTCTTTTTATCCATATAGTTGGTCTACTTTTGTTTCTTGTGATTTTGGTACTAGAACGACCATTGTCACCCTATTTTTGGTATCCTGACAACGTTCTGAGATTGCTCGGAAGGGAAAAGCTCCTGTGGAGTAAGTTAGAGCACCCGTATTAGCATTTTGGTAGGCTATGACTTACTGAAATAAAATATGTGAATTTTGTCTGAATAACATGAATATTTGGCAGCGAACTGGTCTGAGGCTTTAATTATTGAATTTATTGTATTGGCCGATATATGAGGCTAGCGGGATATCTATTTGACTTGTTGAGATTACTTGTGATCAGTATGTTGATTTTCAGTTGCATTTAATATTATCTAATGATTGTTGGGCCTTTGTCTAGGCTTAGGCTTATGTTGTCCTAGACTTCCGCTGTTAAAGCCGATAAACTATTATATATATTCATTCAGCGTGAATTGAGAGGCGTAGATCCTTGTAGCTGAAAATGGTAGACTTAAGTATGGTAGAGTTGAGTCTTAGATAGGTCGTGTCAAGATGAGAGCCTGATTATTCACATGATTAGCTTACTTCTTTGGAATGTTCCCGTGATATATCCGCACTAACTCAGACTTAGAGGTGACAAACGATCCACCTTGGAGCTCAGAGTAAAATGTCTAACGGTTTAAGGCCCAAGCATTTCTCATGATTAATTACTAGTCTCCTATTTACGGAATCAATAGGCAGGGTTAAACTAAACCCTATATACCCTTAGTTTGAAGCTATATGTTTCATTTGAGGCCATATGGTTCGAGGCGACATCGTTTAAGGCCATATTGGATTATATTTAAGGTTCAAGGCCATGTTAGACTATATCGGCTGCGTCTAACCATATCCACAGTTTGACGCCAGTCGGGATGAGAACCTGGGTTTAAGGATAGGTCACAACTTGGTTTAAGGCCAACCATAGTCTAGGTTTAAGACTAAATCGGGTTGCTTTGTTGGAGTTGAGCTTCCCTACATATAGTCTTGGTTATGAGTTCATCGGAGATTTGACATTGCTAGATTATATTTCAAAGTACCTTTCTTTACCTTGTCGATTTGCATGGCTATACCTTTTAGACTTATGAGGGCTCGATTAGTGTATAGGCATAGACAGTAGGGCCTTATACTAGCATACATCTTAATATGTTGCTCAGTTTCTGGTTACCTCCATATTCACATGCATACTTACTGTGATTTGGTGATTAGCTACATGTAGAGTTATATCCTGGCTTATCCCTGCTTTATTAACTATTTATACTCAGTCGGTCTATAATGCCTACTGGGTACCTTATTTCATGTACTCATACTACACTGTTCATCTATTGATTCCCCTGTTGTTATTGTCACCTCTAGAGACTTATGGTAAGCATTGAGTGTTTTTGGATCCTTCTGGTCTCTATATATATCAGTGGCCCATCTTTTACTTTCAGAGACTAGCCTTTTATATTGTTTTTTCTTGTATGTGTATGTCTATATTTCAATGTGACTTCATTGAGATGTATCTATCTACATTAGTTCTGTACAAGTGATTTCTAGGTTCTAAGAGGGTTGTTTTATAGTTGTCTATGTCGAAATAGAGCCACCTATATTTTGATGATGATGAGGTTGTCAATTAGTTTTCCTTTGGGTTATCCTCCATCCTCACACCCGTTACTAGTAGTTCTTGGTTACCCAGGTGGATTATCTATCGATGGACTATGGTAGGTTCTATCATGACCTACAAAGTCAGGTTATGACATGAAGCCCCTTTCAATAAGTCTTTCTAATAATCCTTTAACTCTACCATGGCCATTCATTAAGGATAAATATAAATAGGTTGGGTATCGACAAAAAAGATCTATGCTAAAGGTTACTTCCCTTTTGAGAGGAATACTGAGCAAATCTTTGGAAAAGACATCAGGAAACTCATCATCATAGGAACCGACTCAAGGGTAGGAGGTTCAAAATTGACATCCCTAACCCTTATGATATGATAGATACACCTCCTGGAAATCAGTTCTTGGGCCTTTAGACAAGAAATGAATTGACCTTTGAATGCTGAGTCACTGCCTACCCATATATGAACTGGCTCATTAGGGAATCAGAATTTGATTGTATGGGTCCCACAATCTATGAAGGCATAAGAAATATGTAACCAATCCATCCCAAGAATTACAACGAAACAAACTATCTCAAGTTCAAGAAGATCACAAGGGATAATTTTATGCAATACTGACACAGGACAACCCCGATAGACTCTTTGAGCTACAACTGACTCACCCACGAGAGTATAGACTAAGAAAGGCTAAGATTTTAAGACTCATATCAAACTTAATGGCTCGGAAAAGAGTGACAAAAGAAAAAATTGGCACCCGGATCAAGTAATGCATACACATTAAAGTTAAAGAACTTCAATATATTGGTAATCATATTGGGAGTTTCTTCTACCTCCTTTCTAGTATGAAAGGCATAGAAGTTGTTGTTGCATTAAGAACCACCATGTGGAACTCTTTTTTTCCATTTACCATCGAAAGGAACCTGTCCTTGAGAATGACCTTTCTATGCCTTATAGGCCACATTTGGACACTCAGATAGTTTATAGCCCATTTTATCAAACCCGTAGCAAGCACCAGAGCCTACCAAACACTTACCTCCATGGTTCTTCCACAAGTAGTGTGTTTAGGAAAACCTTGGCCACCACCTCCTTCAACTCTAGGATATGACACCTTGTCCCTATTTAACCTCTGATTTGGAGCTCCGAATGACCCTTGACCTTAGAACCTTTGTCCTTGTTGAGGGCAGCCACTTCCACTGCTAGAATAACATTAGAGAACCCACCTTCAAATTGATTTCCTCTTGGACTCCCTCACCCTTATCTCCTTGTGTTTCTCACCTTAAATTTTCTCGACATACGTCATAAGTCGAGAGATGTCCATCTCTTTCACAAGCATAACAGTACAACACTCTTTCACAACCAAGTCTGATATCTTGAAATGAACTTGCTTATTTTGGCATGGGGATAAACAACCAAGGATGGAGCATATGGGAAAAGCTTTGTGAACTTGAGAGCATACTCCCTCACACTCATATTCCCTCGCCTAAGATTGATAAATTTAGTTATCTTTTCCTTCCAATGCTCAAGTGGAAAGAAATAGTAAAGGAATGCAAGCTCGAAATCTTCTCAACTAATTAGGCCTTCATCTACCCTTTCGAACACCCATTGAGTGAACACACTTGCGCCACTCCATTAAGTTAATATGCTATCAATTCTTCTTTCTTTTCTTAAGTAAATCCCATGATAGCCAATACCTTATACACCTCATCGATGAATTCTTAGGTATGTCCATCTAATTTCGAACCATAGAGCTTAGGAGGGTTCATTCGAGTAAAGTCCCTCACCCTAGCTGCTAGAGTTTGCATATGAGGAAGAGGAGCAAGCACTCCTTGGTTAGATTGAGGATTCATAGCCTAGGACAACAAAGCAATAGTGGTCCAAAACGCAACATTAGTGATTTGTTCTCTAAAAGGGTCATAAGGAGCTTGATCCTTATTAGCACACACTTCTCTTGGCTCAGAAACTCTTCTTGGATCATATTTTGAAAAATTAAAAGAACTATCCTTAGAGTTAGGATGCCTTACGACACATTTTATGACACGATAAAAATCATGAAAGAGGTGAAACATTTCCTAAAATACCGCATAGCCTCCTATTTATAGATATGGCACACTTCACAGCCATGAATAAAATTCTACTTGACACAGCATGTTGGACTCCCTATGACACTTCAAAACCTTCGACTTTGGTACCAAGTTTGTCATGATCGAAGATAGAATGTGGGTGTAACACGATGAAGGAGACCCCCAAGGGAACCCAAAACTAGCATTTTTAGTACATCACATGCATTCAAGGTAAATAATGAATCTACATAAGTGGTAGGTAAATACATTGATAAGCTTAAGCATGATAACCATAAGAGGTAAGAATAAAAAAGTAATACATCAAATCCAAAAAGACTCTAATTCATAGATTGGGTAGGGGCTAAGACATGTCCCTAGCTCAGCATCAATAAAAATAAAAGACTGACTCAATCATCATATGAAATATGAAAAGGAAAAGGTTTCATCCCTGAAGCATGAGGACTCACCCAATTTGACTCTGTGAGCAATATAAATCTAGCCGCAAGCATAAGGAGGAAGGTAGTCCCCTGCACCTACATTGTAGTATAATATAGGCATGGAATATGTGTTAGTACTTTTAAATGTATTAGTACTTTTAAATGTATTTAATATGTGGGCATGTAATACAAAGATAGTATGTAATGTCAAAACTTCATAATAATGATACATGATCAAGGAATATATATATAGAATCAAAGTATACAAAGGAGTCAACATACCAATATTTCATGAGTGTAATGATGCATGATATCATAGTACATAAACATATATGAGAATGTAACCATAACCGATAATAAGACCATACTAGCTATAACATGGAATTTCGGTGTTGCCCCTACATTGGAAAAATGGGAGCCTACTTGCCAAGGTAGAACTCGGCATGTCATATCATAAACTCGGCATGTCATATCATAAACTATATGGATAAACTAAATACCTTATAAGGAAATATCACCATTCTCATGTTAGCAAGTAGTTATGGGATAAGAGGATTTACTTCCATGGTTCATGCCTCAACTAATGGGTGAGCCATAACCCCAAGGTCCTTTCTGTGTTATCAACATCCCATGGAATACATAGTATATACATGAAGACATACTTGTTACTAATCATTATAAATCATCACAAGTCATGATAATTCATACTTGTACATTATAATCATAAGCTTGATCTATATCTCATAGTTCATAATATCATGTATAGGAGTAGCTCATTTCATGCTAGGGTCCTAGGTCACCTTTTGGAATCTTGAATCTCCCGTAGGGATGCTTGGTCAACCTCAAGGTTAGAAATCCCCTACTATTGTTCTAGGTCGCCTCTCAAAATCCTAAATCTCCTCGTAGGAAACCTAGGTCAACCTCAAGGTTGTCAATCCCCTGTTCATAATGATAAGGTTGTTTAAAAACCTTATACATGATCATGTAGTGAAGTGAAGAAGAATAACACGGGTTCATAACCATCAAATTCAAAATTATGACAATTGAGTAAATGCATACATAATCATTATATTAAAAATCATTTAAATCATAATAGAAGTGACCCGTCAATAATTTCCATAATCAGCATAGCATACTAAAATAATCCCATGAAATAATGTAATTCGTATAAATTGGAAGTAATTCATGCATATTCTTGTATATGAAATTAATCTACATCATACTATATCATTTGAAAACAAAGTCATGAGAACCCTAATTTAATCACACTTGAAATTAGATGAAATGGTGAGAAAATAGGTTGGTCTCCATGGGTGAAAGGTACCCATGGATGAACCCATACGCCTTAATGATGATTGAAGAACTAAGGATGAATTTGACTTGAGAATTGAGGGTTGTTCAATGAATTCTAGAATTGAGCTTGTGAGTAGACTTGAGATTAATAATTGATGAGAGAATTATTGATTCATGAGAACGAGAACGCATGGAGGACTTAGGATAGTTAGAATAGCATCAGAGGGGTAAAACATCTCCCAAAAAGGTTTATAACATTAAACCACAGATGGGAGAAAATACCAAAAATCCCTCACTTAAGTGCACAAAGTTCAGTGGATGGGTCCCTTTCAAGACACCATCCATGAGTTGTGAAGGGTACCATGACTCGTGAAGTGCATGGGGGTGGAGGTCCTAGAGTGGTGCCTCACCATAAACCACTTTGTCACGACCAAAACCTAGGGCATAGGTGTGACACGATGAATAGGGAACCCAAAGGGACCCTAAACAAGTCTTTAAGCATATGTAGCACATCCTTGGTTGTGGAACCATAAACAAACATTCAAACATATAGTTCTAGGGGAAGCAGGACTTTGGATTCACGCTATGGGCATATGTAGGGGAAAGGGATTAGCATGATCACATAGCTAGCAAGACTAAGGGGTGGGTAAGTATGACGCATGCGATGGGGATAATAGAGGCTCAGGAATTCGATATAATATCAACAACAAGCATCAACACATAGAAGGGAGATAAGGACTAAAGGAAGTCTTCCATAATTAAACAATCATCATAAGAATCAAGCTCATAACATACATATCCATATCCAACAACATCTTTAACATGAGCGAAATGGGGGCTAAGATATCTCTTAGGCTCACCCTCAAAAGTAAATAAGTCTTAACAAAGCATGAAAGGAAAGTGGATGTTGTCCCCGAAATGAAGGAATCACTAATAATAATCTTCAAACAAGCCATCTACACACATGGAGGAGGATGAATAGGAGCTCCAGTCCCTACATGATTAGATCATGTAGGCAAAAAGTATGTGTTAGTACTTGGAATGTACTAAGTATACGGGGTACAACGCAACAAAGACATAATCTGTAATTAGTAAAATGCATAGTCGTATTCAAAGTATATAAGCTCAATATGGCATGAATGTTCAATGCCTTAGTCAAAACATGCATGGGGATAGTCAATTCACAAAACATATCATACATAGATAGGAAGGGACCATAACCGACAAATAAGACCGAGCGAGCTGCTTCTTGGAATCCCGATATTCATTCCACATCGAATAAAGAAGTGGTCTACTTTGACAAGGTAAACCGAACACTCACCTTGTGAGAAACTCCCCTTTTTGGAAAGTTCTTCACAAACACCTTACCGGAATACTACTCTTTTCGTTACCTTACCTGAATTCCACCCTTTTCGATTAACATAAGATAAGAGCCTTGCAGGAACACCACCTTTTTTTGATATCAAGTAGCATGCACTTTATGGGAACCCACCCTTTTTGGTTATTCATGTAATAAGCAAATCAGAAACCTATGGTGGCAACTTAGTTAAGGGACTATGATTACATACTAAGGTCCTCTCGGTGCTAGGTCAACAATGCCAAAGAATACTTGAATCATGTAGTTAATCAAAACCAAAGCTTTATATCCTCTT
This sequence comes from Solanum rostratum, assembly GCA_029948455.1. Lineage (NCBI taxonomy): Eukaryota > Viridiplantae > Streptophyta > Magnoliopsida > Solanales > Solanaceae > Solanum > Solanum rostratum. The sequence continues at coordinate 11,331,966 of CM057054.1, forward strand.
TTCGAATAGGAATTGGTGCATACATCTTCAGATAATGCAGTAGTATAGTACCAAGAAAATCATAGAAAGGGCTTCATTCATAGCTTTCACAACATTTTCGTAAACTCAAAACATACTTATTAGCCCTTCAATGTTCACAATATTCACAATTCACATATCCTTCCATAAGGCTTTCATCAATCATAAGACGTTTGGCTCATAACTTTAATCAAAACATGGTGGGCATATGGACACAAGCTTAAAATCATGAAATGCATGAGTATAAGACCCGTAAAACATAGTCATTTGAAAACCATTCAAATCAACTCACCAACATATTAGCAAAACTCCAGTTTGGGTATCAGGAAATCCATTCCAAAAATTCATAATCTTTCATAGCTTTTCAAGAAATGATAGCATGCATAGCTTTAATAGTCATAAATCAAATCGTAAGATAACCTTCAATAGAAATCATGCATAATCAAATCAATCCATGAGGGAATGAAACTTAAATTATATTCATAATGCATAATAGGAAGTACAATGAAGTATTTAACCTAACTTAAATTATATTCATAATGCATAATTGCAAGTACCCATGAAGTATCTAACCTTAAAATCATGAAATTTCCATGAAAGAGAAAAGTAGGGCTTCAGGGGTGAAAAAACCATGGATGAAGAACCACATACCTTAAATCCTTGAAATAAATGAAGGAAGCTTGATGAGACTTGAAGGGCTTCACTTGAGTTCTTGAATTCCAACAAATATTCTTGAGAATCTAGAAATTTATTGAAGGATTTTGTGAGGACTTGGAGTGGGATTTAATGATATTTAGGGCTCAAAATGGCTGAACAATGGAGGAATCCTATCTATAAAGGTGTTGGGTTATTACCCAATTGCCTCACTTAAAACGGAAAAAGTTCAAAAAAATGTGTACTACGATGAACCAAAGGCGTGACTCGGACTGGGTTCTATATAGGTCTATTTTGCGAGAAGTTAAATTTTTCCCTATTTTTTCTAGGAATAAGTTTAGGCAATTTTTGTACTATGGGGAACTAAGTCCGCGACGCGGAGTTGTTGCGTACCCTACTGGTTTAGGCTCACATCACCCAAAAAATTATTTTTGTATATCAGTGAACTTAAAATTGAAGAGAAACCCTTTCCTACACAATTTTGCCTCTTGAAAAAGAATACGAAGTCCGGTTTGCGAAATCATGCACAACTATTAAGGTATTCAAGAAATACGCCATAGGGACATTTTCGAGTGGCATGGGAGGTGTTACCATATCTCCCATATGGGAACATTAGTCTCTGAATGTGGTGGAAACATACTTAAGAAGAGTAATTAGTCAACTTTTCAGCCTAACATGAATGAAATCAATGCAACTTAATCATCATTCTCAAGAAGTTTCAAATTGACACATCAAAATCATCAAAACTTGTTTCGATGAATATGTACGCATATAAAAATGACATGAGGGCTGAAATTCAAGACTTGACACCGTAGAATGGAGTTAACTTATTACCCTAGACTTGAGTAGAGTGGATGATATGGATATCGCTTCTTCATATCCTCTTCGGCTGCCCAAGTTGCACTTTCGACTTGTTGGTTCCTCCAAAGGACTTTGAAGGATTCTATATTTTTGTTTCTCAACCTCTTCACTTGCCTATACAATATCTCCTTCGTGCCTTCTTCATATTCCAAATTCTCTTCAATACCAACAACCCCCAGAGGCACAATAGAGTTTGGATCACCGGTGCACTTTCTCAACATAGACACTTGGAAGACCGGATGAACCGTAGTCATCTCCCTAGGAAACTCCAATTCATAAGAAAACTTACAAATCCTTCTTAAGATTCTATGAGGCCCTGCATACCTTGGGCTCAACTTTTGTTTCTTTCCAAACCGGACTACACCCTTCACGGGTGAGACTTTAAAATACACACAATCATTAACATTAAACTCAAGATCCCTTCTCCTCACATTGGAGTAGGACTTTTGCCTACTTTAAGCCATCTTCAACCTTTCCCTTATAAGCCTCACTTTTTCCATGACATCCATATCCAAATCCGGTCCAATTAAGTCCATCTCACCAACTTCAAACTATCCAATCGGCGACCTATACTGTCTATCATATAGAGCTTCAAAGGGAACCATTCTGATGATAAAGTGATAGCTATTGGTGTGAGCAAACTCAATACATGGAACATGCTCATCCCAACTACCTTTAAACTCCAAAATACAAGCCCTAAGCATATCCTCGAGAGTTTGGATGGTCCTTTTAGCTTGACCATCCATTTGTGAGTGAAAGGGCATGCTAAGCTTAACTTTGTTACCATGACCTCTTTGGAAGGATCTCCAGGAGTGTGAAGTAAATTGAGCACCATGATTCGAAACTATAGACAAAGAGGCCTTGCAATCTAACCAACTCATGAATGTGTAATCTATCATAATCTTCGTCACTGTAAGTCATTTTAACCAGTAGGAAGTGAGCCGATTTCGTCATTCTACAAACAATAACCTATATAGAATAAAAATGCTTTCTAGTCTTTGGCAAACCAATCACAAAATCCATGTTGATCTCTTCCTACTTCCAAGTAGAAATCTCTATATCTTAGGCTAGGATACCCAACTTTTGATGTTCAGCTTTGACTTGTTGCAATTGTGACAACCAGCTAGAAACCTGGCAATATCACTTTTCATACCACCCCACCAATACACTTCCCTCAAATCTCTATACATCTTTGTAGAACTGTGGTGAATAGAATATGATGAATTTTGCCCCTCCTTAAAAATCAAGTCCCTTAATCCATCAACATTTGGTACATATAATCTACCTTGGTAGCTAAGGACACCATCTCTCACTAGGGAGAAGACCTCTATCTTGCCATCCTTCACCAATACTTTTAATTCTACCAAAGCGGGGTCAAGGTCTAATTTTGATTTGATCTCTCAATCAAAGAAGACTTAGAACCATCTACAACTACTACACCCCATTATCGATTTCATTCAACCTAACCCCCAACCTAGCCAACCGATGGACTTCCTTTACCAATTCCTTCTTTCCATTATCAATGTGAGCCATACACTCCATTGACACCCTACTTAAGCATCGCAACAACATTAGCCTTTCCCGGATGATAATGCACATTCATGGCATAATCCTTAAAAAGCTCTAACCACCTTCTTTGCTTCAAATTGAGATCCCTTTGGTGAACACATATTGGAGACTCTTGTGATCGGTGAATACATCTACATGAACCCCATAAAAATAATGACGCCATATTTTTAAAGGAAATACCAACTACGCTAGCTCAAGATCATGGGTAGGATAATAACGCTCATGCACCTTTAGTTCCTAAAGCATAGACTATGACTTTTCCATTTTGCATCAATACACACCCCAACCTGATCCTTGAAGTATCACAATACACAAAAACCCTTCTAACCCTTCCGGTATAGCGAAAAATAGGAGCGAATATAAGCTTGTCCGTTAAAGTTTGAAAACTCTTTGGTCTAAATTTTTTTTTCTTTCTTTTATGTCAACTCTGCCAAAGGAGAAGCAATAGAGGAAAAACCATTCACAAATCTCTAGTAGTACCCCGCCAAGACCAAGATACTAATATCCATCGGAGTTAAGGGCTTATGCCAATTTCTCACCACTTCCATCTTTTTGGGATCCACTTTAATCCCTTCACCCGACACCACATGCCCTAGAAATGCAATTTCTTTCAACCAAAATTCACATTTATCAAACTTAGCAAACAACCTCTCATCCCTCAAAGTTTGCAACACTATCCTTAAATGTTTCACATGCTCTTTCTCAATGCAGGAGTATATCAAAATGTCATCAATGAATACCATAACAAACATATCATGGTAGGCTTTAAAGACCCTATTCATAAGATTAATAAATACTGTCTGTGCATTAGTTAGTCCAAATTACATCACTATGAATTCAAAAATGCCTATATCTAGTCAGAGAAGTTGTTTAAAGAATATCACATCCCTTTACCCTCGTTTGATGGTATCTGGACCAAAGATCAATCTAGAAAAATGACTAGCCCCTTGCAATTGGTCAAATAGGTCATCTATCCTTGGTAGAGATACTTGTTCTTTATGGTGACCTTTTGAGTTGTCGGTAGTCGAGACACATTATAAGTGAACCATCCTTCTTCACAAACAATATCGGTGCACCCCATGGTGACTTGTTAGGACTAGTGAATCCTTTCTCCAACAAATCTTTCAATTGATCCTTTAACTCTTTCAACTCTGCCAGGGCCATTTGGTAAAGGGGAATGGAAATAGGTTGAGTATCGGGGAGGAGGTTTATACAAATATCTATATCTCTTTCGAGAGGGACACCAAGAAACTCATCGGGAAAGACATCAAGAAACTCATTAACCACTGAAACCAACTCAATAGGAGGGACTTTAGACACAACATCCCTAACTCTTAAAAGATGATAAATGTAACCCTTAGAAATCAATTCTCGGGCCTTAAGAAAAGAAATGAACTTACCCTTAACCACCAAATCATGACCTTCCCACTATAGGATAGGCTCATTAGGAAATTAAAACTTAACTTTACGAGTTCTACAATCAATGGAAACGTGATATGCATATAACCAATCCATCCTAAAAATAATGTCAAAATCTACCATGTCAAGCTCAACAAAATCACAAGGGAAGACTTTATGCAATATAGACACGGGACAATCCCATACCTGAAGCAAGCACCCACATCTCTATAGCATCTGCCACTATGATTCTTATCACACCTTCCACACTTAGGAATAATTTTTCAACCATTACCACCACGAGCTTTAAGGTTAGGCAGCCTATCATTGGCAAACTTTTGGTTTTGAGTATTAGAGGACCCTTGGCCTTGAAATTTGTGGCCTTGTTGAAAGTGACCACCCTTAGAACCTTGAAATCCACCATTATAATGAGCCCTCTTAGACGTCTACTCCCTCTCTTCTAAGTTTTTCCCCTTCAAGTTTCTCAACATAAGTTCATGAGCCGAGAAAAGTCCAAATCACCAACAATCACAGCGGTGCGACATTCTTCATTAACCAAGTCGGATACCCCCGACACAAACTTGTTCATCCTTGCCCTAGAGTCGACAACCAAGTGAGGAGCATATTTTAATAGCTTGTTGAACTTAAGGGAATACTCTCACACAGTCATGTAGCCTTGCTTGAGATTTATGAACTCCATCATCTTTGTCTCCCTTATTCAATAGGAAAGAAACAGTTGAGAAAGATGACTTTGAATTCTGCCCATGGGATAGGATCATTATTCTCCCTTTTCATTTTCCATTGAGCAAACTGAATTTGAGCAAGGCCTTTGAGTTGACAGGCTACAAGTTCTGCCGAGCTTACACCCATAATAGCAAGCACTTTGTACATATCATTAATAAATTCTTGGGGCTCCTATTCCATTTTCGAGCCATAAAATTCAGAAGGATTCATCCTTGTAAAATCCCTCACTCTTGAGGCCAGAGTAGGACCGTGAAAAGCCTAGGGACCTTGGTTAATTTGATTGGTCACGGCTTGTGCCAGCAAAGCAACAACATTTCGATATTCGGCATGAGTGACGCCAACTTCTTTTTGGGGAGCTTGTGGAGTCGGAAGGGCTACTAATGGGCCCAATTACCCCTTGCGTATTGGGTCAACCTAGGTCAATGCACTTACAGGGTTTGGGTTTCACTCTACGCTAAGCATCTAAGAGTGGATTTATTTTGACTGTGAAAAGATAATCCAGGCAGACAACCTAGGCTGGAGAAGTTAACGACCGTTGACCCCGCAAGATCAACTCATTTCGTTAGGGTACACTGATGAAAATTTGGATTGAACGGTTGCGACCCGCATAACCATCATTTAGTGGAAAGTAAAAAATGCCAAATGGCAAAAAACGCTATGCATGAAATGACAGTTATAATAATTGAAATTAATCTGGTAAAACACAAACAAACAAATGACAAAATAAAAGCAATTATTACAGTTAGTCAAAAACCTAATCTAGTGGTTAGAACCTAATTAATTATCACAAATGGAGTCACCATTTCTGTTATTTAAAAAATGACTTTGATTTTGAAAATTTGATTTATTAACTAATTAATTTAAGTAAACCAAATTTTCAAAATTTTCAGAGTCGCCACTTGATTTTTAATGGAAAAGCAAGAAAACTATTAAATCATTTTAAAAGATTTAAACAGAAAAAATCTTTTCAAAATCCAAATAAGAAGGACCGAGTTCATATTTGTATCTTGAGAAGGTTTTACGCACTCAAAATGACCGCTAACATGCGGTTATCCGGCGATCAGAAAATTTTGACTAGCTTTAAAAAAAAAATGGTTTAAAATAATGACTTTAAAAAATATCTAAGTAGAATACTAGAAGAGTCAAGAAAAATTCTAAGGCATTTAAAATCTAACCACACTTATTTAATTTAACAAATTTAGCAAATTAGACTAAATTACTAGAATTTTAAAATTTACTAAGGTGGCAAAGTGTTAAAAGAAGGAAACATGAACATTTTTAAGGGAAAGCAAGAAATTATATAAAGTCTAATTTTCTAAAAAAAAAAAAGTTTTAACACCAAATATTCAAAAGACATTAAATAAAATTAACATAAATAGTTTGACTTTTGGGGAAATTTAATTAGATTAAAACACAACAAACACCAAATTAATATTAGTATTCAAATAAACATAAATATGTAAATACAATAAAGTGTTTTTTTACAGAAATATACAATAATGTGCCTATAAATTACATTTTCAAATTTAATTACCTCACAACTCAGAAAATTACATTTATATCAACTTTTTTTTTTTTTGGACTTTGCCATTCAATGAAATGACTTTTCCTTTTTTTTTTAATTTTTTTCGCAGGTTACACGACATGCATTAAATGCATGTGTCGACTATTTAATGAAGCCATTAATCCCGCTTTCCGTTTTTTTTTTATTAAATGAACCATCACTCATTAATTAATTTCCTTCACAGTTAATGGAACCGGCTTTTTAATTAATGCCAACCTCATTTATTATTTTGATGATGTGAATTGATGGGATGTGATTCTTTCCTTTCCCCTTCCTTTTCACTCTGCAAACCCACTCAATTTCCACTTGCCTCCATTTATTTATTACTTCCCCACCTCTTCAAAGCAACATATTCTCTTTATCTTTGTTCACACCTTTTTTCTATAAAGTTCATCCCTTCTCTTAGATGATGATGACGAGAGTCAGCTTCCGGCATTGCTCAAAGTTGCTGAATATTTGAACTCCACACTCAGTCTAGATGATGACGACGAGTTTTCTGAGTATGTAGGTGAAGATGGGGATTATTTCATCAATGGGGATGAGGGTTTTCTCGATGGGGAAGATGAGTTGCAAGATTATGATTTTTTGTGAAGTTGTTTAGGTGAAGTTGGTTTTCATGTATGTGTTTTCACCCTTAATTTTTTTTCGTTTTTTTCAGATTTCTGTACGGGAAGTGTATCTTTTCCACGTATGTTTTTTTCTTCTTTTTTTCTATTTTCGGATCGGTAGTAGTGAAGTGGTATGTTATAGCATTGTTGTTGTTATTTTTCTCCGTTTGGTTTTTCCATCCTTTATTCTATTTTGGATGGTTTTTCAGGAAGGTTGACGGGGAATTGTTGTTTATAATGTTGTTGTTGTTATTTTTCTCCCTTTGGAGTGTGCATTCTTTGTTTTACTTTGGTGACATTCAATAGAGTTTTACTGTAATTGTTGGTATATTTTGGTATGCAATTTGTAATTAGAGTTTCAATATTTTCGACTTCTGCCTTTGTTTTTTTTGGTATTCTGGTTTGTATTTAATTTTTGTTTGTCGGATTTCTGTGTAGTGTTGTATTTGTAGAAGAGGACTACAAAGAATCATGGACGTTACACCCACTAGGAAAAGCCCAAGGCTTTCAACTCTGAAAAGCCCAAGGTTTTCTGAGCTGATGATGTGTTGGAGCTTTTGGTATGCATACTGTGTTGGTATTGCCGCGGTTTTCTTAGTATACATACTGTGTTGAAGTGTTGGTATTGCCGATGGTAGTTATCATTCATGGTTGGTTGGAGCTTTTGATATTCACAGTGGTAGTTATTTTGTATCACTGGTTACAGCTTTGGTATTCCATATGGCAGTTTACTCTGCATGGTTGGTTGAAGCTTTGGTATTCATAATGGTAGTTACAATGTATTGCTTGCTGTAGATTGGTATCCGATATGGTAGTTCACTATGCATTGTGGGTTGTAGTTTTGGTATTCTTTGTCAGTTATGATGTATGGTTAGTTGCAATTTGTGGTGTTCACTATGGTACTTATTAGTGAGTTGTCTAAATTAAAGATGTTTTTTCAAAGTAATCTATTTGGTATTCACAATGGTAGTTATAATGTATTGCTTGCTATAGATTGGCATCTGATATGGTAGTTCACTATGCATTGTGGGTTGCAGTTTTGGTATTCTCTGTCAGTTACGATGTATGGTTGGTTGCAATTTCTGGTGTTCACTATGGTACTTAATAGTGAGTTGCAAAATAATCGCTTTGCACCACATGTCACACCAACACAATTTTTTGCGTACTTAATTGTCATCCTTGCAGATACATATATTAACACTTTAATTTTGCCCTTTTCAAGACCATATCACATTATTTATCAATAATCATTGATTAAAAGAAGAAAAAAACATACACATCCATGTGCAGCCACCAACTTGCAAAATGTTTAAAATGTCCATTAATTATTTATCCTTTTTCAACACTCATCACATCATATATCAATCAACATTAATTAATACAAACCATACTCTCTTACCTACTTTGTAAAAAATACTTTTTGTGACTCAAACACTTCTTAAATACTACAAAAAATTCCCTCCAATTTTTATCTTTCTTTAAAGATGACAATGACATATGTGAATACATTTATGTCCCCCGTACAAGTTGATGGTGCCTTCTTTTAGGTTTTGTAGGCTGACTAATAGAGGCCATCTATAATATCCAATCCATTAATTTGATTTGATGGTGTCCTTTTTAAATAAAATAATCATCTAAAATCCGTTAAATTAAGAAAGTAAATTTGTATAAATAAAAAACTAAATATATCAACATATTAATAAAAAATTCCATGGTGTATGTTATAATTCTCCACTGATATTATAAATAAATTCACAATAAATTCCACATTGTCTCCAAATCATAATTTCATGATGTATGTTTCTCGCGATTATAACAATATAAAATATACATATAACAACCAATTTTTTCTCTGTATTGCAATCACTTTGCATACCATTTTCGAAACACTTGTCTCGCTCTTATTTAGTCGAATCATTTAATTATTTTTCCTCCGAAACATGTAAAATAATCGCTTTGCACCACATCTCACACCAAAATAATTTGACCCTTTTCAAGACCATATCACCTACTTTGTCAATAATCATTAATTAAAAAAGAAAAAAACCATACCACCCAAGGTTGAGTAGGCTGAATAGTAGAGCCCCCCTATGCCATCAAATCCATTAATTTGATTTGATGTTGTCCTTTTTTAATTAATTTAACACCCCTTACATTCAAAAACCAAATTTATATACATTACATAGGATTCATAGTATATAACAAGCTAAATATATCAATTTATTAATAAATAATTAATTCTACGATATTAGTTACGATTATCATTTTTTATTATTAAAAATATTACAATAAATTTCATACTGAATTCCAATCATAATTTCATCATGTATGTTTATTGCAATTATGACAATATCAATTATACATAACAACAATTTATTTTAAACCAGAACAATCATTTTGCAAACCATTTTCAAAATAATTGTCTCGAACTTATTACTCGAATCATTTAACTATTTATTCCACCAAACTTGTAAAATAATCTATTTGCATCGCATCTTACACCAACACAATTTTTTCCCGAATTTAATCTTATTTTCACAGATACATATATAAACAATTTTCCAGACCAAAGCATCTCCTTAGTCAATAATTATCATTTAAAAAAAAAAGAAAAAACATACACATCCATGTCTCACACCAACTTTCAAAATATTTAAAATATCAATTAATTATTATTACCTTTTCAACACATATCACATCACATATCAATCACCATTAATTAATACAAATTATACCCTCTTACCTACTTTGAAATTAATTTTGGTACACTTTTTATAATTTTTTATTGCTTGGTAGAGGCTTGTAATATCCTCTCCAAATTTTGGTATTTTTGAAAACGGCCCTATAATAAAACAATATAAAAGAAGAGAGTTGAAAGGTTTTGGGCCTTTTGGCCCATTTCCATCAGAGGAAGCTGCTGCAATTTTTTGGGCTTTAGGCCCTATTTCTAGCAATATAATTCAATAGTATATGCACTGTATAGCAGTGTATATACTTTAATTTTCTGGTATATATGCCTATGTATAGACTGCGTTTCGATCCTTTTTGCCGTCACCTCCAGCGAATAAACCCTCCTGTACATTTCAACATGTATCAGCTATATACCAGGTGTATATCAGTGCATACAGCTGGGTCTTCCGATTCCAAGACTTGTAGTTTTGCTTCTTGTATCCTAGATTCAATGAGGTTTGTTAGGTTTTGCACCCCTACGGATTTGCCTAATCGTTGGAACAGGTTAACCGACGTGTTTCAATGATGCAGAAATAAACTGGAACGCAGCAGTTTTACGTGGAAAACCCCCTGCTCAAGAAGGGTGAAAAACCACGACCTGTACTCTACAGGATTTAACTTCAACTTCACTACTTCAAAAGAGCCTTCAACAACAATTACAACCTCAGTTAGATCTTTAGCTAGTTAGCCCTAAGATCCAACAATTCAAACTTCAACTCAACTTCCCTAGCCTATTTGCTACACATAAACCTCCCAAGGATTATGTTCCCAGTTTATAAGTACTAAGAGATTACAGTGTTCAACTATCAAGAACGAAAGAAAAAAACTATGCTGCAGAAAGAAACTTGTTAGCTCTAACGATTCTTCTTGTTGTAATTTCTACAACGCCTCTGTTTTTTTTTCTTTTTTTCTTCATCTGCGAATCTCTCTTTTTTTCTATCTGAATCTCTCTTTTTTCTGCGCCCTTCTTTCTTTTTTTTCTGCGCCCTTTGCTTCTGTGAATTCTCTCTAGTTTTATAGCTGCAGATAAGTCGTTCTCCAACTTCTTTTCGAATTCCTTTTCCTAATCAGTCTTCCCTTTTTTCATGCTTCTTGAAATAATATTTCCTTCTTTGGAACCTTCTTCTTCTAGGAGTTCAACTTGGAATAATATTCCTTGTTATCCTCCTTATTTCATGCTTCTCCCCTTTTTTCATGCTTCTTGAAAAATATTTCCTTCTTTGGAACCTTCTTCTTCTAGGAGTTCAACTTGGAATAATATTCCTTGTTATCCTCCTTATTTCCAGCACCAATTATTCCATTTTTATTGTGTGATGCGTGTGCAGTTTTGCCACGAAAACAGTATGCTGAAAGAACCGGGTAGTCCAACCTGTTTCATTATCTTTTGTCAGCCATCAAAACTTCACTGCTCCAACAAATTCCCCCTTTTTGATGATGACAAACTTTCTGAGTATCAGGCCTATCCATCTTTTCTGATTTATTTTCAGCTTTCCATAGTTCCCCCTGACTGTGTGCCCTCTGCTTGTCCAGTGGATAGACCAGGTAGTCTGACTTGTTCCTCTGATCCAACTTTCTATAGTTCCCCCTGACTGTGTGCCCTCTGCTTGTCCAGTATATGGACCAGGTAACCTAACTTGTTCCTCTAATCCAGCTCATAGTCATCCTGTCCTTCTCCATGTCCAAAAGGTGGTGCAATATTCATCTGGATCAATTATTAGGTACTAGCCATTAATAAGAAAACCTGCTCTGATACCACTTGTTAGGTTTTGCACCCCTACGGATTTGCCTAATCGTTGGAACAGGTTAACCGACGTGTTTCAATGATGCAGAAATAAACTGAAACGCAGCAGTTTTACGTGGAAAACCCCCTGCTCAAGAAGGGTGAAAAACCACGACCTGTACTCTACAGGATTTAACTTCAACTTCACTACTTCAAAAGAACCTTCAACAACGATTACAACCTCAGTTAGATCTTTAGCTAGTTAGCCCTAAGATCCAACAATTAAAACTTCAATTCAACTTCCCTAGCATATTTGCTACACATAAACCTCCCAAGGATTATGTTCCCAGTTTATAAGTACTAAGAGATTACAGTGTTCAACTATCAAGAACGAAAGAAAAAAACTATGCTGCAGAAAGAAACTTGTTAGCTCTAACGATTCTTCTAGTTGTAATTTCTACAGCGCCTCTGTTTTTTTTTCTTTTTTTTCTTCATCTGCGAATCTCTCTTTTTTTCTCTCTGAATCTCTCTTTTTTCTGCGCCCTTCTTTCTTTTTTTCTGTGCGCTTTGCTTCTGTGAATTCTCTCTAGTTTTATAGCTGCAGATAAGTCGTTCTCCAACTTCTTTTCGAATTCCTTTTCCTAATCAGTCTTCCCTTTTTTCATGCTTCTTGAAATAATATTTCCTTCTTTGGAACCTTCTTCTTCTAGGAGTTCAACTTGGAATAATATTCCTTGTTATCCTCCTTATTTCATGCTTCTCCCCTTTTTTCATGCTTCTTGAAAAATATTTCCTTCTTTGGAACCTTCTTCTTGTTAGGTTTTGCACCCCCTACGGATTTGCCTAATCATTGGAACAGGTTAATCGAACGTGTTTCAATGACGCAGAAATAAACAGGACACAGCAGTTTTACGTGGAAAACCCCCGGCTCAAGAAGGGTGAAAAACCACGACCTGTACTCTACAGGATTTAACTTCAACTTCACTACTTCAAAAGAGCCTTCAACAAACGATTACAATTCCTAGTAATCTAAACTTCAAAACTACTTCAACAACTTCCTAACTTCACATAAACCTCCCTAGGCTTATGTTCCCCACGTCTTCGAGTTATCCCCAACTTGAAGACTAGAATCTAATCTCAGTTATAGACTCTGAGAGATTACACAATTTGTTCAAAATTACAAAGAGAAAACAAATCTTCCTTAGTCCTATGCTATCACGTCGTGCTTCTCTTTTTCTTCGTTTGTCTCTCTCTTTTTCTGTGTGTCTTAATCTCTGATTTTTCTGTGATGTCCTTCCTTGCTTTATAGTTATCAATTGGAGTTTTATTTGCTCTAGACCTCTTTTAATGATAACCACCAGTGGAGTCCTTTTTCACATAGAACTTCTTCACATAGAATTCCTCTTTTTAAGCATCCTGTTAAATTAGAACTCCTTTTTATTAAACTCCTTCTTCTCATAGAATTCCTCTTTTTAAGCATCCTGTTGAATTAGAACTCCTTCTTCTTATTAAACTCCTTCTTCTCATAGAATTCCTCTTTTTAAGCATCCTGTTGAATTATCTTTTGTCAGCCATCAAAACTTTACCACTCCAACAAATTCCCCCTTTTTGATGATGACAAACTTTCTGAGTGTCAGGCCTATTCATCTTTTCTGATTTATTTTCAGCTTTCCATAGTTCCCCTTGACTGTGTGCCCTCTGCTTGTCCTGCGGATAGACCAGGTAGCCTGACTTGTTCCTCTGATCCAACTTTCCATAGTTCCCCCTGACTGTGTGCCCTCTGCTTGTCCAGTAGATGGACCAGGTAACCTGACTTGTTCCTCTAATCCAGCTCATAGTCATCCTGTCCGCCCTTTTTTAAAAGGTGCAAGTGAAAGAAACTTGTGCTTATAACCAGTCATGTGCCTTGAGCAAGCGCTATCCATGTACCAATGCTTGCTTTCTTTCACTGCAACCTGTAAGACAGATCAAGGGTTAGTTTTAGGAACCCAGACTAGCTTGGGTCCTTTCCAGTTGTAAAACGGATGAATGAGATCCCTTCTTTCCCAAGTAGGCAACATGTTCCTTGACCTGTTTCTTTTATCATTTTCATGCCTCCTTTTGTGCACATGATATGTGTTTCTACTCCTAACATTGTTTGAAATTGGACACTCAGTAGTTGGATGTCCAATTTTTCCACAGAGGTAGCACAAATCAGTAGTAGTAACATTCTCTTGAAAGAACCCTATTCCAGCTTTCTCATTGTGACTCCTGCTTCCTAGATTATTCACTATTCTTGATGACTGAGTCCATTTGTTTGCTTTTTCTAAATCCAGTTTTAAAATGGAGTTTTCCTGGGTCAATTTTCTCACTTTTTCTTTCTCACAAAAAAACTCAATTTTACATTTTTTCAACTCAGTTTCTACCTTCTGATGCTCTTCACTCATCTTACTTTTACCCTTATCAGCAACAGTTAACTTTAGGATTTCTGACTTTAGGTTCAACACAAGTGAATCAAGTTGTTCAACCTGTTTCTTCAACTTGTCATTTATTTCTTTTGCTTCATCCAGACAGTTTTTTATTTCAAGATTTTCAAATTTTTGATCTGAAAAATCTTTTATTAGTTGATCCTTTTCATTTGCTACTTCTTGGAACTCGTCTATCAATCCATTCATTAGCAAGATTAGCTTCCCTTTTGAAAAGAGGCGCAACTTTTCTTTCAATTCAGAAATACTTACCTCAGATTTTTCATCTTCTTCTAGATCTGAATCTCCAGCAGCCATGAAAGCAGTTTCATCAATATTTTCTGTGTCTGAATCCTCCATTCCCGATCCCCATGCAGCCATCATAGCATAGTTTTCTCTTTCCTTTTGTTCGACAACCTTTTCTTTTATTTCTCTCTCAGCCCTTTCCTTTTTCCACTCAATTTCCCATAGGGGACACTGTTTAATGTGGTGATCCATTTTTCCACACTTGTAACACCCTGAGTGATTTCTGTCATCGGACCACTTCCTGCTTCCTGTATCATCGGACCGCTTCCTGCTACCTGTTTCTATCCTGTCTTTCCCTTTCCTACTTTTGAGGAATTTTTTGAAATCTTCCATCCTAGTCTTCCACCAACCGAAATGTGTTCCATTGAAAATAGGTGGCCTCACAGATGATTGTCCTTCTCCATGTCCGAAAGGTGGTGCAGTATTCATTTTAATCGATTCTTAGGTACTAGCCTTTAACAAGAAAACCCGCTCTGATACCAACCGTTAGGTTTTGCACCCCCTACGGATTTGCCTAATCGTTGGAACAGGTTAATCGAACGTGTTTCAATGACGCAGAAATAAACAGGACGCAGCAGTTTTACGTGGAAAACCCCCGGCTCAAGAAGGGTGAAAAACCACGACCTGTACTCTACAGGACTTAACTTCAACTTCACTACCTCTAAAGAGCCTTCAACAAACGATTACAATTCCTAGTAATCTAAACTTCAAAACTACTTCAACAACTTCCTAACTTCACATAAACCTCCCTAGGCTTATGTTCCCCACGTCTTCGAGTTATCCCCAACTTGAAGACTAGAATCTAATCTCAGTTATAGACTCTGAGAGATTACACAATTTGTTCAAAATTACAAAGAGAAAACAAATCTTCCTTAGTCCTATGCTATCACGTCGTGCTTCTCTTTTTCTTCGTTTGTCTCTCTCTTTTTCTGTGTGTCTTAATCTCTGATTTTTCTATGATGTCCTTCCTTGCTTTATAGTTATCAATTGGAGTTTTATTTGGTCTAGACCTCTTTTAATGATAACCACCAGTGGAGTCCTTTTTCACATAGAACTTCTTCTTCACATAGAATTCCTCTTTTTAAGTATCCTGTTAAATTAGAACTCCTTTTTATTAAACTCCTTCTTCTCATAGAATTCCTCTTTTTAAGCATCCTGTTGAATTAGAACTTCTTCTTCTTATTAAACTCCTTCTTCTCATAGAATTCCTCTTTTTAAGCATCCTGTTGAATTATCTTTTGTCAGCCATCAAAACTTTACCACTCCAACACTTCTTCTAGGAGTTCAACTTGGAATAATATTCCTTGTTATCCTCCTTATTTCCAGCACCAATTATTCTATTTTTATTGCGTGATGCGTGTGCAATTTTACCACGAAAACAGTACGCTGAAAGAACCGAGTAGTCCAACCTGTTTCATTATCTTTTGTCAACCATCAAAACTTCACTGCTCCAACAAGGTTAACTCGAGGGAGACTTGGGCCTCCATGGCCCATTGGAAAATGCAAAGGAGAATGAAAGAGTCCCTATGAACTCAGGAAGGAGGATTTATATGCATCAAAAGAGGAAAAGGGGAATTAGAACCTATAACAGTGTATTCAAATAAGCACCACGGGACATTTTTTAAACTGCAGCAACCAACATGAATCTAAACATGATGCAAAGCAAACTATGAATGCATATTTTAAGAATGAAAGGAAGTCTAGATTAGCATATTGTGTGCCCTACACATAGCTCATCCATTTTAGATAGTGCAAAAGAAACTTCCTAACTAGATGCAAAACTCACATTGGGGATGTCTACGGAAAATAAAATTAGTATGGGGTTCTATCTCCCAGATCAAATAAAGAAGACTAAGACAACACTTATCAGAGAGTAAAAAAACAAAATAATCAATTCATTCATACAATTCTACAAAGAAACTAAAATGTTCATAAATAAGTAATTAAAGGACTGACTTAAATCTTTTGCTCAAAATCAAACGGTTGTAAGTAATGAAAGACAGAATCGTGCAGCTTTAGCATCTCAAAAGCAGACTCGAAAGGAAAGACCTCTTTAGGAGGAGCGAGCTGGGACTTCAACGAGTTAGGAGAAAAACTTTCATCACCACCGGATTCTGCTTGCATATCTATTGATTCCGCGAACCAAAAAAAAAAACTTCTAGTTTCAGAAATCTCTCAAAAAATCAAGTGAACTTTCAAGAAATTGGTTGAATGTTTTCGCGTGGGTTTCAAATCAGGAACAACCGACTTGAAAAATTAGAGATGAAAATCTTCTTATTTTTTTTTCGAGATTCCGAACGGCCCCCTTCAAATAGTGAGGAGAAGGTTGAGTTTATAAGGGAGATAAGGGTTCGAAATTGGGGTTAAATTGGGGAATTCGGCTGAAATTTCAAAAATCCAATCCCTCCAACATCCAACATTGATTCGAGAGAATGAGGGCGGGATGAAGGAGAGATTGAGACGCGTGGATGATTCCCTCTAATGAATCGTACTAGGGGAAGAGGAGAGGGAGCCACGTATGTGTGGAGTTTGATATAGGTTGTCGGGGGTGAATATTGGGTCGATTTGGTTTCTATTGTTGCTGTTGCGTCGCGAAGAAGAAGAAGAGGGGAGAGTGTGCTGCGCGTGAGTGAGGAGGAGAGAAGAAAAAGGGGAGAAGGAAAGAGGCGCGTGAGTTGTCTTGGAGTATGTATGTATATAATGTATGTGTATATGTTAATGAAAAATAGATTGGGCCGGGTAAGGAAATTTTGGGTTGGGTATTTGGGCTATTTGAAGCTGAAAAATGAGTTCAAGTGGTAGGGATTTAAATTGAGAAATTAGCCATTTGGATTATAAATATGACCAAATAAATTGTGATCAATTTAAAACAATTGATTAATTTGATCACTAGATGAATTAATATAAACTAATTAAAGAGCTTTTTAATATTAATAGCTTAAAATAATTAAATTAACTACAAGGTAATTAATCCTAAAAATACTTAAAGTAAAGTGATTAAAGATAAAATCTGTTCGAGAAATTTTTAAAAAGAAAGGAAAAAAATTAATAAAAATATAATACTTAACTATTAATTCTTGAAATAAATGTATATAATATATAATATATAATATATAAACATAATTAAAATTAAAAGATTTAAACCTAAAAAATCACTTGAAAAATATTTTTTGCATTTTTGAAAGTTGATTATTTTCGAATTGTTAAAATTAAAAGCTCGATGATTAATTTATACTGTGGAGGGTAAAAATTGAATGTCAACAAATAATATAGCAATTTTAATAAATAATCTATATAATTTTATGTAAATATTAATTATATAAGATTTAATTATTTATGTATTAATTATTTATATTTTTTAGTGAATTTTCACCTTTTACCTTGCATAAAATAACACATCAATTTTCACAATTCCCCTTGTTAAGAGGTAATTGACGTGCTTCCCATCAACATGTCTCTTTATTAATAAGAGCACTTTGGTCATTTTATTTCTTATTTTAATTTCATTTTTTATAGAGTTATGTACAAAGTACTATAAGTTATATAATTAACAACTTATAGTATTTATAAGGTATATAAAAAATTTAACTTACTCTCAAAATGTTATTAATTAGTGCCACATAAATTAAAACTGAGGAAATAACATATATTATTTAAAATGACATAAAAAGTATTATGAATCACAAAAGTTAACAACTTAAATATTAAAAAAACATATATATTTTTTTAACGATTCTCTAAATTCTATCAGTGTCGCCTAAATTGAGATAAAGAAAAAAATTAAATTATGTAAAAAAGTACTATAAATCACAATAATTAATAAGTTGAAATATTTTAAAGACGTATTTAGAATTTGGTGGACTCTCGATATTCTATCTGTTCAATAAAATGGGATAGAGGAACTAACATATATAATTAATAAAATGATACAAAAGGTATTATGAATCACAGTAATTAATAACTTAAAAATTAGAAATTCATATAAAAAATTTGGTTGACGCTCGAAATTCTATCTAGTGCCACATAATTGGGACAACGAAAGTAACATATGTTATTTTAAAATTACGTAAACAATATTATACATCAAAATAATTAACAAACTTAAAAATTCTAAACTTTCACATTAAAATTTTGTATTTACTCTCCAACTTCTGTCTATGTTACATAAATTAATAAAAAAAAAAAAAGATTGGACCCGTGCTAACACGAAGATATTATTTTATTTTTTTCAGAAGTTAGCACATAAATACCATTTCAATAAGGTAGACTAGGAAAGTCAAACCATTATTGTTGACCGATAATTTCCACAAAGCTTATGTGGTTAGTTTGTCTCGTCTCATTTAGTGGGACGCCCACATCTCCCAAATTTGTTGCTTGCTCAAAATAATTGCAACTATTAGCTAAATATACAACAGTTATAAACTATGTATACCGAAAAAGAAAATGATATATTTACCATAAGCCCCTTATACTTTTAATCTTAACCATTTTTGGGGTTAATAATATAAATTGGTTTAATTGATTTTGGATGTAAATTAAGTGGATCCGTTAAAGCCGATGTGTATCGCATCACGCATGCAAGTTAAAATAAAAAATCTGATGAGTTTTAATTGGATTTGTGCATTTTCAGGCCAAAGTAATTTTCAAGTAGATAAGTATAATCAACAAATTATTATGTAATATATATAAAAAAAAATTGTGATATGAATCTCGAGTAACTTTCCATGAAATTTAATTCCTTTAATCACAAAAAAAGAAAAACTCCTTTTTGTGGAGTGAAATTTCCTAGAATGTCACTATGTATATGTGGCTAGAATTTCAAAAGTTGAAA
The DNA here is from genome assembly GCA_029948455.1 of Solanum rostratum. Lineage (NCBI taxonomy): Eukaryota > Viridiplantae > Streptophyta > Magnoliopsida > Solanales > Solanaceae > Solanum > Solanum rostratum. Next base: position 11,351,413 of record CM057054.1, read on the forward strand.
GTTTGAAAAAATGTAAAAGTACAGCTGGTAGCTACATGCTCCAATATTCTGCACATATAGCTGCCTTGTGCAATTGTACAATCAAATTGTTTCTCCTTAATTAGCCTCTAAATTAATATTGTAATTAACTTCAAAAATGCACAATCAAATCAGATTGATCTGAAGCTCAAGTATAATAAGATCCAAAAACTCTGGATGATACATAAGAATGATGTTACAAAGATGCACATTAATTAATGGTTGTTTGGTAAATATGATTAAGATATAATATACTCCCTTCTTTTGAATTTATTTGTCAAATTTTGACTTGATGCATTTACTAAGAAAATAATTAGTAAAAACAGTAAGTTTATTATTTTACTCCTATTAATTGATAGAGTCCCAAGCATATTTACTCACTATATTTTCAAAGACATTAACTCAATATTAATAAATAAAGGGTATAATAGAGAAAAAAATATAGTTCTTGATTTGTCAAAAATGACAAATAAAAGTAAAAATCAAATTAAAAAAATATTTGGCGCATAAATTTGAACACCAGAGTATTAAAGTGGTATAGATCTAAACGGATTAACTTAATAGTGCAGTGCACGAAATTAGATGCTCTCAACTACTCTCTCAGTTTCAAAAAGAAATAACTTATTTTTTTTATTTTGTTTAAAAAAGAATGACTCATTTTTTTTTCTTTTTGCAGTACTTCAATTTCAACTTTACACATGACATATTTAAAACCACAAGATTAAAGGAGATTTTGATACAGTTGACATAACTTTAATTTAGAACCACAAGACTAAAAAGTCTTCTTTATTTTTTAAATTCTGTGTCAAGTTAAATTAGATCATTCTTTTTTAAATTAAGGAAGTATTATTTTGGAGAGCAGTGTTATATTCCCTCTGTGCACCATTACCCCTTGTTAGATATTTTTATTGTCAGGTATTGGAAAATGATTTGACCAAGTGATTAATGTTACGGATAATATATGGAAAAAAAATTATATGTAAAAAGTAATAAATAAAAATGAAAACCTATTTTAAAAACAGCGAACAAACAAAGATGAATGAGAGTGATACTTGCCCATTAATTATATTTAGAGATATTATTATGCACAACCACAAAAAGTCTACAATCAATCTTTATTTTGCTCTAAAAATATAATGTTGGACTAGTGTGTTGTTTTAATACTTGTCAAGGAATGAAGTGATTGAAGAGAGACATGTGTCATATTTAGGGATTCACAGAATAAAAGTTCCAGAAGAATGGATTGTATATTCTCATGACTTATTAAGTAATTAGATTAGAAATCTATCTAGGAGATTCTTTAAATTGCCATATGACAGTCCTCTTCTCAACATTACCAATTAACAATGCAATCAAATATATAATTGGCAGGGGTTGTTTTTGATGCATGATTAGGGAATATTGTTCTCCAATATATATACTTTTAGCACACAAGCACATAGTGGGAATCATTGAAATATGAGGATCACTTTTGGACTAATTAAAGACATGAGAGTGTACTTAGTTTCGACACCAAATTAAAAGCAGAAATATTATACGTGCCCTTAAAGAAATAAACTATATGCATATGAAAAAGAATCTAGTATGAGCTTAGTAAAGACACTTCCCTTTTCAATTAATGATTGTGTCGTCTCCAATAATATCATAATTACCTCATTTTTCATTACATGATAAGAATTAAAGTGGAAAATTAGGAACCTTCATTTCAGATAGAGTTCGGTTGTTTGCTTGTATGTAGGAGATGAAATTTAATTTATAAAATATTTATAGTTTTACATAACAGTAAAAGTGTATATAAACATTTCTATTTTATATCTCTATAAAAAAAAAATTGATGCATTATTTAGTACAAACATTCTCCCAATTTATATGATAGCTTTTGTAAGAAAAAAAAGGAGGAGAAGGAGCTCTTGATCCGCAGGTAAAAAATCTCTCAAAAAAATTTCACAATTTTAGCAATAAACATGACTTAAAATTCTCTTTTTATCCTTGATGAATTAATTTTTAGTCACATAAATATCTCATTTTTTGAGACTACAAATTTCTAATGTCTTTCTTTAAAATATAATAATTATATGCCTAGTCAAATGATGTCAAATAAATGAAAAGGAGTATATATATATATTGCATAATTATAGAGTATACACTGAGGAATAAATATCATAAAAAGTCACTCAACAAAAAAAATTATCTAATAAAGTCATTACATTTTATTTTATATCAATAGGTCATCAACTTAAGATTTTTCTCGGAATGCAACATAAAGAATAGCTAGCCAAAAGTAGATTAAAATCGGTAATTCCAAACATGAGAAAAACTCACCCAAATCTCTGAGATCCAAAAGTAGCTCTACACGAAAATCAGTCAACGGTGAAAACTTATACTATGATCATCAAGGTGCAGAAATGTAATATGAGTACCAAATAAATGGTACTCAATAACCATAGACCGACTGAGTTTCACAGATAAAGCAAATATAAGCAACACATAATAAGGCATATATACACAAGTAATTATACAAGAGATGAAACATAATAGAACAGGAAATAAATTGGAAAGCAGGATACATAGAGCGAAGAAGTAGAGTCAAGGAACATACTTGAAAGTACACGTTTAGCAATCGATGCACAAAAAGAGTATACTGCTAAATCCCAATAGGCAAAAGGCTAACTGACAACCAGTGATTTCTAATCAAACTAGCAGCCAAAGGACTAATCCAACCCAACCTAATAGAAAAAAATCATGTTAAGGCAAAATTAAGTCACATGAGTAATCAACTTGGTGCATAATACCGAGTAAGCACAATTATAATCAAATAATAACTCTTCAGTCATCCATACCTCCAGAAGGTACAACTAGCAAACGTAATCCAACCGGCCTTCCATACGGTCAGGAGTGCCAAACAATAATCAATATACTACTCATACGCTTGCCATAAAATCGAGAGTGCTAAACAATAACCAATATACCAGTGACAGGCGATGCATGTGAAGGCAATATATGTGGTGGAATTATCAATGGCACAGAGTTTGGACCTCAAACCATGAGTGAGGCCTTCCATAGAGCCATTTCAATAAATCTAGGCTCCATCAGGGTCGACATAGAGTACGAACCTCAAACCACAAATGTAGCCTCTCCAATAGTAGTAATAAAGATATCAATAAAGGTATCTAAATCATTTGAATCATTAGTAACACATCCCAGTAATAATCAAGTATATAGACTTACCCAAGCATATCATAGGTTACATCAAAACCCAAGGCAAAATTTACTAACACATAAAAAAATAAGTTAAGATTGGGTCAAATAAAATAGTAGTCAACCGATCGCAAATAATAGTAGTACCTATGATCACCACATCAGACGCTTCAACCTCTATCCTACCCAAAAAAAAACCATAAAATTGAGTCATATCATCTTAACGACTAGCCTTCTCGCATGTTTGCACTGTTTCTCTACCTACATTACCATTTCCTCGACTGTCATAACCTCTATGATTCCTTCTTCGACTAGCTTGTGGATGTCCTCTATCATTATTACCTTCACCTGCTAGCACTATGACTCTAGTTTGTTGCTATGTAGGTTCAGTCATGTGGGGGTGGGACACTCCCTCCTCACATGTCTTGGCAATCCATAATTATAACAACTACAATCAAGAAACGGTTGAGTACCTACGCGAGAGAAGCTCTTGCCATCTTGAGTAGGAGTATACTATGAAGTCCCACGGTAACAATCCGTAGAAGCAGGCATGGTTAGTGGTACTAGTTGGTCTACCATGGTCGACTTACCTAAACCTCTAAAGTAAGAACCATAGAAGTAACTTGTACTCTTAGGCCTCTTAACCAAAGCCTTGACCTATCCAGCGTTTCTAACCCCCAATGCTTTCTTATAAAGTCTGTCACCTTACTAAAACTCTTACTTGCAGTAATCATGTGAGCAAATAAAACATGTAACTCAAAATTCAACCATTTAATGAACAATTGAATCCTCTCCTCCTCTGTAATGACCAACTAAGTAGGATATCTGAATAGTAATAACCTGGCCCAACACTGTGTAATATTGTCTGCTCTGGGGCCTAGTCCATCATGGATTTGTCCCTTTGGGCTCACCCCAAAAGGCGCCTCACAGTATTAGGTCCAATCCTTCACTTAAATAGCCCAGAATTCTCTCTCTCTTTTCTGATGTGGAATTTGCCTAAGTGAGCCAGGCGTTACGTATCACTGTCCCTACACTCACCTCCCGTAGGGAATTAGTGTCCTCGTTGAGGTTTGCTCCACCGCCGTACTAGTCGAGAGTCAGCTCTGATACCACTTGTAATGACCTGGGCCAACATTATGAAGTATTGTTCGCTCTTGGGTCCTAGCCTATCACAAATTTGTCCCTTTAGGCTCATCCCAAAGGCGCCTCACAGTGTTAGGTCCAATCCTTCCCTTAAATAGCCCAGAACTCTCTCACTTTTCCGATGTGGGATTTGTCTAAGTGAGCTAGGCGTTACGCATTGCCGTCCTTGCACGACAAACCTCAGCAAGGACGTTGAGTCCCTATGGGGGGTGAGTGCAGGGATGGCGATACGTAACGCCTAGCTCATTCATCGTGCCACATCTAGACCCTAGTCTCGGGTCGTGACACCAAGTGAGGCCATAACATCCCACTCACTCTCGACCATTGAAGTGAGTGACGACGAATGAAGTGAGGAACCCGTAAATGTTACGCCTAGCATGGAGTGGATCGCCAGACTGGACGCTGCCAGACAAGCGGTGGAGATCTTAGGCAGATGCTTGAACCAGTTCGATGGAAAGTTGAAGACCCTGGACGAGTGCACGCTTGATAAAAGCGACAACATCCGAAAGGAGATGGACAAGCGTAAGGCTGCAGAGTTCGAGATGAAAGAAGTTATCACTTCCTTAGTGCGCCAACTCATGGACGAGTTGAGCAGGATGGAGGCCATGAGTTCCACGATGGAGGTCATGAGTTCTAGGTAAAGACACTTGAAGAAGGCATGGAGGAAAGGAGATATGATGGGTCTACTAGAGACAAGGAGGGTAGGATCGAGGCTCCCAAGCCACCGGTGTTCAAGGGCGCTCGTGACGCGCAAGAGGTGGAGAACTTCTTATGCCACTTGGAGAACTACTTCAAGTGCAACATGGTGAAGAGTGTTGGGACAAAGATCAACACAGTCGTGTTGTACCTGATAAAGATGGCAATGCTATGGTGGAAATGCAAAGAGTCAAAAATAAGGAAGAGGTTGTGCACCATCAACACATGGGAGTAGTTTCGGAATGAGTTCAAGAAGGCCTTCTTCCCCGAACAACACCATTTATGAGGCGACACACAAGTTTAGAGAGCTGAAGCAGATAGGGAGTATAAGGGCATATGTGAAGGAATTAACTACCCTCACGGTTCAGATTCTCAACCTCACAGGTGAAGATATGATGTTCCATTTCATGGATAGGCTACAAATTTGGTTGGAACGCCGATAAGTTAAGACCATTGACGAGGCCATCACACATGCATAAGCTTTGGCGGACTTTTGACACGACAGGCATGATAGAGATAGAGAAGAGGAAAGAGAGGTGATCATGACCAAGGTGGGGGAGATAGTGGCAAAAGCAAGGTTTGGCAGCTATATCCCAAGCATCATGATACGTAATAAAGATAATAACAAGAAGGTCAGACGTCAAAGTGATGGAGAAGGGAAGGCACAACCCAAAAAGGGTATAAATGCTACATATGCGGTGAGTCGCATAGCTATAAAAGATGCCCTAAACTAAAGAACCTTGGTACTATACTGCGAGAATGGAAGGATAAGGATGTACAAGACCCAGGGAAGGATCGGGCACAACGCAATTAGGCGTGGTTGGACTGTGCGGATCTGTCACAAAGTAATCAGAGAAGCCAAAATAGTACAGTGCATAGTACGTGGATATCATGACCAATGTACGGCCCGCTCATGCTATGGTGGACAAAGGTACAGAGGCTAATATCATGACCAAGTCTGTAGCGATAAGGTTGGGGTTGAGTTACAACCCAAGTAATGCCCGCCTCAGGATGGTTAATGCACCAATGACTCCTGTATGGAGAGTTGCTCAGGGAGTCGATATAACATTGGGAAAGTGGCATGGTAAGACAAACTTTCATGTTGCTTCAATAGATCTCTTTGATATAATTCTTGGGCAGGAGTTTTTCCAAAGGTACCACACGATGATCGACCGCTACCTTTAACAACTTGTGATCATGGAGCAAGGAGGATCCTACATGGTGCCCTTAGTCAAGGTGCCCAAGTTAGAGGGACAAGCTTAACTATCGTGCTTGTAGCTTGTGACAGGGATCAAGAATGAAAATTCATTGTCGTGTTCCATGCCCACTAGAAGGAAAAGTCATCGAAGGAAGTCAATACAAAATAGGGACAGCCAATCGCAACGATGTTCCTCGTGCGCTCGAAAGGACAATCTCCAGAGAAAACCACAGGGGAATGACATGAAGACTTGTGGCAATTTGAAGAAAAAGTTTGGGAGATCCTACAACAACAGTGCATCGAGGACATCACAACATCAGGTGGGGGAGAATGTCATGACCCGCCAGTCTTTCATAAAAAAGGGGGGGGGGGGAGATTTTAGAGTCAAGAGGAGGTTTAGGAAGACTCTAGAATGTTGAAAAAAGATCTTGTAAACACTTAAAAAAATCTAGAAGAATGTAGTCATGTCTTAGGAAGAATTAGAACACTCTAGATATGTAGAATATTCTAGAGGAAGGACTAAAGTGTAAATATTTAGGGACTTGAAGAGTAATTATTAATTACACTTTGACCCCTAATTAGTAGTCTAAATAGGAAGGTCACTCATTTATACAAATCAACCGAGGAAGTGTACACAATCTTGCAAGCAATATACCAGTCTTCTCCAAAAGCTTTCTTGTCTTCTTCAATCCAGCGTTCCCTTGGCGATCAAGTTGAAAAGGCTTATTGAACTTATAAGACCGTGAAAGATTCGTGAGTAAGTTGTCAAGTGCTGCACGGAAGTCTTAGTGAAACTAAGCCCGTGACACTACGCTTAAAATTTTCAAGTTATTACTCAGGAGTTTTCTGGTGCAACTTTTTCCCCATTGACCATCAATAATGACGGGTAAAGATCATTTTAATAGTGAAGTTTGAGATTGATAATTTAACTTCATTCCTAGATTTTATTGTTTAATATTATTTAAGCATCCCCGTTTATAATATCATTAGAGAATATATTATAAATTTTATTATGATAAAAAAATATCTAGTTTTCTTTAATTCTTATTTTCTTCATATATATTAATTAGTAGATGTTTGTTACTTATCTCATTAAGGGGGTGTTTGGATAGGCTTTTTGAAAATTACTTCAAAGCCAAAAGTAGATACCTACCTACTCTTGGCTTTTGTTTTTTTAAAAATATTTTTTAAAGCTACACTAAGGTGCTTGAAAACACTTTATGCCTTTGTCAAATACCTCTAAAAATTAAAAAGTGTTCAAAAATCAAAAGCACCTCAAAATAAGTTAATCCAAATACCCACTAAGTAAGATAATGCCTGACTTGTGCTTTCTTGGAGGAGGTCCTTTTATTTACCCCCTCCGTCCATCAATATTTGTCTACTATACTATTTTGGGATGCCTAACAATACTTGTTCAGTTTATGAAATCAAGATATAACTTATACTTAGTTCTTTATCTACCATTATCATTAATTAAAGTCATTTCTTTAATATATTTTTCAAAAAATTGTATTTATTATATTCAAAGGGTAATTTAATAAAATTACCTCTATCATTTATTATTTCTTAATTTTTATATCAAGTCAAGAGGGAACAAATAAATATTAAGGATTGGGGTATTTATTAAAAACATAGCCTTAGACATCTTGTCTATCGAATTTGCTTAAACTATTTTTTTTTTCTTTTAGCTTGCATGAAAGTCAACATGGAGCCTTCGTCTCCTCCTCCATTCTCCTTCCTACCAACTCCCACTTGTCTTTTTCATTTTCTGTATAAATAAATAAACAAATTCAGTCCTTTGCCTTCATTCACTAACAGTAAAGGGATCATCCTTTTCAATCATCTGAATTGAAGTTCCATTGTTAACTAATTGGGGAAAAATGATGATGCTCGTCAACTGTTCCAACTGCCACACCCCCTTACAACTCCCACCAGGTGCAAAGTCCATACGCTGCGCCATCTGCCGAGCCGTCACTCTTATCGCTGATCCTCGCAGTAGTCCAGCACCGCTACCACCAGCATCCCCTTACAATAACCACTACTATCCTGCCCCTGCCCCCTCTCCTTATAATTACCACTCAAATGCATCCGGTCAAAATCCGTCCTCGTCCCGAAAGAGGGCGGTGATTGTGGGGATTTCCTATAAGAACACCAAGAATGAACTCAAGGGATGCATCAATGATGCCAAATGTATGAAGTTCTTGCTCATTAATCGCTTCAAATTTCCTCAGGACTCCATTATCATGCTTACAGGTACGTATATATAGCTCTTTTCCCCTTTTATCATTTTTGAACTAGTCTCATCTTAATTTTTGATGCATTGTACCCCTTCCTCCAAAGGGATTGATGTTAAGATATGGATCTCTAAAAGTTAGCTCATGCCCAAGTAACCACCCATCCTTTTTTCACTGGATGTGGTACTCTTCAACACATGAACTCCAGCTATATAAGTCGGATTCGAAAATTTTCATTTGTTAGTTGAATTTCAGAATCAGGGTTCAATCCCTTCAGGAAAAACGGAGACCAACTATTGAAAGAAAATCGTAGAATGAAAATTGAAAACTAACCTTCTTAACAAGTTCATTAAATTCTGTGTTGGTTTTGTAGTATAGTATCTAGAGTCATACAAAAGATCATATAGTTCTACAAACTAAAAAATTTGAGGCCGACCAAACATTTAAGTTCTCTATTTGCTATTCAAACCACATCAATGTTTTTATAAAAGTCAAAACCAACTAATATTGTTTTAAGTATTTCTTCCGTCTCTAATTTTCTCCTTGTACGAAACTTTTGATCTTCACATAAGTAACTGCGAGTGCTCAGACTGAGTCCTGACCAATGGAAAGTATTTTTCAATTCATCATTTGCAAAAAAGGATACACCACTTTTATGTGTAACCTTTTCTCTTGGTTCTTCTTGCTTGAATTTTTTCGTATGCTTAATTATCAATTTTTGCTTTATTTGGTTCTCTGTGTTATAAAATCTCTTACCACCACTTTTGCAGACAAACATTACCATTGTGCTCTCACATAACTAAAACTATGATTAATCAAACTGTATTACAAAAGAAGAGACAGGAGGAATAACATGAGGAGACAGAGGGAATAACATGTGTTAGAATAGGAATAGGTAAATACAATCCTACTTAGAATAGGAATAGGAATTACAATAGTATATAGAATCCTATTTAGAAAAGGATTGTGTTATAGTATCCTAGTTGGAAAAGGAGTCTAATATGGTATCTATAAATAGGGTCTCAATGTAATAATGAAAACAACAATTCAATAATATTCTCCCCCAATATTTCTCACATGGTATCAGAGCTTCTACGGTCCTGGTAGAAAATCAAAGAGCTTCCGCTGCCGGCGGGCAGCTATGACCTACATATGCTGCCCGTCTGGCCAGTAGTTATATTAACAAAGTAGGGTTAGTGATACACATATGATTCTCATATATAAGGGAAGAAAATTCAATCAAACAAGTCGTCAATTTTCGGTGTCTTTCTAGGGTTCTTTTGTGTCAACCCCACATCTTTCAGTGTTTGTGTAGCACCGCCATCATTCCGGTGACTACTTTTTCTTCTATCTAATTTGGGTAGCACCGTATCATCTGTTCGGTGACTGTTTTTTTCATATTTATCATGTGTAGCACCGTACCATCTTTCCGGTGACTACTTTCTCATATTCGATTTGTGTAGCACCGTGCATCTCTCCGGACTACTCATATTCAATTTGTATAGTACCGTGAATTTTTTGAACTACTTTCTCATATCTGAGTTGCACAGCACTGTGTCTTTTTTGGTGACTCAGATTTGATTTGCGTAGTTTCATTCGTCTTTTCGGTGACTCATCAAATCTAGTTTGCGTAGGGTCGCGTCATCATTCCGACCCTATCCACACAATTTTTCTTTTGCAGTAGGATCATGTCGTCAATATGATCCTACCTAAATAATTTCTATTTTCCAGTAGGGTTGTGCCATCATTCCGACCCTACCCATATAATTCTTTTCTCTGTAGGGTCGTGTCATCATTCTAACCCTTCTCATATAATTTTATTTCTCAATTTGTGACCATTTTCAGCCATCAAATCTAATAATTTGGTGCATAAGCAGGTCTCGAGAAGTTTTAAAGTGGCTTTCTTAGAGTAATTTTGAGATGATCCATATTGTCATTCTCCATTGACCTTTTAATCAGTTGAACATTAAGAGTATTTTTCTCTATGATGATCTCGAGGAAGAAACCTATATGGAGCATCCACCTGATTTTGTTGCTCAGGGGGAGTCTGATAACCTTGTATGTCGGTTGTGTAAGTCATTTTATCGTCTAAAACAATCTTCTCAAGCTTGGTTTGGGAAGTTTAACAATGCAATCTCGGAATTGCATGAGAAGACTAAGACATTGAGGTTGACTGTTAATTTTGTGAAGATCAACTTGCTGATATCTCAACACGCTCATCATCGATTCTCATATTAATTACATTTGTAACAAGCTAGGTACATATGACGTGTATGCACTAGCTTGAGGGGGAGTGTTAGAATAGGAATAGGTAAATACAATGCTACTTAGAATAGGAATAGGAATTACAATAGTATATAGAATCCTATTTAGAAAAGGATTGTGTTATAGTATCCTAGTTGGAAAAGGAGTCTAATATGGTATCTATAAATAGGGTCTCAATGTAATAATGAAAACAACAATTCAATAATATTCTCCCCCAATATTTCTCACAACATGTAATAAAATAATTTAAAGGTACACTCAATATGCCCTTAATTTCTTCTTCATTCCTTTAAGTGACAATCACAGCTTTCTCCAAAAGAGTGTGCTGATGTAATATGGAAGTGAGATGAAAATGCTGGAAGGAGCAGCTGGTGTCTGGTATATTTATCTACCATGCATAACTCCATCATTCATGAAAAGATAAGCTTATCACATTTTCTACTTGATATCATGACTCTCCCATCTGAAAACATAGTACCGGCTTCCCCAAAACAGTAAGAAGTTATTTAAGTATATAAATAACAAAATTTCAAAAATATCAGTACTTTGAACCCTAGTTATCAATCATAGCAATAGTTTGGCTAATTACTAAACATAACAATGGTTTACTTGAAGAAACTTGAGATAACAGATACAGAACAAATGGATACATTGATATAAATCGAATAAATAAAACAAATACAAAGTGAATTGATACGGTTCCAAGCGAACAAATACAGCGCGAAACAACTCAGACTGTTTCTATGTATTATAATCTTTTTAAACTCTTGCTATTTCTTTTAAATCCATGTCATATGTTTGCTCTGTCAGCTAATTCTCCCTATATAGAACAATCTTGACATAAAAGTCTCCTGTCTTGCCATGTTTTAAAATCTTGAAGACTTCATGCATTATTGTAGGTGGCTGAATGTTAGTTTACGCTCTCATGCCAAGGAATACTTCATTTCCCCTTTCTGTTTGATTCTGTGTTTTTGAAAGGAGATATGATGCGGAGTGATGATCTATGTCAATGAGCTTTCTGTTTTAGTTATATACCAATGCATGTATTCATGTTATATAGTAGTATAGATAGACTCACTATTAACTAGTCCTAACTGTGAAATCTCCACTTCCCTGTGGAAGTATCCTTTCAGAAGAAGAGAGAGATCCATACAGAATTCCAACTAAACATAATATAAGAATGGCAATGTACTGGCTTGTGCAAGGTTGTCAGGCAGGGGATTCTCTGGTGTTTCATTATTCCGGTCATGGTTCACAACAAAGAAATTACACTGGAGATGAAGTTGATGGGTTCGATGAAACACTTTGCCCCTTGGATTTTGAAAACCAGGGAATGATTGTTGATGATGAGATTAATGCAACGCTTGTTAGGCCTCTTCCGCGTGGAGCTAAGCTTCATGCTATTATAGATGCTTGTCACAGTGGTACTATGCTTGATCTACCGTTTCTTTGTAGGATGGACAGGTCTGTAGCACTACGTTCTTTTTCTGCTTAATGCTAGATTTGTGTTTCTCAGAAACATTCTCTACCTGCCAAGGTAAGGGGGCAAGGGCAGCATACACTCTACCCTCAACCTAACTAGTGGGACTATACTGGATGTGTTTTTATTGTTGCTCTCAGTCTAACCTAGTAAAGAATATTTCCACGCCTATTGTCTCATATTTGATGCCCTTTGGTTACAGGACTGGACGATATGTATGGGAAGATCATCGTCCTCGATCAGGAGTATGGAAAGGAACAAGTGGAGGAGAAGTGATATCCTTCAGCGGCTGTGATGATGATCAAACCTCTGCTGATACAGAAGTAAAATTCCTGCATCCTCTTAAATTTTGAGTTCCGGATATTGAAATTTATCCAATTAAATCAATCTAACTAAGCCAATTAAAGGAACCTTTTGATTGATGGCAGAGTTTGTCAAAGGTCACTTCAACTGGTGCGATGACCTTTTCCTTCATCCAAGCAATCGAGCACGGACAAGGAACTACATATGGAGGTATTCTAAATGCAATGAGATCTTCCATTCGCAGTTCTGATAATGGTGTAACAGGTGGCATTGTGACATCTCTTCTGACAATGCTGATTACGGGAGGAAGTGTTGGCATTGGAATGAGACAGGTAGGTTTGGCCAAATGAATATGTTTGTTTAATTCAAATGTTTGAAACACTAGTGTAGTTATGCGGAATCAATACTTTGATGCCAATATTGTTTCTTTCATCTTTTGTTTCAGGAGCCACAGTTGACAGCAAATGAGCCATTTGATGTGTACACCAAGCCATTTTCATTGTAGCATCTTATCAAGCGACACTGCCAACCATAAGGTTTTCAACTTTTCGTATAGCTTTGGATGTTGAGTTCCTGTACAGTTACTAATAAGGCACTTGTAGAGTATTAAGATTCTTATGTTCTTCAATTCCATAAAAATTAATCATTCGTGTAAAACTGTGATTGTTGTACTAGGAATTTCACCGAAATCATTGAAGTATAAATCCATTATCTGTGCTTTATACTCCTTCCATCCAGCAATAGTTGTCCACTATTAATTTGACACAAGAATTAAGAAGCAGCAAATGATAAGGATAATTTTGCCAAATCATCCTAGGAATATAATAAATTAAATATCTTGAAAAATGTACTAAAAAAATAACTATAATTAATAATAAAGGTAAATTAGAAACTAATTACCTCTTCCCTTTATAAAGTGAATAAGTATTGTAAAAAATGGACGGAGGGAAGCTAACTTCAGGTTTTTCTTTCCTAATTCCTTCCCACACATTGAAAACCAATAGACCATTCAATAAAAGCATAAAATTAACTTGAGGTGATAATTTGCGATTATTGCCTCTTCCTTGGCACTGCATAATTTCTCAGTAAAATGCATAGTCTCTTATAACTTAAATCATCCTTGGAAGCCATATCTTGAAAAACCTACCAATGCAAAGAAATTATGAACACAAACATCCAAACGAAAGAAACAGACAAGGAATTGAAAGTTCAAAGGCTCATTTTTTTATGGGAGAGATTAGACCATATATTTCTTGCATGCCTATCCAAATGAACAATGGTTGACCTTACCCCAAGTTGTCATCGCATAGAAAGAATAGGAATTGCAGGGCTTAACGGGAAAATAGGCCGTTCAATATTTATTCTTTACATCCATTTTTCTGTTCCTCGAAACCAAAAAAGAACACCACTTCTCAACCTTGTCATCGTTAGGAGGGAGAATATTAAGGTAGAAATCTTTGGTGCAATGGAGCAGGTTGAATTGTACAGACAAGTGTAAATTGGCGGTGTTGCCTTGGACTTGAATGGCGTCATAGCCACTCCCGCCCCGCCCCAATATATTGCTCAGTCGGCGGTTACAACTAAATAATCGATGTGTCTTCTTCGCATTATTTGAATTTCTCCTGCCTGATACAAACTCAGTACTCACCGTTATAATCCACTAATTAATTTATGCAATTTGAATGGAAAATAGGGAAGGTACAAATAGTCACTAACATTATCAAAATGTTAGCAGTACTAAACATTAAATTGGTTATAATGTACTCTCTTGGTCCATTTTCATAGGTTTATTATATATTAAAAAAAATTAAAAAAACAAACGCGACCTAAATGGTGATAAGAGTATGTGTCATTTTATATCTATGTTATTTTAATTATTTGTGATTCATTCCCAACACTAATAGATGACTTTCTAAAGAGGGAATTTGTGCATTCAAATTCTAACATTCTCTGTTAAGTTTTGAACCTTTATCAACCTTTGCTTGAAGCAGTCAAAAAGGATTCAAACAAAAATACCATTTCATTGAAAATTGAAATAAAATTTAAATAAATGTACATCAACGAGGACAAATGAGCCAAAAAAAAAAAGCAGAAATAACATGTGGTTGTCCGTGTAGATAAACGGCTTGAAATTTGCCACGTTGGACACACCAACTGATTGAGAAATCTGGAAACTAAACCAAAGTCTCGTGAACCGGATGCTAATTTTCGATCCGACCGGCTCCATCAAACACTTCCGGATAAAATCACCACATATCCTCTCTACCTTCCGCAGTAGTAAAGGGCAGAGCAGGGAACCATGGCTGCTGCAACTCATCTTTGTTTTTCTCCGCCAATTACAGTTTCTTCTCTTCCTTCACGCAAAGCCAATTTTCTTACACCCAATGTTGAGACCAGTCAATCTCGAATATGCACCAGAATACGTTGCAATACAAACTTAATGGGTGATTTTGGGGCGAGAGACCCATTTCCAGCTGAAGTAGAGAGTAAATTTGGTGAAAAGGTTTTGGCTAACCCTGACACAGAGCACAAAATTCTCATCCCAACTGCCTCTGCTCTATCACTTGCTCATCAGGAATGCACTGACATCTCTCCCAATCAGACTCCCATGTCGGAGTTTGAAGCTAAACAACTTTTATTCAAGGTCAGCTTATACCAATTATCCATTCCACCCCTCTCTTCGAAGACAAATTCTGTCCTTTGTATTTATGCCTGCTCTGAGTTTATTCTTCATTTTTCTGTACTTAATATGTAAATTGGATGAAAATATAGGTCACATAGTATAAATATTATTCCTTCGTTTTTAATCCTTTAAATTGAAGCGTCTTAATTTGATTATCAACGGAGTTTAGAAAACCAAAAGAGACATTATAATCTTGTGATATTAAATTAAAATGTTTGTAATGTGTATCTTTTCCTTGTGCTCTTGAACAAACAATGTAGAAGGTTGAAATTAAAGAATTAGTTTATTCTGGACATGTGATATCATGACTTAGACATTGCAATTTGGGATCGTGATTTCTAATTCTAAGTTCTTCAAAAAGAATGATGCAGGATTCCTAATCTTGATTTAGAACATTACAAAATTTGATCCATAAATTTATGTTGCCGTTGTTTCAAATTTTATATATAAAAAAGGATATATGCTCGGCGTAAAGAGATTGTACATACAATTTGAAAATGTCCAAACAGACAATATCAAATATAGAAAAAGATTTTCTTTTTATCTTACGAATAGACTTTAAAAAAAGGTAAGACACTTTAATTGTAATCATACTTTCTTCTATTTAGCTTTATATAATATTGTTTGACTAGGCATAATAGTTATGTAGTAATATTACATTAGTGATGATGGAATTTTTTTTTAAAGTCGCTGGTCGGATAGTTTGTTTGACAGGAAAACGTCTTTTATTTTTGAAAATGCTTAATGCACTTGAATTGTTGAAAGTTGTGAAGTTGTATACTTTGTCTAAAATAGAATTATTTGTGGAAAGCATTTTGAAATGCAAGAACAGAAAATATTGTACTAGGTGGAGTCTTTTTGTTGAAGCACTTCTTCAGTAGAATATTTCTTGCTTATGATTTCAAAAGGTTATACTCCCTTCAGTGATCTGTGACTATCAATTGGGGGAAGAGAATGTAGCCTAGTATATCTCTTCTTGTTTCATAAACAGGATTTTGGAGAGATGGCGAGTTATAAAGATTCATGAGAAGAATTTCAAGTTGGCAAATCATTTAGCCAGGTGCCAGGACTAGAGGGGTATGGTTTGCCCCGGAAATTCCAGAAATTAGAAAAGCTTTAGTAAGCGAGAAGCTAGAGCCCAAGATCCATCATTTTTCTTCTATGCCCTTTAATGGAACTACATTGGGCAGATGGAAATCCAGACCATAATAATAGATGAATGGCTTTTGGTGGTTTGGCTGAGCGAATTACTGTAATGTTGGCTTCATGTAAACCTGGTTGAATCAGCACGAACCAGTGGCGAAGCCAGGTAGGGCCAAACCCCCACCGGTTAAAATTATTTTATATATATCTAGGAGATGTCGAACCCGTTTGACTTCTTCGTGTGAAAATCCTAGTTCCGCCACCATGGTTTGATAAGTAACATGCAATCTTTATTAGGTTGAATTCGATAACATAGCACATACTGTGTTGTGGATAAATGAAAAAAATTCTAGTTATATGGCGCAACTTGTTCTTCAGTTTGTTCTCTGATCCATATGGCTGCAGGTTATTGGCTGGAGACTAGCAAATGAAGAGGGGGTGCTTAAACTACAATGCACATGGAAATTAAAAGACTATGAATGTGGGGTTGAACTGATCAATAGAATAGGCAAGGTGGTGGAAGGCACGGGGCACCTCCCAACTCTTCATCAATTGGAGCAGTCTAATCAAGTTCATGCTGAGCTGTGGACTGCTTCCATTGGTGAGTGCACTTTCTCAGTCATTCTCCTTTTCCCTCCTCGCTTCTTTAGTCATCATGTCTAGTTTTGTTTACAAATTCTTCTGTTGGGTGTTCTACGTGATAATCGTACTGACGTGCAGCAAGAAAGGGCAAAACACTTCGCAAATGACATAATACAATGTAGTTTTGATAAACTTTTCTCAAAGCAGTGATATCCTCCTGGAAATACGTTACATCTTATTCCCCATCATAGTTAATTGACTTCTTTAATGATCATAATGATACGCTCTAATTGCAGGAGGTTTGAGCATTAATGATTTCATTGTAGCTGCTAAAATAGATCAGGTAAAGACAACGGACCTCGTACCAAGAAAAAGGGTGTGGGCATGATCAGATAGCTTTGCAAATCGCACCAAATACAGTTTCCAGAATTGCAGTCTCTCGTCTTTCAGTGATAAAAACCTTGTCTAATAAGCAATAGCAAGGGATTTTTTACTGCATTGATTCTGTATTGACTTTATAATTAATTCTAAACAAAGTCAATAGACAATGGTTCGCATTCTCTGAACAATGATATGCAATTCCAAAGGCATAATAGCAATCCTCAAATCGTATCTTTAATTTTTTTTTTTTGTCATTTATACAATGTATATTACTTCCTAAATGAACTGTCGATTTTGAGAATGTTCCTGACATGATAGGGTAAATAAGATTAGGAAAAAGTTTAAATATGCAATGAAACTTTAAGGAAAGGTTTATCTATGTCACCCGTTAAAAAATTGGCTCATTTATGTCAGTGACGTTCAATAAATAGTATAAATGAATTCAATGATATATTTGAACCTTTAAAGATCAGCGACAAAAGCTGTCCTATAATGAAGTGCATCGTAAGTAAATCAAAAGAAACAAAATCAAATTAAGTAAATAAATTGCAGCCCTGCGATTAATTCATGCCAAAGTAGAAACTGAGTCGATAAAAGATAATAATGTACCATAACTCTGAACCAACATATACATTATTAATAGATTCCTCAAACCTCCGATACTTAGTAGTAGCAAAATAAGTACAATATTATATAGAGAAATCGAAAGAACAAAAACTAAGAGTACTCTGTTATTCTCTTTATATTAATAATTTCTGACTCATCTATTAGCAGTAGACTGGGGAGTTTGACACATAGGGCAAGCAGTGACGGTGGCAGCACAAGGTACACAGACGCAAAAATGGCGACAAGGCCACATAGTAGAAGCGGCATTTGCTTTGAAGCACACTCTACAGATGGCCGCACTTGGTGGTGGCGGCTCCACATAAGAGGACTCGACGGACTCCTGCTTTTGTTGCGCCTCTGCGCGAGCAGCCGCGTAAAGGCGAGCGTCCAGAACTGCACACCTCGCTTCAAGACTGGTAACTTTGGTTTGCATCCTTTGACCCTGGTGAGTTAACTGATTTACCTTCATCTCCAATTCCATTATTTTCACCTTCGCCTTCCTTAATTCTTCCTCTTTCTCTACCAATTTTTTAGCCGCTTCGTTGTTAGCAACGATTGAAAGACTATTGTAGTGTCTCCTATAAACATCCAACAACATGTTTCTCACTTGACCGCTCTGCATTAGTCAACGAAAATTAGAAATGATTTGTACAGAATAATAGAGAAATGAATGAAGAGGATTGGGTTACGTACGTGGGCTTTGGTAACCAGATCAATATGATCATACATAAGTTTGAGAGGAGCAGGGACAGAATCATCTTCGTCAGTTAATAAGGCAGTGAAGGTAGAGAAAGGCCTCGTCATAAATTTTTCCACATTATCAGGTACGGTGGGACGCTGCTGGCTGTTTACCGAGAACGCCGACGGTTGTAACTGTTGGAGGTGAGGCTGGACGTGGAAGTAGTTCGCGGGCGTTGTTGTTTGCTGCTGCGTCGCTGCTGCAGAAGAAGCTTCTTCCATTACTTCTTTCAACTTCCTCTTATTCTTTGCTTCAATACGAACCGCTGCACCAAATTTAAGAAAAAATGTTACCATCTGTTCTATCTTATATGTGTTGAATTAATTAATAAGCAAAATTAAAACGAACATCGTTTGGGAGGCATTCTTGCTCTACAATTGCAGTGAAATGGAGAAGAAGAGTAATAGTGAGGAGAAACAACCATCGAAGGGAACTTGAGTTTTAAAGAGAAGGAAACGGTGGCAACCTTTCGCCAACAGAAACGATGGTTTACAATTCAGATGGGAAGACGTTGGTAAGGCGTCCAAAAGAATTTTAATAGTGTTGTTTAATTTAAATATTTTAAAGTTGATATAATTCTAAAATACTTTTGTAATATTGGAGTAAAATAAAAAAGTATTTATAAGCTATATAAGACAAAATAATGATAATGATGATAATAATAATAATAATAATTC
This sequence comes from Solanum rostratum, assembly GCA_029948455.1. Classification (NCBI taxonomy): domain Eukaryota; kingdom Viridiplantae; phylum Streptophyta; class Magnoliopsida; order Solanales; family Solanaceae; genus Solanum; species Solanum rostratum. Next base: position 11,370,759 of record CM057054.1, read on the forward strand.
GTCGTCAGTTAGAAAATCTAACTTATAATTTTTGAATTATGAATGATAAATCAAAAGTCTATTATAAATATTTTTAAAAATAACTTTAAATTATTATTATTATTATATATTTATGATGTTTTATTAAAATTTAATTTTCGACCACTTAATCCAAAATAACAAATAACACAACATAAATAAAAAAAATTCTCTTTTATAAGAACTTGGTTTTATGAAATAATAATAATCAAACACATTGTTATAAGCACATGCAACATAATTTATAATTTATAATCTAATAACTTGTATTTTTTTTAATAAAATTATTTTTATGTAATTTTATATAATTCGATATACAATTTATTTTTGATATTATCATTTTTCACAAAAGAAAATTTAGTCATATGTTATACATGAGTCTGGAAAAATGAACATCTTCAAGAATGTTGTGAGCTCCACCCAAATAGAATGTTGTTTAGAGCTCCACCCAGGTTACTTTTGGTAGCTCTTCTTACCATCTGTCACGATCCAAGCCCAAAGCCTAAATGTGACACGGCGAATGGGAAACTCGAAAGAAATCCAAACAAGCCTCTTGACATATCGTTTGCACATCCTTGGTTGCGGAAGCATAATTAAACAAGCAAGTAACAAATAATTTTAAGGGAAGCGGGAGTTTGGACTCAAGCTATGAGAATGTTATAGGGAAGAGGATTCACATGAATTCACATACCAAATAAAGTCTAAGGGGCGGGTAAATATGACTCACGCTATGTGGATGTTTTAGGGAGTTGGAACTTCCATCTCATCATCAATATACAAGCATAGAAGGGAATAAAGGTACTAAGGAAAGTCTTTTATAACTACATAGCATAATAGGAGTCAAGCTCAACTATAAATATTCATATCCAACAACACCTTTAATACGACGGGGGCCAAGATATTTCTCGGGCACACCCTCAAAAGATAAGTACCCAAAAGTAGTTAAGTCTTAATAAAAGTATGAAAGTAAGGTGGATATTATCCCCGAAGTGGAGGACTCACCAATAGCAATCTTCAAATGATCCGGCTAGCCACGTGGAGGAGGAGGATTGATAGGAGCTCTGGTCCCTATATGATTAAATCATGTAGGCAAAAGAAGTATGCATTAGTACTTGGAATGTACTAAGTATGCGGGGTGCAATGCAACAAAGGACATAAGCCATAATTAAACAATATGCATAATCTTAGCCAACAGATATAAGATCAATATGAAATAAATGCTCAATGCCATAGTCAAAACATGCATGAGGATTGTCAAATCACAAAACATATCGTACATAGATGGGAAATGACCATAATCGACAAATAAGACCAAGCAAGTTACTACTTGAAATCCTGGTGTTCACTTCACGCCGAATAAAGGAGTGGTCTATTTGCTAAGGTAGACCATCCACTCACCTTACGATATAACCTTTTCGGAGAGTGTTACAAATATCTCTATCTTACGACATGGCCTTTTAGGTAGGTAAAATAAGATGTCCTTACCTTATGACATGGCCTTTTCGGTAGGAGTTATGAATTATTCTACCTTACGACATGACCTTTTCCGTAGGTACTATAAGATGTTTTTACCTTATGATACAATCTTTTCGGTAGGAGTTGAGAGATATCCTTACCTTACGATGCAATCTTTTCAGTAGGATTTACAAAATGTCCTATGGTGGCACATAGTTAAGGGACATGACTACTAACCAAGGTCCTCTCGGTGTTACGTCAACAATCCCAAGGAATACTCAATTTATATACATAGCCATATTATACAAAGCTTCATAATTCATGGTAGTATCATAAGAGTAGCTCATCAAACCATCACATCATAATATCTAGAAAGAGCTTCATATCATTCATACACTTGTAACATTCTCATGAGCTCATAGCATGCATAATAGCCCTTCAACATTTATAATATTTATAATTCACATGCCTGACAATAAGACTCTCATCAACATAGGATCTAACCAAATACTTTAGTCAAAACGTGGTGGGTAATATACAAATAAGCTTGAAATCATGCAACTAAAGAGCATAAAATATGAGAAGAGTAAAATCAATTTATTTTAAAGTCATTCAAATCAACCCACCAACATTGTAATAAAACCCTCATTTTGGATATCATGAAATTTAACTAAAAGCCACAAGTTCTTTCATAGCTTTTCATAGCATAATAGAGTACATAACTTTAATGTCATAAATCCATCACAATATCAAACCCCAATGATGTTTAAGCATAATAAAATCATTACTTGAATAATTCAAACTTGAATCATGTGTAGAATGTGTAATAAGAATTACCTATAACGTAGTCAACCTTAAAATCATGAAATTTGATAAAGAGAGAAGGATTGACTTCATGAGTGTAAGAATCCCTATGAATGAAGCCCACATACCTTAATCTTGGAGTTTTCTTGAAGAAAGACTTGAGGAAGACTTGGGGTTGAATTGAGATCTTGAAATTCCAAAGCAAGTTCTTGAGATTATTGGATTTAGATGAGGGAATTGTGAGGAATTAAGAGGACTTTTGAGAGGGTTTTTTAGTGTTCTAGGGCTTGAAAAAGGCTAAAGAGTAAGGTCTTTCCACATATATAGGCATTGGGTTATTACCCAATTTCCCTTAAGTGAAAACTGAAAATTAAGGAACTTTTTGAACTAGTCCACAATGCTGACTTGTAGCGGAGTAGTACATTTTTGCACGAAGTTCAATTTTCTTCTTTTTTGGTCCAGGAATGGGTTTAGTCCATTTCTGCACTAGTGGGCGACAAGTCCACGACGCGGACTGATCACATACTTCTTTGGCTAAGCCCCAAATCACCTGAAAAATTATTTTTTTACTATGGGTCATCTAAAATTCGAAGACCACCTCTCTCCTACACAATTTTTCCCTTGAAAAAGAATATGAAGTCAGATTTGTGAAATCATGCATGAATTTTGATATATTCAAGAAATATACTATAGGGTATTTTTTCGAGGCGTATGAGAGGTGTTACATTATACCCCCTTGGGAACATTCGTCCCCGAATGTAAAGAAAATGTACGTAAGAGGAGTGATTAGAAAACTTTTAGTCCAACATGAATGCAATCCATGCACTTAAAAATTACTCTCAGAAGTTTCAAACATATACATCAAAAATAACCTAAATGTGTTACCATGAACATATATGCATGCAAAAATGACATAAGGGCTGAAACTTAAGGCTTGACATCATAGATATAAGTTAATTTGTTACCTTAGGCTTGAATAGAGTGAAAGAGGTACGGATATCGTGTCTTCATGTCCGCTTCTGCTTCCCAAGTGGCACTTTCGACTTGTTGATTCCTCCAAAGGACTTTGACAGACGCCACATCTTTGTTTCTCAACCTCTTCACTTGCCTATCTAATATTTCCACTGGGACCTCGTCATAGGTAAAGTTATCTTCTAAAACACCCACAACTTACAAAGACACTATAGAACTTATATCAGCTACACACTTCCTCAACATAGATACATGGAAAAATGGATGATGACATGGTCTGCAAACACGTAATACATGAGTTAGATGAGAACTTTCATAGAGTTAAACTTTATCATACAAACTCAGTACAAAAAAGATAGATAATTCTTAATATTTTGTAGCCTTCTAATTATAAGTGTGTTGCATGACATACCCATAAGAAAGACTCTACTAGACATGACTTCATAGACACCCTAGTACTCTTGAACTTTGTGCTTTGATACCATGTTTATCATGTTCTGGAGGGTACCCTACATATGACCAACACTCAGAAACTATTGCTGGTCCCCAAGAGAACCATTGGCTTGATCACGTGTCCAATCAACAGTGGAAGACTCAATTTTATAAGAAAAGAACTCTCTAGTGGGTTAATCAGTCAATATCTCAAAGGAAGAAAGTCAAACTCCAAATCCGTTCACCATTGGTCTCTTCAAAACTCTATCTCAAATTTTTTTTTTAAGATTCAACTCTATTATGCTAAAAATATTAAAACCATTAAGGACTCTTTATACTCAAATTATACTTGACTCAACTCATCCAGACATTCATAAAGCTTAAATTTAAATAAGTAAATGCACAAGATATTACATGCAAAAACTTAGTTAGGATTCATGGAGATGGGGACAGGAACAAGTACTCCAATATGCTCAATGACTATAGACACCAACAATAAAATTAACATGTACGAACTACATAGTATTATAGACGGTTTCAAGAAAATTATGGACATGAACATCTTAAATTCATCTTTTAGACTCCATTCTACTCGATGAAGAACCCAGTGAGCGCTCTTGAACCTTAACCTTTTCTCCTATCCCTTTCTGCTTTCAAAATGTTCTAAGTATAAATTGTGACAAAAAGGTAGGACACTATTAAGGGGCACAAAGTAACCTAATAATGACGAGGTTTCAATTGAAAAAGGATGGGAAAAGACAGAATTATCCTTCGTTAAAATGCTAGACTAAACAATGAAACTTCATTTACGGGTCATAGTCTTGTCTACAGGTCATAGAAGACCACTTCATAGATTGGGGTCTAAATTCCTGAGTTACTATTGGGTCTACGATCACCTTCTATGGATTGTAGATCCATCTACAGGCTCATCCTATTAACTCATCATTAAAGGTTCAAAAAATATTATTTTGGACTTAAAACCACGAAGGATTTTCTACGAGTTGTTGATGGGATTACGGGTCATAGACCCCTTTTGTACATTGGTCCAACACGTAGAAAATTTTCTCGAATTTCGAGGCTGGAGTTCTATGAATCCTTTCTATGGTTCATACAATGAACTACGGATCATAGACCCAACTTGTGGACTCAACTCCAACAATCTAAATTTCACTAAGTGTCAAAGGCAATCAGGAGGACCATCTACGGACCGTAGAACTATTATGGGTCATAAGGCCCTTTCATTGTCACTACCAGTGGCACCATATCTCAGACTTTCCTTGGAATTTTGAAGCCGTACAAGGTAAGAACTATTTATAGAGACTTACAGAATAATAGCAATAATGAGACATCTGTCTATATATAACAACTGATTATATGGAGGCATGGTTAATTCTAACCTGATTAAGCAGCGTTCGTTCTAGTTGTTGTGCTGAGGAAGAACAAAATGTTGAAGATATTAGTGAAGATCGAAATGGGAAAGAACAAATTGATGATGAATCACTTAATTTTATTTCTCAATATTATAAGTAAAGTGTTAATTTAAATTGAAATTACTCAACTTTTTTAATGTATGTGTGTGTTTGCATCTGTAGAATTTGTCTATTTAATAACTTAGCGCGAAATTGGATTTTGTTCTTGGTTTGTATTCTGTATACATTGGTTCTTGTTTTTTTCGTTGCTTGTATCCTAATTATCACTCTGGTTTGTATCCCGATGTTATGAGAATACCTTTTTTTTAATTATTTTAATGTATTTTTATAAGGTTGGTATGTATCCCAATTAGAAAATTAGTTTGTATCCTATGATTTATATTCTAAGATTATTTAAAAATCTTAACAAAATACTTACCATTTATATTCACTACAATATTTTAATCCTAAGGCTACACTAAATCTAGACAACACTTATAAAGTGTTGCCTTAAACATTTTTGGGTACGCTTTTAAAACGTAGCCTTAGTTTTTAGCTTTTGGCCACAATAATATAGACAACACTTGTAAAGAGTTGTCATTAGTGGTATAGGCTACACTTTATAAGTGTTGTCGTATCATCATATAATTGGCAACACATTTGTACACATATGACTACATTTTAAAAGTGTGTTATTTTTATAATTCTAAAAACAACACTTTATAAATGTGACTTAATAATTCTCACTAAAATTTTATATTCCCTCCAGCTTTTTTAACTTCCGCTCATTTTAAAAGAGAACAAAATACACTCATAAGAATAAAAAAAAGCAAAACCCTGTTCATCTAAGTGTTTTGGCGTGCGCAAGAAAAACCCTGTTCATCGCTCCTTTAATCTATCGATCATACTTTCTCCAATTAGAAAATTATGTCTGTAATCGATCAAACTTTCTTCGCAAGCATGATTAAATCCTCTCAACATCTAAGTAAGCATCAGTTTTTGTTCATAAGCATCGATTGAATCCTCTCAAACAACCTATTTATCTAAACCTCATCGATTGAATCCTTTCAAGGTTTGCATGAATAGTCAACTCTTAACATCAATTGAATCCTCTCAAGGTTTCAAGAATTCTCTTTGTCCCAGATTTGAATAGGTATTTCTTCAATGATTTTATTGTTTTAATCTAAAGTAATTTGAATAATTATTTAAAAATAATTCAAAAAAATTCAGGATTGTTTGAGATACGAAAATTCTATTTTACAATTGATGTTATTGACCTCCATTCATGGTTGTTCACCACAGAATATGAAAATACCTCATAATTTGCTCATTTTTCCTAGGGGTAATGACATTGAAAGAGTTTTTTTGTAATAGAGATTATCAGATATAATTTTCAATATTTAAAAGTCTGACTTTATTGCAACAACTGGGTTCACCGCCTCGGGTTACACATTGTGCTTATGGGTTCTGATTTTCTTGCAATTTTGATATGATTTGTATTGGATTTTAGGTGGTGGGTGTAGTAATATTACACCCATAAGATAATTCTTAGCCTTGGGAATTACCCATTGTTTAAGCAAGAGGATTTTGAAATTTTTCTTAGATCGATAAAGCTGATTCGGACTGAAATCATCCATGTCAATGTATGTTTTCATGTTGTGTTATTACTACTATGTTATTGCTACTTTACGTTTGCTGATTTGCTAAAGTAGAGCTACTTAGATTTTAGGCTGACAATGAATAGAATGATTGACTTAAGACTTTATTATTCACATGGATCTACTTTCATAAGAACCTTTTGACAAGCTCAAGTGTTTTATTCAGTTTAACACCTAAAATCTTTTCTTATATAAGTTCACCACTGCCTTGGGATCATATTTTTTTTCAAAATGTAGTTATCAAGCTTGTTCACTTCCTCTATCTATTTTGATAGTTTTGGCCTTCTACATGTGATATCATAATTAAACACCTCTTTCAAGAAGATTTAGCTTCCTATATCCATTTTGCTAGTTTTGGCCTTCCAGATGTCTGAATCTTTTCTTATCCATTTTTCTCTGTTAAGCTAGGCGTAATTTGTTATACTTTAGGGTGTGTTTGGTATGAGGGAATATGTTTTTGAGAGTTGAGAAACAAATGTCAAAAACCTCAACAGAGAAAGAATAAAACTACAGAGAGTTGAGGATTTTTCATTGAAAGGGTGGTTGCCTCTCTCAACATTCAGCCAATGATTTCTCTATTGTTGTAAGAATCCGAACAACTCTTTATAAGTCTTAAATGGAGGGAGCACATAAATAACAGTTTTTTAGGATTGTTGTTACATATTATTTCAAAGGGTTCTATTTCCTTTCATGCTATGATCATACTGTGCATTCTCTTTTCTCTAATACTTTTGCCAGAGAGCATTGAATGTTCTGGTAGGGGTAGTGGAATTTGTGAGGGTGAGTATAATCAGTGACCTTATAGAGGCAATGATGATTTTTGTCCATTTTTAATTCCCTTCTGAGCTAATTAATCAGGCATATGAGATTATCCAACCTATATCTTGGCAGGGCATGCTCCCAACTTTTCTTGGTGCGTTTTGCAACCATGGCATGGTTGGACTGTTGTTACCTGAGCTTAACACAAATTGAGCCTCAATCTTTCTCTGTTCAGCATGGATTTTATTTTTTAATATTTAGGTTGTGTTTAGTATGAGGGAAAATATTTTAGAGAATTGAGAAAAAGAAAGCAAAAAGCTTAGAAGGGAATGAATGAGGATATAGAGAGTCGAGGTTTTCTCATTAAATGGGTGGTTGCCTATCTCAGCATTCAACCAATGATTTCTCCATTACTGTCAGAATCACAACAATCCTTTTATCTGATAAAGCCTCTACCTCTGTGAGGTAGTGGTGAGATCTGCGAACATTTTACCCTCCCCAGACTCACTTGTGGGATTCCATTGGGTATGTTGTTGTTGTTTCAAGGAGATTTAGAACCTTTCAATGAAGGGAGCATACGCTATGTCGGCCTGACTGAATTAACCACGAAAGAAAGGTCCATTATCAAATTTGTCGAGAGCCTTTTCTAAGTAGCCAAATTGAGGTCCAGCATGCTCCTCAAAATCTCCTTTAAAGCTACCATATATTTCTTTCAAGAATGTATCATTGTAAGCTATCAACTCTTCAACAAAATTCTGTTTTTCAAGGTCATCAAGTAGAAGTGATGGCCCCTCAAAGTTGTTTTCGATATATTTAATCACTTTTTCATTGTGGTCTAGAAAAGACACCTTATTGGCCTATTTTGAAGATCAATTGGAACTAATTTGATCCTATCTTCCAAACCCTTGACATTTCTGGCAATCCATGCATACTAAGCAAATAGGCATACATAACGGATATATAACCAGGTAGTTCCATCGAACAAGGGCGGAGGTTTGGAACACTAATTACTCTGAATTTATTTTGTGAACTTACGTTCTCTCCAAACCAGAGCCAGTTTATCAATGTTACATCTACTTCTAAGGTAAGTGCTACTTATGTGGCCATTTTGTTATTAATAATTTCATTCACACTGTTACCAATTGTTCGGAACACTTCAAGGAATGATGATTTAATCTAAAATATCATGTTTTGTTTGTTGCACCAATTGTCCTATATAGGCAATTCATGATTTTCTTGTTTTCAGGTAAAAAAGAATTCTACTATCAATAGAATTGATATTTTCATTACTAACACGTTTGGTTAAGGGTTGTATGAATCCTGCAAGGATGTAATATTTGGTGCTATGAATACAAGAGCTATAGAATTCATTGGTGCAGGCGATAAAAATTTCGGGGTAAAGTGTCTTTTCCCTGGTTCCTGACTTTGAATACATACACAGATGTAAACAATAGGGTTGCATGTCTTCATCCTGCCATGCCTCAGTATTTGTAGTTTCTGGCTTCCTGTTACCATTTTCAGGAGTGCTTGTTGCATTGGGTTGAAGAGGTTATACTCACACACACACTCACACACATTATAACCAACAATTGCTCTTTGTTTTTATATATATATAGAGAGAGAATTGTGGTGACGTGGATAACAATATGATATCTTTTATCTAGTTTGTAATCTCCATGTTGTGCTGACACTTAATTTGGCAGAGTCGTATGCATTTATTGGAACACTAGCACCACCTGTACTCCCTGGATCTCCATATGCAATTAATTTTAGACCAACTGCTCCTGAGTCATCTGGAATGAAACCTATGAACGTGTCTATGTATTCATACAGTTATACATCACTAGGTTGTTCATGTGGTGATTCCCCTTCAGCTTCTGTTTGCTTTAGTTCAGCTTCTTCTCCTACTCAGACAGAAGGTTCTTGTTCAGTGAGAATCGGGTCTACTAAGGTGAATAGAGGCTCATTTTATTGGGTCACATGATATATTTTCTTCTACGGTTTATACATATGATGGCTCCGATTGAATTTCAGCCCTTAGAATAACTTGTAAAAGCTGTCTTTGTTGCATCATTAGAACATCAAGAAAAAAAAATTAGTTTTATGCATTCCCAACTCCTGATATGTGCAGGTGAACTGTATTGAAGTTTCTGTCACAATTCTATATGTTGTATTAGTCTCCGTTTTTCTTGGATGGGGCTTTCTCCATTAAAAAAGATAAGAGACTCCAGTTTCGACAACAAAGCCATTGATTAGTGCCACAAGAAATGGTTTCCTCCGCCAAAGTAGCAGGCAAATCAAAGTAGCAGGCAAAAGGATGAGAATATTCCCAAGCAGGTGAATGTCAATTTGCAATTTCTCAGTTATTTGTTTGCTTGTCTCCCTTCTTACATTCCATACTAGTGCTACTTTCCTTTACAGTCTATTAAAACGTGAGTTTGAGGAATCATACATGTCTGTAAAATGTGTCTTTCGTTTTGAATTTCCATTTTAAATACTTATCCAATTAAATGAAGTAAAGAGTCTGCCAACTAACACCGTTGACCCCAAGCCAAAAGCTATAGTTTGAATATAATAAAAGGTGGTTAGATTGTATATGCTTCTTTCTTAAAAAAATTAAAAAATTGTTGTTCTATTTGTCGTAATAGTTTGTTAGTTGACTTTTAAGTCATAGTTCCCCTGATAATGGTATTCACCACTAGATATCTCTATGTCATGTCCTCCCATTTGTAATTCATTTTAAAACTTCAGATGCTTGAAGATGTCCCTCAAATTTCAAGTGGTGTTCAACTCTCAATTGTACAAGGATATATATCAAAGTTCTACCGGTGATTCACTATGCTTTTAATCATTTAAGAGTAGTGATTGGTTAAGTATGTTTCTTCCAGAAATGAAATGTTTTTGTAAACAACCCCTCTTTTGCAGGAGATATGGATCATGGGTTTCTAGAAATCTAATCCTTGTATTGTGTTCGTCATTGTTTATTGTCCTAGTGCTCTGCTTAGGGCTTTTCCATTTTAAAGCTGAGACAAGGCCTGAGAAGGTTTGATGTGGCTTAGCTGACTCATTTCCTTTTATATAATCTCTTCCACTTAACAAGACTGTATTTGCTTGTATTTACCATTATTTTAATATTCTTTAATTTGTTGCATTACACATGTTCTAAATTCATTGATATTTTCAGCTATGGGTTGGCCATGGGAGTAGAGCTGCAGAGGAAAAACTATTTTTTGACAATCACCTTGCACCATTTTATAGAATTGACAGGATTTGATGTGCTTTCTGTTAGATACTGTTGTAATTCCCTCTATGTTTTTAAGTCAGACTTGGTGAAATGTTTCACGATTCTAGTATGCAGTTTGCCTTTGAATCCAGTTACTGTTCGGATGTACTTCAAACTATGTTTCTCATGTCTACCATTTTTATTAAATTATTATACTTAAAACTCAAGTAGCTAAGTCCCACTAATCCCATTTATCACGGTTAAGGGAGCGTTAATGTCACCCCTCTTTTAATGCAGGCTCAAAATTATCGCTTTCACTATGGTCTTGTTTACGTGGCAGAAACAGGGTCTGTACATTCTTATTTCCTTATTTAGATTATTGTTGTGCTGCAGTCATTGGCTTATGTTATTTTGCTTTAGCTAACAGTTTGTATTTGAAAGTATTTCTGGTTTAAGTTTGAAATTTCTGTTGATGCTATCTTTATGAGTATTTTACTGGAGAAAATTTTTTTGATAGTTGTGACTTCTTTGCTATTGTAGATACATGCTATTTAGAGCAGGAGTTCCTCGCCATGTCATCATTAAAAAATTTGCAGTAGAAGATATATCAACCCTTGAAGAATTACTTTCTGCTTTATCTAAGTTGTCTAGGAGTGCAAGAGTACCATTGGAGTATATAAGCTACAATGATCGTCACCGGAAAAAGGTATTAGTAGTGCCTCTTTGCTTATGTTGATTTTCTGTACTCGTGCTTTGATATCTTTCAGAAAATGATGGTTGCCTCTTTTTATCAACCTGCATCTGTAGTTCCTGCTCTCAACTGCCATTTCTTCTGTTTGTTGGCAAATCATAATAATTTTTTTTCATCTACTTCTATAATGGTATGCAGATTCAAAAACACTAGCCCCTGTTGGCTTTGCTATTTCTACGGAAACCATGGTTAAAAAACTATCGATTAGTGAGTCTAAAGTTGGCTACTACTTATGTCTTGGAGCAGGAGTTTATCTTGTTTGAGAGTGCCAATAAAAAGGGAATGAAAATTAATAAACATGTCAAATTGTATTGTCAACCGAAGTTTTAGGATCATGGCTAAAGAATGTGAATGTCACCCGAAGTTCTGGGATCATGGTTAGAAAATATGAATAATTTTATCTAATGGTTTTTGAACCCTTGGAAACATCAGAATAATTGTATATTTTCCTCTTTGACAGTTTAGGTGTTTTGTCATGGTGGATGATATAGATAATCACAAATTTCACCTGTATGTAAACATTGTTAGTTTTGTGGTGTAGTCTTCTAGTGTAGCTAACCATTTGAACGTCTAGCCTGGTAATGCAAGGAGTTGTGAAGGTGTAGTAGTCAGAAACACATATTTAGCAAAAGATTCCCTAAAGAATGAAAAGTCTATGCGGTTCTTGCAGATTATGGATGTTAATTTAACTCAGCTTTTCGGTAGATGTAGAATAGTTTCTGGAGCTTTTATCATCTCCTTGCACCAAGGTCTTCTCATAGAAACTTTTTTTTGCTGTAGTCTGTACTGGTCACAATTGACCTCCATGAATGGTATGCACCTCCTCAGATATATAAACGCGATGACAGCTCTGGTTTATGGACTGTGAAACTTGCCTTGCCACCTGAATCCCCACTTCTGTTCTCTGGCATTCATCCCGGCAAACAAGAATTATCAAATCATGGTATTTCTCTTTGTGCTATTGAGGTTAGCGCAATGGATCTTAGGCCTCATCAAGTCAGCCAAGAATCAATGGATGGAGTACTAATATGGAGAGAAGTTATTACAATGTTGCTGAGAGACTAAACTGTCACGATGATTCTGATGCTGGAACTATGAAACGGAGGGTGGAAGAAAATTTATCTGCTGATGGTGATGTAATAATTGACCGTTCTTTAAATGGACATAGAGAGGAAAAGTTTGATGACTCTGGGACCGTAGAGGATGCAACTCTGAGAGATAATCAAGGTGCTGCACCTGTGGCTAATTATGCCTCTGTTGCTAAGCGTGCAATCGAGCCTACTCTTGTTATGTTTGAGGTAACTTTAGTTCTCCCTTATGCTTGTTTCTTGTATTACTTATATCACCAAAGTGGGCTCTTAATTTCTAAGTAGTTTTATATTATAAACATTGGTCTACAGGTGTAATTGGGCTTCCAGTATTTAGAAATAACCCCTTTAGTAAACCATGCATTGATTATCAGGTGGTTGGTTACTTTCTTTTTTATTCTGCATTATCAATCTCCACCTTAGTAATGCTGTAAGGGTGTATTTTTGTTTATCTGATTCACATGCAATAACAATAAACGTGTAATATCCAAGATTTTAATTGCTCATCAAGATTCTGATAATGATGAATCAAACATCTTAAAGCAAATACAGATTCATTCGTGCACTATTTCGATTAATAATCTCTACATTATAATGTATGTACAACTAGCTTGCAAAACAAACATCCGTTTCTCCTTCTCTCCATGGTATCATGTGCTGGGGAGATTGTGGGTCGAGGGTTCACAATTACTGGTTATTATGTCTAAATCTTCCAAGTAGTACGTTTCAATGGAATGACTTGTATCACTGTTGGTATAATTAAGATAATCTTCAATCTCTAACTTGTGCGGGATAACACATACTAACAGGAGACTGATTTTCAATCTCTAAGTGGCATATGTTTGCTACAATAAGGCAGCTTCGAGCATGTTGTTTTCATGATTATTGTTTCTTGTTACATAATTAAATCCCTGGAGATAACATTATCACTATATATAACATTATTATACCTATGTGGGGTGTGTAACTTCAGCAAGGATCATTCTTATATCTTTGGTGTGTACCTTTTGTTTCAGTTGGCAACATTTCAGTTGTTGTTTATGTGTAACATATGTTTATGTGCAACAACTTCAACAAATTGTTTATGTTAATGTACAACATTTCAGTTGTTTACTGCAATGAGTTTAGAGGGTATATGCAGTTGATTTTAGAGGGTAATACAATGAGTTTAGAGGGTATATTGAGTTGGCAACATTTCTCTATTCAGTTGGCAACATTTTTAGAGGGTACTGCAGTTGATTTTAGAGGGTACTGCAGTGATTTCGGTTGGCATATGCAGGAACATGTTTATTTTTAGAGACATTTCTGCCCTCTAATTGTTCAACTCTCTAATTGTTTTATTTTTTTTAATGTGTAGGAAAATGCGAGAGATCAAATTTGAATGGCGGCCACAAGTCAATTTGATTTATTGAAATGAATAGGAAGAGTTTTTGAACTATTTTTAGTGTTTAAATACATTTGATTTTGTGAAATTCATTGCGAGTATGCACATCTTTAAAAGACTCTTATAAGAATTTGTAAGACATTATTATTTGAAATTTATTGCATACCTATACATTTATTTATTTGTAAGCAAAATTATGCATAGTGTGATTAGTATATATATATAAAAAAATTCAATAAGAAAATTTTGGCATATAAATTTTAGTCAATATTGCAAATTTTACTTCAAAATTGAACATCAATTATGGTATGGATATTAGCAAAGTATACACTTTAAAGTGTTGTTATAGAGATACTATAAATGGCTACACTTCGAAAGCGTTGCCAATAAGTCTGAAGAGGCAACGCTTAAAAATGTAGTAGTACGTAGAAAAAGTATTGTTATATAGCTATTACAAAGTGTTGCTTTTGCAACCCATATGCAACGCTTTAAAAGTGTAGCTGTTTAGGCAACACCTACAAAGTGTTGCCTAAAGTCAAAGCTAACGCTTCTTTAGGCAACCCTTGCAAAAGTGTTGCCTAAAGCCAAAAAGTGTTGCCTTTGATCAAAGACAACACTTTTTCATAGTTTAGGCCACACTTAGTCAGGGTGATTAAAAGCCAAAAATGTTGTAGTGATTCTAAAGTTATTTTGTATTTTATATGTTGATATCTGTCAGTGTATTCATAAGGTTGGTTTGTATCCTATGTATACTAAATGTTTGTATTCTATATATACTTCAGCTTGGTTTGTGTCATATGTTTAATACATATGGCATCCCATGTTTTGTATCCTATCTATTAGTTTGGTTTATATCATTATTACAAGTGTGATTTGTATCCTTATCTATAAACATTATCACTATACCAAAATGAAAGTGCCATCAGGATACCATATTAATTAATGTAAGTGCCTTAAAATAACATCTACTAAATGTTTGTATTCTATATATACTTCAATTTTGTTTGCATCATATGTTTAATATAGATTGTATCCTTCAAATATTTAGTAGTTGTGTATACTGTTAACACATGAAATTGATATTCTGTTAATATATTTTGTAAGATTAGGATACAAACTAAACATTTCTAGGTTTTGTAAGATTAGAAATTGATTTTCATCATATATTTTGTGATTTTTAAAATTTTTTTTGGGTATATTTATGGTTATCATATTTAATTTTTGTACATCTACTATATCATTTGTTTTGTATCTATTTTATATTATAACTTAATATGTAGCCTTTTTTTTTCAATTCACCGATAAGTTTCATATTTTGTATATCTACACTAAGTTTTTTCTTTTGTATTCTTTTTTTCTTTTGTATTCTCTTTATAGTCCAAGTGTTATATTCCCTTTTGTTTTTATATTTTTATTCAATTCACTAAACATGAAAAATGTATTCCTTTATTATTATTTTTATATAAATTATGTACATGTATAAGATTCTTCTTTATCCTTTTTTTTTAATCTTTTTTATATTTGTATTCTATTATTTTGTATCCTTTTTATACTTTATATGCATGTATAAGATTCTGCTGCATCCTTCTTTTAACATTTTTATATTTGCATTCTATTGTTTTGTATCCTTTTTATATTTTATATAGATGTATAAGATTCTATTGTATTCTTTTCTTTAACCTTTTTATATTTTGTATTATATTGTTTTATATCCTTTTATATTTTATATACATGTATAAAATTTTGTTGTATCCTTTTTTTTAATCATTTATTCCGCCTATGTATTGTTGAGATGAAGGTTCCCAGGAAACAGCCTCTCTACTTCTATGAGGTAGTGGTAAGGTCTGTGTACATTCTACCCTCCCCAAAACCCACTTGTGGAATTCCACTGAGTATGTTGTTGTTGTATTCTACTATTTTGTATGTTATTCTTAGGCGCTTACATTAACTAATATGGTATCCTGATGGCACTATTCTTTTGTATTCTTTTGCTTCATACTTGTATTCTCTTCACCAAGAACTTTATTGGATTGATTCTAAAATACATGTATCATATATGACGAAATAGAGAAATTTGATGGATTCAGATGAAGAACGATGGAGAAAATTGAAAAGCTGAGTAATATGTGTATTATTTGTTGTGAAACTGACAAGAAAATCAACTGATTAAGCCTAGAAAGGAAAAGATTAACATAGTTATTTTATAATTGAATGGTATATTCATGTCATAATATATGAATAGTAAGAACTAGCATTCTTATTGAGACTATAACTCATAAGTTTCAAAATAAAATGCTCCATATTTATCATATATAAAATATATTTTTTCATGATTTTCTCTAACTAATTAATTATCAGTTGTATTCTAATATTTTTTTTAAAATATATAAATCAAATGAATGACAACTAAAATGTGGCCATTTTAAATAAATATCTAAATTATAGTCACAAAGTCCTACTAAAAGCCAATATGGTCATTTATAATTTTTTCTCATTAATATATGTATTCATTATAAGGCCTATATGGTATTATAGGGCGCATAGCTGTCACGGCCCGAAATCCGAGTGTAATGGCACTAACTTAACTGTAACGTTCGGTAAATTACCAAAATACCCCTAGGGAAGAGGCGTGCGCAAAACGCGTCTTCCGATGCTTAGATTGAAAATTCGAGAACAGACACATGATCAGCACGGAAAATTGAGTGCGAGAAGGGTCTCGGTCGATTTTTAGAGCGACCGAGTCAAAAGATAATTTTTCGTTCCAAAATGAAAAACAGTGTGTCTTCGTGACAGGGCCGCGTCACGGACCTATTGCAGACCCACACTTATATTTTTCTGTGATTTTTCGACGGAGTTGAGTTTTCCAGAATTTCACTTCCGCGACAGGTCCACGTCGCGGACTGTGTTATTTCAAATCGGAAAATATTTTTTTAAAATTTCGAGGGGCATTCTAGTCCATTCCTATACTTTCTAAACTTTTCATACGACGAATAAAGGTCGTTTTTCTGAGAAAAGGGTTCCAAAAACTCATCCAAGAGCATTCTTCTTAGAAAAGTCACTAAGTCAGGACTTGAGAGGAGTGGAGATTGAGGAATTCAAGAGGAGATTGTTCAAGGGATTGTTGTTAGCAATCATCCCAGGTATGTAAGGCTAACTTAAAGTATGGGATTGTTCTCCCATGTGCCTTTTTGAGTAAATTGAGTTGCGTATTAAATATAATGAGGTTGATGTGAAGATTGTTGAGCATTACACTGAGTTTTACTTAATGCATATATTTTACACGAATCGATGATCATCATAAACTTGATTTATTGCATAATTCATCTTCATGAGTGTTTTTAACAAAACCCTATGATTAATTTATTCAAAAGTGTAAGAATGAACTAGGGAATGAGTCTAGAGCCTTAATGAGGATGATGCTTATGATGTTGTGATTGTGTTTCACATTTGATAAGAGTCTGGATGATGATGTTGATGAGAATAATGTTTCATGATGTCTTAAAACCTGAAATTTTAATTTCTAAAAAAGTATCTTGAGTCCATGATGTTGATGTTAATGTTGATGGTGTGAGGTGATGTTGCTGTTGAGGTATTATGTCCCTACGGGACTGATGTTGATGTTGAGGTATTATATTATCTCCCTATGGGACTGATGATGATGTATTGTGTCCCTATAGGACTGATGAGGTTGATATTTTATGAGCATGTCGAGTTCTGGGAGGAGTATTGAGCACCAAAATGGGTGAGAGTGAGTCCCACTTGAACCCATTAACTACGTGGCCCGCGTAGGAAGAGAGGATTGAACTGAAATGTGGATGGCTCCTTTCTTGTCCCAATAGAGGACTGAGGTTTTTCTTGTGGATCCACCGAGGTTGATGTCCTTTACCTCGGGCAGGGTACCGGATGGATGTGGCAACAACATCGCTTCATTGTATCATCACTGGCTCATAGGTGACGGTTGTCGGTTAGAGAAACTCCCAGTAAGGTCTTACTTCGATAATACTCTAATGTTGATGTGATGTTTGGAGTCGAGTTCCTTGAGTTGAGTCAAATCGAGTTCCTTGAGTTGAGTTAAGTCGAGTTCCCTGAGTTGAATTGAGTTGAGTTGAGTTGAGTCGAGTTTCCTTGAGATGAGTCTGATGGAGTATGATGTTGAGATGATGTTTTCCCTATGCTTTTGTACTTATATTGTCATATTCAGCTATTTCACATGCCGGTATATTCCACGTACTGATGTCACTCGGCGTTGCATCGTTTCATGATGCAGATACAGGAGTTAAAGGACTTCAACAGACGCATCGTTAAGGTCAGAGATTTCGAGTTCAGTCATTGGTGAGCCTCCTTGCTTTCCAGAGGAGACCCTTCTATTTGTTGTTTTCGTTATTTATTGAGTTGGGTAGCCATGCCCTGTCATGGTACCATCTTAAACAGTTGAGTTAAGTTAGAGGCTTCATAGACATGAGTCGAGGTTTGACGTTGATGTTTTTCCCTTATAAATGAGTAATACTTATAATTATTATGATGTTGAGACTGATGTTGGCCATTGACCCTTTTATTGAGGTAGCTCACTACTCTACTTCCGCTATTCTGCTATGTTGATGCTAAGTGACTGTCCTAAGAACGAGTGGTTCGCCTGGGGACTAGCAATAGTCTCTGGGTGCCGGCCATGCCTAGGGTACCCTCCCGAGGCGTGACAAACTTGGTATCAGAGCACAGAGTTCAAGAGTCCTAGGGAGTCTATGAAGTCGTATCTAGTAGAGTTTTGTTTATGTATGTGTTGTGCACCACACTTCATAAACAGGAGGCTTAGGACATTAGGAATGGTCACACTTCTTTAATGTTCTGAGTTCGTGCAATAGAGTTTGAATCTATGAAACCCCTCTTCTAATTTATGCGTTACGCGTTTGCAGATCATGCCTAAAAAATGCAGTACTGCCCAAAGAGATGCCTCAGTCCCTAACACTGAGAATCCCATACCAGAGGCCCCTACCCAGAATGAAGCAAGGAGACGGGGTCGACCTGCCAGAGCTACTGAGGCTCCACCGCCACCTCCTGCTCAGTCAGCCTCCACTCCGGAAGCAGACTTCAGGGGAGCCATTGATGTGCTCACTCAATTGGTGGCCTCACAGAGTAATAGTCACGGTCCCCAGGCCCCTAGCTCCAGCTCCCAAGAGCTTACAGCTATAGCCAGACTCAGAGATTTCCTAAGGATGAGCCCACCAGTCTATACGGGATCCAAGGTTGAGGAAGACTCGTGAAACTTTATTGATGAGATGCGCAAGATCTTGAGGGCTATGCATGCAAATGGGGTTGAGGGAGTTGCGCTGGTCTCATATCAGCTTAAGGATGTTGCTAACGTCTGGTATAACCAGTGGGAAGATGGTAGAGGTGAGAATGTTGAGTCTACTAAGTGGGAGGAGTTTGAGAGTGCTTTCTCTCTCACCTCTTTCCCCAAGAGTTGAGGAAGGCGAAGGTTGAGGAGTTCGTGAACCTGAAGCAAGAGGGTTTGACTGTCAAAGAGTACAACCTGAAGTTCATCCAACTGTCCCGATATGCACTCGAGATGGTCCTTGATATGAGGGCGAGGATGAGGAAGTTTGTGTCTGAATTGGGTAGGCATGTAAAGAGGGAGTGTAAGGCAGCATTGTTGGTTCCAGGTATGGATATCTCTCGACTTATGGTCTATGCCCAGAAGACTAAGGAGGACAAGAAGAAGGACAAGGAAGAGCAAAAAAGTAAGAAGGCCAAATTGGCAGGGCATGAGCCTAACCAACAGAAGCAAAATAAGGGTGATAGAACTTTCTTTCAAAAGAATCAGCAAAACAGGTATGATAAGAAATCCTATGGTCACCAAAATTTCAAGGCTCATGGACCTCAGTCCCAAGCTAGCGCTGCCCAAGGCCCGAGAGGAAAGCCACCTTATGGCAGATGTGGCAGGCTGCATCTTGGTGCGTGCCGTGAGGGCACAATACTTGCTTTTCATGCGGGCAGCCTGGCCATTTTAAGGGTGAATGCCCTTCGAGGAGATGGGCGATAGAGGTAATAGAGCTCAGTCTTCTACATTGCCCCATGTGGGCAGTCATTAGAAGGCTACTACTTCGAATGCAGGAGGCGGGAAAAATCATCTGTATGCGATGGGTAATCGGCAGGACCAAGAGGTTGCTCCAGATGTTGTTACGGGTATGCTCCGAATCTTTTCTTATAATTGTTATGCATTGCTTGACTCGGGTACCACTTTATCCTTTATGACGCCCTATGTGGCCAATAAGTTTGAGTTTCTTCCAGAGTGTTTGCTTGAGCCTTATATTGTTTCGACTCCTACTGGTGAGTCTATCCTGGATAAGAGGGTCTATAGAGACTGTGTAGTGTCCATCTATCATAGGGATACTTTGGCCAATTTGGTAGAGTTGGAGATGGTCGATTTTGATGTAATTCTTGGTATGGATTGGCTCTATGTTTGCCATGCATCCAAAGATTGTAGGACCCAAGTTGTTAAATTCCAATTTTCGAATGAACCGGTCCTAGAGTGGAAGGGAAGTTATGTTGCACCCAAGGGTAGATTTATTTCCTACCTGAGGGAGAGAAAATTAATCTCTAAGGATTGTATTTATCACCTTGTATGAGTTAAATCCGATGATATTGAGTCCTTTACTCCTGAGTCGGTCCTGATTGTAAATGAGTTCCCTGAGGTGTTCCTTGAGGATTTACCTGGAGTCCTTCTTGATAGGGAGATTGACTTTGGTATTGATGTACTTCCCGACACGTAGCCTATTTCAATTCCACCATATAGGATGGCCCCCGCTGAGTTGAAAGAGTTGGAGGAGCAGTTGAAGGATCTGTTAGAGAAGGGTTTTATTAGACCCAGTGTTTCTCCTTGGGGTGCTCCCGTTCTGTTTGTACGAAAGAAGGATTGGTCTCTCAGAATGTGCATAAACTATAGGCAACTGAACAAAGTCTCAATCAAGAACAAATATCCTCTTCCAAGGATAGATAATCTGTTGGACCAACTTCAGGGCGCCTCATGCTTTTCAAAGATAGACCTCAGATCGGGCTACCACCATTTGAAGGTGAGAGAATGTGATGTTTCAAAAACAGCCTTCAGGATAAGATATGGCCACTTCGAGTTCTTGGTTATGTCCTTTGGGCTGACGAACGCACCGGCAGCTTTCATGGATCTAATGAATAGGCTATTTAGGCCCTACCTTGACATGTTTGTAATCATATTCATTGATGATATCTTGGTGTATTCGAGGAATAAGGAGGAGCATGCTAAACATCTTAGAGTTGTCCTTTAGACTCTTAAGGACCATGAATTATATGTGAAGTTCTCCAAATGTGAGTTTTGGCTTAAGTCAATGGATTTCCTAGGCCATGTTGTTTCGGGTGATGGAATTCGAGTATATAGCCAGAAGATTGAAGCAGTTGCAAACTGGCCAAGACTGACCTCTCCAACTGACAAAATGAATTTCTTGGGGTTGGCAGGCTACTACCGCAGATTTGTTGAGGGATTTTCTTCCCTATCCGCGCCATTGACCAAACTGACTCAGAAAAAGGTCAGGTTTCAGTGGTTTGAGGAATGTGAGAAGAGTTTCCAAGAGTTAAAGACTAGATTGAGCACCGCATCTGTCTTGACTTTGCCCGACGGGACGGAAGATTTTGTAATATACTATGATGCATCAAGAGTTGAGTTGGGATGTGTATTAATGCATAGAGGAAAAGTGATAGCCTATGCTTCCAAGCAGCGTAAAGTTCACGAGAGGAACTATCTGACCCATGATCTTGAGTTGGCGGCAGTAGTGTTCGCACTTAAAATCTAGCGCCACTACTTGTATGGAGTGCATGTGGACGTGTTCACTGACCACAAGAGCTTACAGTATGTCTTCCATCAGAGAAAGCTTAACCTGCGACTGAGGAGATGGTTGACACTGCTCAAAGATTATGACATGAGCATCATGTACCACCCAGGTAAAGCTACCGTTGTTGCTGATGCTCTTAGCAGGTTGTCTATGGGTAGCACAACCTATGTTGAGGAAGAAAAGAAAGAGTTAGTGAAGGAAGTGCATAGGTTGGCTTGATTGGGAGTCCAACTTGAGGAGAATGACGAGGGAGGAATTAATGTTCAAAGTGGGTCTTCATCATCCCTAGTGACTGAGGTAAAAGAGAAGCAGGATCGAGATCCTATTATACTCCAATTGAAGGAGGATGTCCACAAGCAAAAAGTGATGGTCTTCTCCAAAGGGGGAGTTGGGGCATTGAGATACCAGAGTAGGCTATGTGTCCCCGATATTGATGGTGTTCGAGAGAGGATTATAGTTGAGGCCCACAACATGAGGTACTTCATTCATGCGGGCCCCACCAAGATGTATCACGACTTGAGAGAAGTCTATTGGTGGAGTGGAATGAAGAGGGACATCGATGAGTTTGTTTCAAAGTGCCCAAATTGCCAGCAAGTGAAGGTTGAGCATCAAAGGCCAAGTGGCTTGGCTCAGAACTTTGAGATTCCAGAATGGGAGTGGGAGATGGTTAATATGGATTTCATCACTGGCCTATCGAGATCCCAGAGGCAGCATGATTCCATATGGGTGATTGTAGACAGGATGAAAAAGTCAGCACATTTCTTGGCAGTCAAGACGACTAACACTGCAAAGGAGTATGCCAAGATGTATATCCAAGAGATTGTGAGGTTGCATGGATTTTCCTTGTCCATCATCTCAGACAGAGGAGCCCAATTTACCTCTCACTTTTGGAAGTCTTTCCAGAAAGGATTGGGTACCAAAGTGAACTTGAGCACGGCCTTTCATCCACAGACAGATGGTCAGGCAGAACGCACTATTCAGACGGTAGAAGATATGTTGAGAGCATGCGTCCTTGACTTCAAAGGAAATTGGGATGACCATTTTACCATTGATTGATTCGCATATAACAATATTTATCATGCAAGCATTCAAATTACCCCCTATGAGGCCTTGTATGGGAGGAGATGTATATCACCCATTGGGTGGTTTGAAGTTGGAGAGGCTGAGTTGATTGGGCCTGACCTTGTCTATCAGTCCATGGAGAAGGTGAAGATTATTAGAGAAAGATTGAAGACTGCCCAAAGCCATCAGAAATCTTACACAGATGTGAGGAGAAGAGACCTAGAGTTCGAGGTGAGAGATTGGGTATACCTGAGGGTATCACCCATGAAGGGTGTCATGAGGTTTGGGAAGAAGGGGAAATTAAGTCCTCATTAGTTTGGCCTTTATCAGATTTTGCAAAGAATTGGGAAGGTTGCTTATGAGCTAGAGTTACCTTCTGAGTTAGATGGAATCCATCCGGTGTTCCATATTTCGATATTGAAGAAGTGTTTGGGAGATCCTGCCTTGGTAATCTCTGTGGAGAGCACAGGGGTCAAAGGCAGTTAGTCCTATGAGGAAATTTCAGTACAAATCCTTGATCGACAGGTTCGCAGACTGAGAAACAAAGAGATAGCCTCCGTCAAAGTTATGTGGAGGAAACCAATTTGTTGAGGAAGCCACATGGGAAGCTGAGGAAGAGATGAGAAAAAAATACCCGCACCTGTTCATGCCTGATGTTGACGAAAGTGTTGGAGGTAATATTCTTACTTTTAATGTAAATTGATGTTCCTACCATGAATTGATGTGTATATTCCTGATGTCTAAGTAGATGTTATTGAGGTCGATGAAGAGTTGAGGAGTTGAGTTGTGGAATGAGTATTGAGGTAACTCTTGAGTCTATTCGTGCCAAAATACCGTTCCTACTCATCATTCGGGGACGAATGATCCGAAGGGGGAGATAATGTAATACCCGATAATTTACCAAAATACCCCTAGGGAAAAGGTGTGCACAGAATGCGTCTTCCGATGCTTGAATTGAAAATCCGAGAACGGATACGTGATCAGCACGGAAAATTGAGTGGGGGAAGGGTCTCGGTCAATTTTTAGAGCAATCGAGTCGAAAGATAATTTTTTGTTCCAAAATAAAAAGCAGTGTGTCTTCGTGACAGGCCCGCGTTGTGGACCTATCGCAAACCCACGCTTATGTTTTTCTGTGATTTTTTGACGGAGTTGAGTTTTTCGGAATTGCACTGTCCGCAACAAGTCCGCGTCGCGGACTATGTTATTTCAAACCGGGAAACATTTCTTTAAAATTTCGAGGGACATTCTAGTCCATTCCTATCCTTCTAAACTTCTCATATGACAAATAAAGATCGTTTTTCTGAGAAAAGGATTCCAAAAACCCATCCAAGAGCATTCTTCCTAGAAAGTCACTAAGCCAGGGCTTGAGGGGAGTGGAGATTGAGGAATTCAAGAGGAGATTGTTCAAGGGTTTGTTGTTAGCAATCATCCCAGGTATGTTAGGCTAACTTAAAGCATGTGATTGTTCTCCCATGTGCCCTTTTGAGTAAATTGAGTTGTGTATTGAATATAATGAGGTTGATGTGAAGATTGTTGAGCATTACACTGCGTTTTACTTAATGCATATATTTTACATGAATTGATGATCATCATAAACTTGATTTATTGCATAATTCATCATCATGAGTATTTTTTACAAAACCCTATGATTAATTTATTCAAAAGTGTAAAAATGAACTAGGGAATGAGTCTAGAGCCTTAATGAGGATGATGTTTGTGATGTTGTGATTGTGTTTCATATTTGATGAGAGTCTGGATGATGACGTTGATGAGAATAATGTTTCATGATGTCTTAAAACCTGAAATTTTAATTTCTGAAAGAGTATCTTGAGTCCATGATGTTGATGGGGTGAGGTGAGGTGAGGTGATGTTGATGTTGAGGTATTATGTCCCTACGGGACTGATATTGATGTTGAGGTATTATATTATGTCCCTATGGGACTGACGATGATGTATTGTGTCCCTATAGGACTGATGAGGTTGATGTTTTATGAGCATGTCGCGTTTTGGGAGGGGTATTGAGCACCGAAATGAGTGAGAGTGAGTCCCACTTGAACCCATTAACTACGTTGCCCGCATAGGAAGAGAGGATTAAACCGAAATGCGAATGGCTCCTTTCTTGTCCCAATAGAGGACTGAGGTTTTTCTTGTGGATCCACAGAGGTTGATTTCCTTTACCCCGGGCAGGGCACTGGATGGATGTGGCAACGACATCGCTTCGTTGTATCATCACTGGCTCATAAGTGATGGTTGTCGGTTAGAGAAACTCCCAATGAGGTCTTACTTCGATAGTACTCTGATGTTGATGTTGATGGGATGTTTGGAGTCGAGTTCCTTGAGTTGAGTCGAGACGAGTTCCTTGAGTTGAGTTGAGTCGAGTTCCCTGAGTTAAGTCGAGTTTCCTTGAGATGAGTCTGATGGAGTATGATGTTGAGATGATGTTTTCCCTATGATGTTGAACTTATATTGTTATATTCAGCTATTTTACATATCAGTACATTCCATGTACTGACGCCACTCGGCGCTGCATCGTTTCATGATGCAGATACAGGAGTTAGAGGACTTTAGCAGACGCATCGTTGAGGTCAGAGATTTCAAGTTCACTCATTAGTGAGCCTTCTTGCTATCCGGAGGATACCCTTCTATTTGTTGTTTTCGTTATTTATTGAGTTGGGTAGCCATGGCCTGTCATGGTACCATCTTATACAGTTGAGTCAAGTTAGAGACTTCATAGACATGAGGCGAGGTTTGACGTTGATGTTTTCCCCTTATGAAATGAGTAGTACTTATACTTATTATGATGTTGAGACTGGTGTTGGCCATTGGCTCATTTAGTGGGGTAGCTCACTACTCTACTTCCGCTATTCCGCTATGTTGATGTTCAGTGACTGTCCTGAGAATGAGTGGTTCGCTTGGGGACTAGCAATAGTCTCTGGGTGTCGGCCACACCTCGGGTGCCCTCCCGGGGCGTGACATTAACCCAGCAAGGCAAGTCAACCCAAACCCAAACAAGTTAACAATAAAGATAAAAGCGGAAGATAACAACCTAATAACATAGATAAGCAGAAGGAAAATCGACTACATCCCAAGAACTAGTATGACATGTACAAGCCTCAAGTATAGATTACTCAAATGAAATACAAGTCATAGTGTCTAGTTCTCAAATAGAACAAGAACATAAAATGAAATCATCAAGGCCTGCTGAAGACATAAGCAACTACCTCGCAAGAAATTTAGTAGCTTGATCCAACAAGAAAGAAGTCTAACAGGATGGACTAGGCTCACAACCTACAAAATGTAGCAAGGGGTGAGCACCAAACAATAAGATACTCAGCAAATGGAATTAACCTAAAGTAAAGAAATGAAGAACACAAGTAACTCCTTAAATCCCAACCACAATCCGTCGAACTACAATCCTGCACTCAAAAAAGTCCCAGCACAATATATATATATATATATATAATCATGGTAAAATAGATATATCCATTATCTGACATAGCATCACAATACATAAGTATATAAGCAGATCCAACTCTTACTCAAGATCAGAGATATAATAATAAGTAAACAATCTCATAATAATATACAACTATATCAACCAGATATGATAGGAGATGGAGTGGATGCCATGAGATGTATATAATGCAATGCAATGTCAAATAATCGTCATGCATGTTTGTCCTAGAATACGCATCTGGTGATTAGATAACTTAGACGGAACCCATGGGGCCACACATGGACCATGTATCTGTGATTATGGTCGGCAATGTCATCAGCTTATGTCACTTGTCGGGAAATGACCTCGGACCGCTGGCATATTACCTGTCTCGACCAGTAGAGATCTCGACCATAAATCCACTTGTTACCTTACTCACATTTCGGTCGTAGGCATCACAAGTATCAATGCAGAAATAATAATAGATGCAAGGTGCATGATCACAATTATATCATAATATCAACATCATAGTAATCTCAATGTCTCAATACAATCAGTATCTCAATATCATTAGTGTCTCAGCATCATCAATGTTTCAATATCATGACAGTCTCAATGTATCAATCATATCACAATATCAGTATCATCTCGCTATCAACATCAAATGATTCACAAGATCACATAAATTACGAATTCACAATTACTTTATAACTCAATGTATTGCCTTATGAACAAACATTCAACACGAGAAGTCATGATCAAGCCTACAATGATACTATTCTACCCCCAAAGTACTCAATTACACACATGTTGGAGCATACAAGGTTCATTCATACTTTACAAAATGTTAGAAGTCCACTTGTCTCGAATAGAGTCTCGAATCAAGTCGAAATCGCCATTTTCCCTCTTCCAGGACACTCCAAATCATACAATCTATTCAAATATGACATCCCAATCACATAATGATTCTAATGACACTAGAATTAATTAATTTGAAGAGAAAGGGTAAAATGATCGAAAATCTCATGCCGAAAAACGTATCTGAAAATTGAAAAATTATGTATGAAAACATTTCCCACATAATAAAGAATTCAATGGTGAAGACGGTTTCAAAAATGGAGCTAAGCTGGGGGAGAAATCAATGATTGAAGTTTAGGAACTCAATTCTGAAAAACCCCCCAAATTCCACTATCAAATCCCCAAATTTAGAAGTTAAAAGACAAATTAATCAATGAAAATAGTTGAAATAGGTTAGAAAATAGTTACCCAATCAATTTTCCTTCAAATCCTTGAAAATCTTCTCTTAGAAGGAAGCTTGAAATGTTAAAAATGATGGAAAAGGTTTAAATCACGTCTTTTAAAATTGGTCACTGGACAGACACGTGCAACACTCTGAGAAAGCAGAGCCATATCCGCGAACGCAGAAGCTAGAGGGGAAAGACCCTCCGCGAACATGGTAGCCATCCTGTGAACACGGAGGTCTAGCTGTTAGGCCTCCGCGAACGCAGTCCACGAGGCGCGGATGCGGAATACTGGTGCCAGATGCACCAGAAACATCAACATCAGCACAACATAACACAACTGAAAATAGAAATTGGCCCTCGGGGATTCGTTCGAAACCCCGTGAACATAAAACAAACATAGTACCCTACCAGAAACGACGATCCGGATTCAATGGAACCGTCAGAATTTGAATCTGGAACGTCTGTGGCCCCAAATCGGAGAAGGATCGTTTAAACTAGTTTCGCGTTTAAACTAGTTTCGGACCTAAAACTCAAAATATTCTCAGAATCTCTAAAAATTATAATAAAGGCATTTTAGCGTTAATTTCACCACCCGAAACCACTAAAACTGGCGAAATTTCGATACGAGCTCTCGAACCCTGAATATTGACCAAAGTCAAACCTATGATCTAAAATGAACTGAAAATGCAACTTTCGGCCTAAAATCTTTTTAACTCCAAATTCGGTTATGCAAGTCCTCCTAGACGCCATTCTGGAACTGATGGAATTGACGGAATCAAATTTCGACACTCAAAACTCAAAAATGACCTCAAAACTCTAAATTTCTAACTTTAAGCCTTTTAAAACTCTTTTTTTTTACAAAACACCAACTTTTTACTATATTCTTAAAATTCGACTTTTCGACTTATAGAAAAAGGACTCAAGGCATCTTTCGGGAAGGGCAAAATGGCAATTTGGTCGAAAATACCATAATTGACCTTCAAGGTCATTACAAGAGCTAACAACTTTAATTTGGTGATATTAGTAATACATAGGATTTAATACCATGAAATTATTTTATGTAAAGATAAAAATACCCTCAAATTTTTTTAATCATTTTCGTTTATTTTCTTGATTTTATGTTTTATATTTGTACTAGTAAATTTGTTTAAATAAGTTAGCTTCCAAATTTATTATTTAGAGAGTTGTTTGTTGCTAAATAAATTCAATACAAATTAATACAATTTTCTAAATGTGAGTTATTTAACATTTATTGATTGAAAAAAGCAAATATATGACCACGTCATTTGTGATCTTAATTGAATTTAATTGAATATATATATGTGTGTGTGTGTGAGATTTTCTAATTATCTATTTGAACAACTAAAAAGTTGCATGCATATTAAAATTATATTTGCAATTTTATGTATAAATGTAAATGGTTCATTAGATTTTTTTGTTATGTATCATCTTTTCGATTTTAAAAGTAGATGGTCTATTTTTTCAAATTGAAAATTGATGTTTTATGAGTGATCAATTTATTAAGATGACAATTATTATTTACATCAAATAATTCAAGTGACCAAATAGTAAACATGATAACAAAATTGTTCTTCTCCTAATTAGTCCAAAAACTACAAAAAAGATAATATTGTTGGTAAATATCTACCTTGATCAAATCACATGAAACAGAAAATCTCATAATAGCTCAAGGGTATAATCGGAAAGACGCTTTCTATAAAGTTTTAATCCAAATACAAAATTAAGTGAGAAGTAATGAACCAAATATTTGACTTAAAAAAAAACTTATATTACTAATTCCGACGTTATTAATCTTGGTACAAACGACCTCTTTAGCTTATAGTTAATAATTGGAAAAAAAATAATAATAAAGTACTTTGGATACATTTACACTTTGTTTGGATGATTGTTATGTATTGTATTGTATCGTATTATACAATATTGTTTCAATGAATACGATGTTTGGATAGATTGTATTATTCTCCACCGTTACATAATATTAGACATCCATAAATGCTAAATTTACAAGAAATTATGGGGCATGTATTAGATACCATGAAAAGATAAAGTAAATGATAAAATAGAATTGTTAAATAATAAATAAAGTAAAAATAAGAAGAAGATATTAAGTAACCATGTAACCACACCAAATGGGTCACTACGCAAAATGGACATTTTCGCTATTATCCAATGATAAATTTAAATGACATAATATAATAAAATTTAAATAACAATCAAAATAAATATTGGTCAAATACATAAACAAACACCTAAACTTGTCCTCATATTCCACTTAGACACCTAAACTAAGACAAGTTCCTAATAGACACCTCAACTGCTCAGATTTGATCCCATTAAATACTTTTATCCTACTTGGCACTCTCCGGTACTTTTTTTTAATTTTTCAGCCAAAAATAAATAGTTGCGGTCCACAATTTTTTTTTTCATAAAAGTAGATTCTCAAAATTCTCAGTTAACTATGTGCAAAAATTTTTTATTTAAAATTGTAATAATTTTTTTCGCATATGGTTAACGGAGAATTTTGAAAACCTACTTTTATGGAAATTTTTTTTTTTGATAACTGAGAATTTTGAGAACCTACTTTTATGAAAAAAAAAAAATTTTGGACCGCAACTATTT
The DNA here is from genome assembly GCA_029948455.1 of Solanum rostratum. NCBI lineage: Eukaryota > Viridiplantae > Streptophyta > Magnoliopsida > Solanales > Solanaceae > Solanum > Solanum rostratum. The sequence continues at coordinate 11,400,950 of CM057054.1, forward strand.
ATTTTTGGCTGAAAAATTAAAAAAAAAGTACCGGAGAGTGCCAAGTAGGATAAAAGTGTTTAATGGGATTAAATCTGAGCAGTTGAGGTGTCTATTAGGAACTTGTCTTAGTTTAGGTGTCTAAGTGAAAAATGAGGACACGTTTAGGTGTCTCTTTATGAGTTAAGCCATAAATATGTATAATTTTTAGGAATCCCATACTGATTTTAAAAAATCTCTAAAAATCCCGAATCTTTACCTAATTACAAAAAATCCCGACTTTTGACATTTGTTTGATACCTTTTGAGGCTGTTTGATACTTACCTAATTGTAACTGAAAATTAATGCTGAAACGTTAAATAAGGAAATAAATTACTGCCAACTAGCAGTATCCCTTGAATTAAGGCTGTAAGTAACAAATTATGCAATTAATCCCTAAAAAAACTTTTTTGGCGTTATAGTTGAATTTTTTTTTAAAAAAATGACTAGATCAGATTCTGATCTGTGAAGGGGAAAAAAAAAGGCGGCTTGGCAAACTATGAATATTTCGATTTTGATACGTCACATTGGAACATGAATATCAGTAAATAACAGTGAATCATAGGATCAAAAAATAAACTAGGTATTATATCATGAAACACAAATATCAGTAAGCATGAATCAGAATCAAATAACAGTGTTCCTAACACATATGACTTTATGAGATCATGAATTACTAAAAAATATTTGAATTTCAAAATATGAGACTTTGTGAAACATAGTATCATCATAAAGAAATATGAACCAGACATACTTCCATGTGAATCATAGAATCAAAAAATAAACCAGGTATCACATAATGTATGGAGTATCAAACTTTGCATCATCTCAAAAAAAAAAAAAAATAGGTATCACCAGTTAGATGCACAGTTACAGATTTTTTTCTTAAGTATCAAGCTTACTTTATTTGTTAAGTATCCACATCAACTTTCAGACCTCTAACAGAATAGGTATCAAATACTTAAGTAGCAATCATACTTAATTTGTTAGGTATCCACATCAAATTTCAAATAAAACTCAAAAATTAAGTAACATAACTGTTGTGGTGGTCGACATTACTTCTTCACCACTTTCAACAACATCTTGAGTGAGGCCAAGACTAAATGACGGAATGGGTTCCATTGTTGATTGTAACAAAGAATAATGAGATGGAGATGGAAATGGAGATGGAGATGGATATGGAGATGGAGATGGATATGGAGATGGAGTTTGGGGAGTAAGAACAGAGAAACGATTCCGCCAAGGGAGAAATAAATTTGAAAAACTGAAAAAGGAATATTTAAAATGTTGATATGGTAACTGTAATATAGATAAATACCAAAAAACATAAAATTTTAAAAAAAATGAATTTAAAAAAGGAAAATTAAAATTTAAAAAGTGATTGACATTAAATAGACTTCTAAATTTATAAAATTGTTCTAATTATATTCTTTAATAAAAAATAAAATAATCAGGTATAAAAAATAAATGAAATTTTTAGAAAAATTGGGATTTTAATAATTTTTATAAAAATTGAGAATATTTGGATAAAAAAGATTGTGTAATTTTATAAATTATACTAAATATTATACTTGATCCAATACAATAAAATGGGTAACAACATCCAACAAAAAGAGTGTGAATTATGGAGGCTTAATTATCCATAACCCAACTTGACCTTTTTTAAATTTTGGTGAGTATCGCAGATAGCTTTTGCTGTTTTCCCCATAAATAAAGCAGCCATAATCAGCACAATCACAATTCAAGATTAATGATGGCTTCTGTTACTCTCCCCTCTCCATTTCTTTCTTCCCCAGGTTCGGCTTTTCCCTCTTTATCTCACTCCAAACTACCTTTCTTTTCTGTATTTTTAAGCTTTATAATGGCAATGCAGGATTTCATGAATCATGTCGAAGCCTAAATTGGAGAACCCACAAGGTATTTCCGCTCCTTTGACATTTTTTTGGGGTTAAATTTTGATAAGATAGCCAAAAAGGAGCTGAATATCAACTTGAGTTCATGTAGTACACATGGTTTTCGACGAAATGCTTCAGTAAGAAAGAAGGCTCTGTCTTTAGTTTTTCCTTATTGCTGAAGAGCCTTTTGTTTGCAGAAACAGTTGGGGAGAAAAGCTAAAGTTACGGCTAAATTTGAGCTGAATCCTCCACCTTATCCTATGGTACTATTTTGTGTTTTTGTTCCTTTATTGAAGGATTTGCACTGCCTCCCTTATTTAGTTGTTATGTTTTCTTATTCATTGTGCTTGGATTTGCAATACTTGAGCCGAGATTCTTTCTGAAACAGCCTCTCTACCTCCACAAGATAGTGGTAAGGTCTACCTACACTCAACCGTCCCCAATTTCCACCGGGCATATTGTTGTTGTCATTAGTTACCTCCTGAAAGTGTTTCTATTATACAAGGGTATTAACTGTGAGCTTCAGTAAGTAATATGCTTCAGTTCCAAAATTGCTTGGGAAGTTGGATTATGGTCTCCAATCCTAAAACCATAAAATTGTGCCCCTTACTCCTGCCCTTCTCTCCCTTCCCATTTCCCTATCTGAAGAATGATAACGCTTCAGCATGTGTTTTTCAAATGAATGCTAGACCTTTGTTCAAAGAAGAAAACATGAACCCGTGCCTGTAAACTTAGTTTTCATCCTTCAATATGCTTTAGGCATTTGACATGTTGATTTCATGATGCAGAATGCTCTAGAGCCTCATATGAGCCGTACAACATTTGAATACCACTGGGGGAAGCATCACAGGGCCTATATCGACAACTTAAACAAGCAAATAGTCGGAACAGAACTGGATGAACTGACGCTAGAGGACATAATACTTATTACATATAACAAAGGCAATCTCCTTCCACCATTCAACAATGCTGCACAGGTGAGAGACAGACAAGTAGATTTCTCAACCCCATCCCCCTTTGTTACCTTGTTCCAAGTGCAATGTCTATTTTGGAGAACAAAACTGGAATACACTTAGTCATTTATAATTCCGCTTCTCAAGCTGTTTGGGATGCTCATGAAATGAGATTCTTCTTTGCACATTTTTGTTTTACAATCGATCCAAGTGCACTCCAATTAAACCTTCTGGTTGTAGTGTTGTTTGTATAACATTAGGTGTCGAGATTAATATAGAAGTCCTACCCATAAGAAGAACAAAAATAAATATCATAGAGAAGTCCAATGGATCGATAGTTTCATGTGTTTTGGTTGTTATTTCTCCATCTAATTCCACGTCTTTTACATCTACCCTCTTTGTATACAGGCTTGGAATCATCAATTCTTCTGGGAGTCTATGAAGCCTGGTGGAGGAGGTGAACCATCTGGTGAACTATTAAAATTAATCAATAGAGACTTCGGCTCCTTTGAAGTATTTGTTAAAGAATTTAAGGCAGCTGCTGCAACACAATTTGGTTCTGGGTGGGCTTGGCTTGCATGTGAGAAATTCTTTACCTTTTATCTGCATACCTACTTGTTCCTGTATCCTTGACTGTAATCTTACTGCTTCTTCCACACTGACTTTTGTAGACAAAGCAAATAGACTTGATGTAGGAAATGCGTCAAATCCCCATCCCTCCGATGAGGACAAAAAGCTTGTAGTTGTGAAAACACCCAATGCTGTAAACCCCCTCGTTTGGGATTACTCGGTGAGTAGAACTGCATTCTTCTCTATTGATTTGATGGAGGTTTCAAATTCTAGTCAGGTAGTTAAAAATAATTGGATGAATCTTACAACTGTGTCTTATTTGGATGCAGCCACTCCTCACTATAGATGTTTGGGAGGTAAGCAGAACATGCTCTTTTGTCCATATATTTTATTCAGTTTAATCCGTATAACGGTTATTGATACCAAATCTGATGTTCCAAATCTTTTGTTTGAAACTGCAGCATGCTTACTATCTCGACTTTCGGGTAAGCCTAGTGGATAAATATGCTTAAAATATTTCATGCGTTTTCCTATAGAAAAGATTGTGCGGGTCTAACGGTTACACTGTCATCTGTTTTACTCTAGAATCGTCGTCCTGACTATATATCAATCTTTATGGAGAAGCTTGTATCATGGGAGGCGGTGAGTTGTAGGCTTGAAGCAGCTCAAGCTCAAGCAGCTGAGCGGGACAAAGAAGAAGAGAGGAAGAAGAGAGAAGAAGAAGAGGAGTATCAAGCCGGTAGTGAAGTTAGAGAGATGTATGTGGAAACTACAGATTCTGAGGCGGAATAATTCGTGTTATTCCTCTCAAGTCATCAGTTTTGGAATTGTATCACGTCCATTTTTGAAAGCAGAAGAAAGATGCTACCTACTGTTTCAGTTCTTGAAGTGCTAAATACGACGAACAGCACCATACTAGTTTCGAATGATACAAGAAGCTTTCAATGTTGCAGGTGCTAGAAAGAGGTTTTCTGTCAAATAGGAAGTCTATTAGGATAAACGGAGGCCCTTTTCACTTACTTTTCATCCTTCATTGAATTTTTATAGTAATACACGTCTTGCCTCTTTGGTTTGTAATTTATCTTAAGGGGCTCAAGTGGATGTAAATGTCAGTGCAAAGAGGGTTTAAGTGAGATAAAGCAATGTCACAACAATAAAGGATGGGCGCAAAAGAACTGAGAAGGACACTGCATTCTGACATTATTAGATAGCATGAAAAACTCAGCTACTAGTGAAGAATTTCTTTGAAACAATATAATTCTCATCACTGCTGTTTGGAGGTACATGTGATATGGCATGAACTTTGTCCCCTTGTAATTCGTGGTAATTCAAATTTGGGCTGGGCAAACAGGTTCAGCTTAGATCCAATTATTTAAATAATAGATTTCATAGCATTCACTTCATTCACTATTAGATGTCAAATTTTGACATTGACACACTACTAAAAAGAAAATGATTAATATGGTAAGATTACTATTTACCCCCATTAATTTATAGGAGTATTATAAAGTCATAATTCAATTTCCTATGTATACTATTAATACAATGCAACTGCTTTTTCTTTTCTTGCATTCAAGTAAAAAATTTTGGAGGGAACAATGTAAATTTTTATTTTAAGTATAATTTTACATAAGAATAAAAAATTTCTCACCAAAATATTTTATTATAAATAATCCTCCAATGAAATAATTATTGTAAGATTAGAATATAAGTGAGTTCTCTACTTTAATATTTTTTGAGAAGTATATTGTTTTATATTTTTTATCCATTTCTTCAACCAATATAAGTGAGATCTCTATCCTCTACTATGATTTTTTTTTTTAAACTTCAAGTATATTTTTTGTATTTTCATCCATTTCTTAGAGTATAAAAATTGTTAATTTTTTTTTCATATAAACTTAATTAAATTGGGGTATGTTAATGAATTGTGTCATTTTCTAAATTCCTAGGTACTCTAACAGGTTGTTTGGATGGTGGTTTTCCATAGTATGATATGGTATAATTATTAAGAGAATGACGTTTGTTTTGATTGTTTAATTTATTATATGATATGATATGGTTTTGTTTCATGGTTCTGTAACTATAAAAACCCCCACTTTTTGAAACCACCTTGGTGGTATCTCATGGTTCCCTTATTTTTTTTCAATTATACCCTTTTTTAATTTAAATAATTATAATTTATCCTTTATTCTTTATTAAACTTTACCTTAATACATGTATTATTTTTTTTATTACTTTCTCTGCATCAACTTTTGAAACTTCTATTTCACCTCCCGTCATTTCTTTCACGTTTTAGTATATTTATTGAGGTTCGTTTATTTAAAAGTTCTTACTTTTTTATTTTCTTGTATTGTTTGTATAGAATGAAGATATACAGTCAAATCAAACAACAAATTGTTATTAAAGAATAACAACCCTACAGTCTATCCAAACATTGTATGGTACAATACTGTACGATACCATACCATACCATACAGTACCATACATTATGAAACCATGGCAAACCACCATCTATGTAAGGATGACTTGGTCATTGAATATTTTCACAAAGTTTAATATTTTTCAAGAAGACTAACTTGGTAAGTAAAGTAGGGGTAAAATAGGAAAATGAGTGTCTTATCTTGATTTCTTCAAATTGACACGTAAAAATGAAAATCAATTTTTTTTTTTGGACATTTAATAGTAAACAGAGGGAGTATTAGTTATGATTTTAATAGAAATTTTGCTCTTACCCAAAATAGCATTACTTTTTATCTGAATCAATAAAAGAATAATGCAACGGGAAAAGATCCAATCAAGTACAATAAGGTCAAGTAATGTTCATTTAACCTATAAGGCCATTAAACATTACTTGACCTTATTGTACTTGACTGAATTTTTACCCTAGTAATATCCCCGACAAATAACCAAATAGTTTCTACATAATTATATCACTATGAATATTATAGATAGAAAATTAAAATACAATAATTTCCAGTAAGGCGTCAAACTCTCAAAAGACGGCAGTACTAATATTAGGCTAAATTTTAAAATAAGATTAGAACGAGCTGTAAAATATTATAGCAACAACACAAACATTAACAAAGCATTTGCTAAGGTAACCCATATTTTTTCTGATTTATTTTTATATTTTCAATGGAAATTTAAAGCTTGAATCATGCAAATCAATTTCGTAATTGATTCCCAATCTTAGATGAATCTTAACATGTATTAACAAATCTTAGATTTTAACTTAGGTCATTAATATACATGTACATTCTTAAAGTTGTCAGTTATATTTATAGATATAACTCAAGGACAAGTGATTGAGATGATCAAAGGACGAAGTTTTTATATCATAACTTGCTCTTGAAGTAAAAAGGGAATTGTAAATACAGAACTGAATTGAGATGACAAGATAAATAAAGGAGATGAGATTGAGTTTTGATGCTGGTAGCTGGAAGCGTCACCAATAAAGCCTGGCTATTGATATCCTTCAAAACAATGGAATTACAAAGCTTAAGAGCCTAAAAATACGAAGTAAGAGCATATTGTTGGTAAATGAATGATGATTAGATGGCCTCGACAAGTAAAATAGAACACTATTTACAGCTAAATCCTAGGAAACACCATATATGAAACTCGCCCTCATAAAGTCCATTATCTACACTTTTACTTCATACGAGCATCTCAGACTCTTTGCTAATAACTGGACTCTTGATCTTATTCTGATGGGCCACAACCTGGCTCCCAGTCTTATACTTGTGGAGCTAGGCGGGCTATGTTGACATGACACCAGTCTTAACTGTCTTGGCTCCAGATCTCCCCCATTTTATACAAGAAGCAATATCAAGTTCTCTTACCAAAATATGCTTTATTCCATTTTGGAGCAAGACTTTACCAATAGTTTCCATGAGAATAATTCATCAAAAGTGAGCTGTGTTTAAGCTCTACCTTGGTAATAGTGGAGCAGCGTTTACTTCTTTTGACGCTCATCCATATTAAACAAGATACATAAACTCTGATGAGGAATATAAGTCCTCATTCCATTATGTTTTTGCAATATCCTTTTCTGTTTCATCAATAAAATCAGTACCAATCCAGCTTTTTCCGGTTTCCTTTATCATGGCCCTTGCATTTATCAACTCTCTTACTCTTCTAGCATCTTCCCACCTTCCTGCAGATGCATACATATTTGAAAGAATTACATACGTTCCAGCATTTTCTGGCTCTATCTCCAAAAGTTGTCTGGCTACAATTTCACCAATATCAACATACAGGTGAGCCCAGCAAGCACCTAAAAGTGAACCCAGAATTGCAGCAGTTGGTTGAAAAGGCATTTCTTTGATGAACTGGAAGGCCCTTTCTACTTGGCCAGATCGACTTAGCAAATCAACCACACAGCCACAGTGCTCAATGCTAATCTCAACCCTCTCTTTTCCACTACATATATCGTTAAAAATCTCTACACCTTTATCCTCCATTCCTCCATGGCTGCAACCAGATAACACAGCCAAAAGAGTTATGCCATCAGGCTTAATTTTGTCATCTTCTCTCATCATTTTGAAGAGCTCAACTACCTCCTTTCCCATCCCATGTTTACTGTAACAAACAAGCATCGCATTCCATGAGCTCACAGTTCTTTTAGACATTTGATTGAATATCGTCCTTGAATAAGTGAATTTTCCACACTTGGAGTACATATCAATCAGAGAATTATGAAGCACTGCATAGAAGGGCAGTTCCAATCGAATAATACGGGCATGCAGTTGTCTGCCTTGTTCAACTGCAGCAAGTCCTGATAAGGCTGTTAATACGCTAGTATATGTAACATAGTTAAAAGACATTCTCTCTGCCTGCAATTTGAGAAAAAGCTCTAGTGCCTCTTCATATAGTCCCTGTTGAGCGCAGCCAGAGATTATAGCAGTGCAAGAGACAACATCTTTTTCCGGCAAGTTTTCGAAAACATATCGAGCTTCATGAACTTTGCCAGCTTTGGCATACATATCAAGGAGTGAGCTTCCCACATATACATGTGATTCGAAAGGGCTCTTGACTAAGAGACAGTGGACTTGTCTCCCAAAGTGAAACCCAATGGCACCGGTACATGATGTAAGCACTGTTGCAAAAGTGAACTCATTTGGCGCTGTACCTGCAACAATTTTTTTAATTAAAGTCTAGTTAAAAGAGGACAGAAAATTTCAATTTCAAGGGTGAATCCAATGCATTACACTATTTTTTCAAACATAAAGAAGGGCAATAAAATGTACTTCCTTCATTTCAATTTGTTGGTCTTACTTTTCTTTTCAATCTATTTAAAAAAGAATGTGTCTTTTCTTAATTGACAACTCTTTATTTCTAACCTTTTTTTTAAACAGACATTGAGGAGAGTGGGGCATAGCTTGAGGCTTCTCAGCTGCAAGAACAAGGAATGAATCCTCCAAAAATGGAATGAATTACCACAAGAAAGCCGCCATCCTCACCCTTTAGAGATAGAGGCACAAATAAAGGTAATCAAAAAGGGCCCGCACGCCTCAAAGACCACAAGATTAAAGGACTTTTGGTACATTTTACAAATCTCTAATTTAGGAACACAAGATTCAGAAATCTTTATCTTAACTTTTTAAAACCCTACGTCAAGTTAAAAATCAGACAAACAAATTAAATGGAGGGAGTATGTAATTAACACTTTGTATGTCACAAGAGATGCAAATGAATGATTGGAATGAATATAGTTTTTTGTGAGCACGCGTAGTTAAAGCAGGTAAGCTGTATGTAATGACCAAAGAAATAGAAGTACCTGATGTCAACATCTGAAGAAAAAGATGGATAGCTTCAGATATATGCCCTTTTTGAGAATACCCAGAAATGAGGGCAGTCCAAGAAACAACATTCCTTTGAGGCATTTCATCGAACACCCACCTAGCATCACCTAAAAGGCTACATTTTATGTAGAAAACAATAAGCCTTGTCCTGAGGTACACTGGAGGTTGATAATGGGTTTTGATCATGTGGGCATGTACCCTTTGACCTTCTCTTATAGCCATCTGGTTTATACATTCGTTTAACAGAGTATCGTATTCCTTGAATTTCACTTGGAGACCTTGTTTCGCCATTTCAAATAAGGCTTCGGCGAGGGGACCATTGGAACTTCGACAACGGTACAACAGTTGTCTCTGCTGGTAAAAGTATGGTTTTTTTATCAGGGAGGAAAATAAATCCTTACATGTATACAAAACTAGACTCATGGGGTTAACAACATTTACTACTATACTCCAACCTTTGCTTTTATTTATACTCTCTCCAAACAAAAGTTAACTTTGGGTATCTTTCAATTAGAATGCCAGAAACAACGGTAGAGGCCAGATCAACGTAACCAGGGCCAAAGTATGGTGAATGAATCTTTTTTTTCCCAACTCAGCTTCCAATATATTTTTTTCCAACTACAACTTGAACATTATCTAAACACCACATGGCATCATTTGAACTCCATAGCAAAACAGAGTATATTAGGTAAAATATTTTTATGGCCCACTGCTGTAACATTCAAACCAATATTCAAAGCAGATCATCCGAAAAAGCAAATGTTAAACAGAGTAGCTAAAAAATAACCATTCTAAATTGGTTAACAACAACTTTGGTCAAATCAGCCATGAGAAAACATAAAATGGGCCCTCAGCGGGCCAAGTTCAAATCAACATCACTTTGCTTTCATCATGAGCACATAGGTCCTTTGTGTTTTAAAAGGGAAGATGGTGTTTGCATCTTTATTTTTCTGACGAACAATTTGTTTACTTGCAGCTACCTGTTATCCCCTTGCCCTCATTGTTGTTTGTAGGATCTGGAGTAGAAATTGAGCAAAGAAATATTATTTACAGTAGATGGCCTGAAATCCAATGGATTATTCCATCTCATTGATTCATCATTAGACCATTTCATGACTACATCTTCAACAATCAAACCATCAATATGCTCCATCATAAATCCTGCAGTTTGGTGCTTTACAAGTTCTTGGCATCCTGGCCTGTAATCTACCAACCCATCTGGGAACTTTGTCCATCTCTTGTACGTTAGGTTCATGTTTGTGAACTCTAGATTGCTCAGAACTCCACCTCCTGACCCCGATAAGAAGATGCCGTTTTCAGAGGTTGCTGTGATGTTAACAAATCGCAAATTGGAAATTGAACCTGCTTTTGAACTAGCATCCCTTGGACAGGTTGTCACATAGATAGGCTCTGCTCTTCCCCACCATGATGGGTGGTAGTATCGTGTGCTGATGTTTATGTTTGAGAAGGTCATGTCACTAACATTTCCTGCTCAGTAAATGATCAAATAAGATGATGCAAACTGAAATTCAGAAAGGCAAGATACGAAAGTAGAACAAACGAATGAATACAAGAAAACTAATGTTGAGCTAAGAGCCATGAGTTAGGAAGAGCTAGGTGAGCAATGAGCCATGAGTTGGGAAGAACTAGGTGAGCTATGAGCTAGGCTAACAATACGAAGTTTTGATGATTAACAAATGATCAGAAAAACATAACAAACAAACATATGCAAGAATCGAATTTCATACATCTCCCAAATAAGGACTGCTCATGATTATAACAGAAAAATACTGAAGAACTAGTTCCTTAACATGGCTACACCAAGCTGCTATCAAGAGTACACTGCGGAGAAGTAAGGAACCAGGTCCTTCACAGTATGCTGTAAGAAGACAGTTGATCGAGGCAAAACAAATTCCAATAAGTGTAGAAGTTTTGATGATGAACAAATGATTAGCGAAACATAACAAGCAAACATACGCAAGAATCAAATTTCATACATCTCTCAAATAAGGACTGCTCATGATTATAACAAAAAAATACTGAAATCCTTGACATGTTTACTGCAAAAGCTGCTATCAAGAGTATACTGAGGAGAAGCAAGGAACCAGGTCCTTCACAGTACACAGTAAGAAGACAGTTAATCGAGGCAAAACAGATTCCAAGAAGCGTAGAAGGATTCTTTGAGAAATTATGATTATGACTAACACAATCATGCAAAAATCAAGCAAGAATATGGAAACATTATTATATTTAAATAGATGGAAGATGCCTTGGAAATAGGAGAGAAACACAGTGGTTAAAAGCATGAACGAAGAACCAAATCAAACTTGGATTTAGAATCTTGGGATTCTTGATCAAATCCATGTTGAATTGGGAGAACAAGAAGCGGCCATCTACTCCTATATGAAGTGTTACTTTGATGTTTTCTAAGACATCAAAACATATAGAGAAGAAAGCGCACCAAGAAGATGAATTAACTGTGCGTGTTCGTGTGAGAGAGAATCAATTGACAACAGTCAGAAGAACCTATTCCTGTCAAGTGTTATTCAAAACAAGTCTTGTTGTTTAGTTAGATTAATTGTACTTTAATTGTAAACCTTTACATTCTAGTAATTTATGTTAGGTTATTTGGGGTTTAAAGGCTTCCTCAACTGGATAGAGTAATTGAAGAAGCTAGAAACTAGTAACTCAAATGTAGTGGTGATTCGAGAGAGAGGTGGGGACGTGTTTTTTTTGCTCCTCAGAGAGTATTTTTTGACATTAAAACTTGTGTTGACTTCCTTTATTCTGCAATTACTTCTTGCATATTGCTGAAGAACCAAGTTCTTCAGTGCATAAGGGCCAACATAAAATAACAACTAAGAACTTAACTGATTTGGATCATATTACGTGCCATAAATAACATAAAAACAATTGATTACGTTAGTTCAACAAAGTTAAGCAATCAAAATATCCAAGTTCTTAATTTGCACCAAGCTGTTTGGCATGGCAATGACTAGTTCCTGGCAACTACAACAAGCAACATTGAGGCTTGTAGGTCAAAATGGGATAATCAAAACATCAGAACAAAAGAAGGTTTAAGTTCTAATATGTTTTGATAACCGAGAAATCCATGTATCACTCACCCTTTGGACCAACCAAAGCCTTCTAAGCTCAGTGGATAATGAGTCCACCTCTCTACCCTTCTCCACTTAAATACCAGGCTTCGCTTTGCATGGTGTGGGGCTTGAACCTGTGACTTCAATCACAAATCCTCCACCCTTTGCCACTAGAGCTAGGCCTAAGGGGCAGTTTAAGTTCTAAGTTGGCATGAGTAAAATGTATTCTTCAAATGCTAGTGTGAAGCACGTAGCAAAGACAGAGAGGTGTAAATCTTGCAATATAATACTATATCAATTGTCATCCGCAGAAAAGATCCAAAGTGGAATACCTCCATCTCGAATTTGTAAAGCGAGGCCTCTATGAGATTCAACAATTGTAATGTTGTCAAACAAGAAATTCTTGAACGTGTAAAAGCTAGCACTTCCAAGTTTGATGGCAGAAGATTTTGTTTGAATCCAGCAGTCTTTTGCTGTGAGGTTGTAGACAGGTCCATTTGATGACTTTGGACAGATAGCATCATCTCCTGTATTGATGTTGCATCTAGTGATAACTGTATTGTTAGAGTCCTCTATGTCTATACCATCGTTGTTGGGTGAATTGAAGTTCCCATATATTGTTACATCATAGATTTCTGTCTTATCACTTCGTACAACATGCAAACTGCAACAATATTATACCAGTAAATGGCTTCATGAACACTGAACGGGATAGAGAACTACGTTGGAAAACAACAGAATTTGAGAGATTGACCTTTAAAGAAAGGAAATAGAATATTAAAAGTTCATATCTATGAACACTAATCTATGTCTATGTTCACTTTCTAAATATTCTTAATAAAAAGTATGACCAAATACAACTCCAACTTTGAAATTTCAAATAAAGTTAACATTTTTCTATTTTCATGGCCAAACTTAATTTTCAAATAAAGTTAATTAAAGAATCCCTCCCCCCCCTCCCCCCACAACAAAAAAAATTCTCATGACAAAATGGTGTCTTAAATTCTATATCCACTCACACACAATCATAACAAATAAATGGAGTAAAATGCAAATTGAATTTTGGCTATAAAAAGTAAAAAGACCCTAGTGTGGATAATTCATTAAAGTTTATTGTTTTATATATTATTCAAAAACTAGCGAACATAAAGTGTGTGCATTATAACATAGAAAACATATTTTAGCCCGTACAGAATAAATGCGTAAATATTTTTACACTATCAACTGTGTATTGTTTTTTTTTTTTAGGGTCAAATCTGTAAAATATTTGACCAGAATTTAGCATAAAGATGTAATTCCAACAAAAACTTTTACCAAGTTGACCCAGGAAAGATATTTAAAAATCGATCAAATCATCTAAAAATTCCATGAATTTTAGAAAGTGAGAAATATACTTTACTTGATAATCATAAATTAGGTGGTAAACGTGTGTATAATATGTCAAAAAAAGTCATATCATCTCCAACAATTCAATTTGTTTACGAAACAATATAGTAGTAATTATAATCAAATTTGTTTGGCAATCAAATGAACCTTTTAGTTCTCCAATCCCCTAAAAAAGGAAGTTGAAGAACACGTACCACCAATAAGCAGGTTCGATGAGTCTAACATCGGAGACCTGAATATTCCGGCAGCGGATGAACCCTACCAACCTCGGCCTACACTCATCTCCAAGGCAAGCTCCGGTATGGTTCCAGCTTACCATCACATTCTTCTTCTCATCAAATCTCTCTACAAACTTCAATCCCTGTCCATTGATTTCTCCTCCTCCGGTGATCCCAACATCCGCCGCATCCTCCGCCAGAATCACATACCACCTACTCTGCTCCTTGGGATAATCCTCCAACTTCGGTCCTCCCAAAATAGTTGCCTTCCGGTGAATATCCAATACGACGCCAGATTTCAGGAATATTGTTGCCGTTAGGTACTTTCCCGGAGGGAAGATGACGTGGCATTGACGGCGATGCTTGGATACGACGGCTGAGCATGCGTTTATAGCTTTCTGGATTGGAACAGTGTCGTATTTGACGCCGTCGCCGGTAGCGCCAAACCCAGTGACAGAGATGGATAGGAAGTTGGGTCTTGGATACTGATTGGATTGGAGAATAGAGAATTGTGACGTGGAAGAATATGATTGGGCAGCGAATGAAAAAATGAGAATAGAGAAGAGTAATTGAAGTTGGAACATAATTTTGATAATGAAACAAATGATTTGTTTGGAAAAAGAAAATAAGGAAGTGGAGGTTTTTAGTCATTTACTTTTAATACATTTTTTCGGTTCAAATAGGCTTGTACCTCGTAAATCATTTGGCAAGAGGTATGAGGAAAAATAATTCATATATTATGTATGATATTATTTAATATTATAGTTGATAAGAATTTTAATGATTATGTTAGATAAATTTTTAAAATTGATTAACTTTTTAAGATATAAATTCAATATTAAAATTATAACTTGCAAAGTTTTATATGTAAGTATAAATAGTTTATTTATTTTTATAATTGTTTATCATCTTTTCAATTTTAAAAGTAGATTATTTATCTTTATTAAATTAAAAATTAACATTTTATGAATGATCAATTTATTAAGATCAACAATTATTTATCCTCAAATAATTTAAGTGAGAAAATAGCAATAAAATTGTTGTTCTCCTAAAATGTCCTCAAATCATTGATGAGGGTACAAAAATGTCCTACATCCACATTTTAGGCCTAAAATGCTTTTGTCATCCATCTATGGGTCCAAAATTGTCTTTTCTTTTAACAGAATATTAATTACATACTTTAAATAATTTTTTAAAATACGTGACAATCATCTATCCGTTAAAATTTAATTATTTAAACTAATTCTAAAAAAAGAAGACTCGCCCTAGATTTGACCCACCCCTTAACCCAACTATAACTCGCTCCAACCACAGAGAAAACAAGTCTCCCAATTCGCTCACTTCATCTTCGTCATTTTTCTCCCAATTCGCTCACTTCATCTTCTTTATTTTCTCCAAAATTTTTCAGAAATCATAAGTTCACTTCATTTTCTTTGTCTTTTTCTCACCATAGAAGAAGTATTACATAGGCCCTTTTTCATTCTTTTCATGTTATTTGATGCAAGTTACTATGGGCTGAAAAAATATAATAATGCATTTGATGCAAGTTACTGAATCTTGTGTTTGATAAGAGTTTCCGTTGATGTTGTTTAGTTTGTCTTTAGCTGTGGTAGTAACAATTGCTTACTTTTGTAACTTGTTCGTTGTTTTTGAATACAGAGTGCAGACTGATGATGTTGATCAAAGTAAAATTGAGAAGATCTACAGTGGATTTTGCAGAGACCTTATTACGTAAAGCTTACTTAATTTGGAATGTGGCAGAAAAGTAGCAACAATAACTGCACATATACATTTATTGTATTGCTCTTGCCACAATTTTTGAGCCTGAGAGTCCATCTTTGTTATCTAATGCCTTTACTTGAGTTACATCTCCAGTCCCCCTAACTTACCTTCAATCTTGACAAAATATTCTCATGGACTGCCTTCTTATGGTCAACTGGTGGATTTAGTTTTTGATTTGATACTTGATGCACATAACTGAGTTCCCAAAATGCCATCCTTATTTTTTTGAAAAGGGCATCAGATAAAAAAGATTTAGTAACTTGCATCAAATAGCATGAGGAGA
The DNA here is from genome assembly GCA_029948455.1 of Solanum rostratum. NCBI lineage: Eukaryota > Viridiplantae > Streptophyta > Magnoliopsida > Solanales > Solanaceae > Solanum > Solanum rostratum. The sequence goes on from CM057054.1 coordinate 11,416,957, forward strand.
ATGAAAAAGGGCCTATATAATACTTCTTCTATGGTGAGAAAAAGACAAAGAAGATGAAGTGAAGTTATGTTTGTTAGCATTATTAGCAAGATAACTGTTAGCCCATTAGCCCATTAGGTTTTCATGTTTTGGCTATATATAGACCCCTCCCATAACTTAGTATTGCAATTCCATCTTAAATTAGCCTCTTAGCTATTTTCTCTCTTTTTCTTGTTCTTGTATAATAAACTTTTGTTTTATTATCATGGTATCAAGAGCTAGCCAAATCGATCCACTCCACTGTTCATAGGGTTTCGCTCTATTGTTCACCTTGTTCGTAGGGTCGTTTTGATGTTCGTTGGGTTCTTGATTTGCTTATTCGTAAGGTATTTGTTGATTGTTGTTTTGGGGTTGCACATCTTGTTGTATTCACTTTGCTGCTATCAATATGGCTGGAAAAGATGATTCTCTCCAGTCCATTAGCACCCAATTAAATGGCACAAATTATGTATATTGGAGTTATGTCATGAAGAATTTTCTTCGTGGTAAGAATATGTGGGGGTACGTTACAGGTCTTAAATCCAAACCTAAGGATGAGAAGGCTGAGGATTTTGAATCGGCGGTGGATTCGTGGGAAATTGCTAACTCTAAGATTATCACTTGGATTAACATCTCTGTAACTCAGTCAATTGGTATGCAATTGGCTAAATATGACACAGCTAAAGAAATCTGGGATCATTTGGAGAGACTGTACACGCAATCTAATTTCGCAAAGCAGTACCAGTTAGAGTACGATATTCGTACCCTTCAGCAGAATGCTATGAGCATTCAAGATTTTTATGCTACTATGTCTGATTTATGGGATCAGTTGGCCCTCACTGAATCTGCAGAATTGAAAAGTTTTGCACCTCACATTGCTAGGAGGAAAGAACAACGTCTAGTTTAATTTTTTATGGCGTTGCATTCTGATTTTGAAGGATTACGTGGAACAATCCTTCACCGATCTCCCCTCCCCTCAGTTGATTCTGTTGTCCATGAATTGATTGCAGAAGAGACTCATATCAAGTCTCAACTGGATAACGGGCAGAAAACATCTACTGCTCCTGCTGTGTTTGCTATTTCACCTGATCTGTCTAAACCACACTGCTCTCAGTCTTCCAATCAATCGCGACAATCTCCTAGAGTTGCGTTTGATGAGTGTGCGTTCTGTAAGCAGAAAAATCATTGGAAGGCCCAGTGTCCTTTGTTTCTCAATAAAGCTAAGTCTGGACAACAACAGAAATATGGTCAGCCACGTTCCTTTGGTACTCCTCCACGTCCTCCACAGTTCACTGCTGTTGCTGCTACCGCCCCATCAGTAGATGCCGAGTCTGTTAGCACTGTGCCTCCTTCGACGTTGGATGCCCAGGTGTTCGAACAATTCAGACAGTTTATTGCCTCCAATCCAACTGCTCTGTCAGCATCCAGCATAAGTCCAGCTTCCTCTGGTACCTCAGGTATTCCCTCATCCTTGTGGATTCTGGATTCTGGTGCGACCCATCATATGTCACATTGTTTGTCATCGTTTGTTTCCTTGTCACCCGTTTCACCACTCTCTGTTATGTCTGCCAGTGCTACATCTATGCCAATCGAGGGTGTTGGTTCTGTTACTACCCCTCACATTGCTCTGTCTAATGTTTATTATATTCCAAAACTTGCTTTGAATCTAGCTTCGGTTAGTCAGTTGTGTAGGACTAGTCATTGGGTATTCTTTTCTGATTTTGTTTGTGTTGTACAGGACCAACACACTCAGAAGGTGATTGGGATTGGCCCTAGGTTGGGAGAGCTTTATGTCCTGGAGAGTCTCAAAGTGTCTGCTGTTGCTGCTTCTAGTATTGATTTGTCTTCTTTTCGTTGAAGTCCTTTGTCTTCGCAGTTTTATCTTTGGCATTCCCGCTTGGGACATGTATCAGTGTCACGTTTACGTTTTTTGGCCTCTACTGGTGCTTTAGGTCATTTGAACATATCTGATATTTCAGATTGTAGTGGTTGTAAACTGGCAAAATTTTCTGCCTTACCGTTTAATAGTGTGTCTTATTCAATTGCTCCTTTTGACATTATTCATTCTGATGTATGGGGTCCATCACCAGTATCCACTAAGGGTGGTTTGACTTATTATGTTTCGTTCATCGATGACTATACTCGGTATACTTGGGTTTATCTTATGAAGCGCAGGTCTGATTTCTTTGGCATTTACAGCAACTTTAGAGCCCTTGTTAAAACACAACATTCGGCTGTGATAAAGTGTTTCAGATGTGACTTAGGGGGTGAATATACCTCTAATGATTCCACTCAGTTACTTGCCTCTGATGGTACCATACACCAGTCATCTTGTACAGATACTCCTGAGCAAAATGGTGTTGCCGAAAGGAAACACCGTCACATTGTTGAGATAGCACACTCCTTACTATTATCTGCAGAGGTTCCTAGTCATTTTTGGGGAGAAGCAGTTCTAACTGTTGTATATGTGATCAATCGTATCCCTACTGCATTGACTTCAGGGATGTCTCCGTTTCAGAAATTATATGGTCACTTGCCGGATTACTCTGCATTACGAGTTTTTGGTTGTACTTGTTTTGTTCTTCGTCCTCATGTTGAACGAAACAAGCTGGAGTCAAAATCGGCTATTTGTGTTTTTTTGGGGTATGGTGTTGGACAGAAAGGTTATCATTGCTATGATCCTGTAAGTCAGAAATTATATGTCTCACGACATGTTACCTTCTTGGATCATTTTCCTTTCTATTCAATTCCAACTAAATCCCATGATGTAACAAAATCAGATCTTCGGCACATCGATCCATTTGGCATTGACATAGAGGATCCAGTTTTGGATCCATCCGTGCCACCTGATAGTACTCCAGCCCCGTCTGTGCCAGAGTCTGATCCTTTGCATGTTGAGAATGAAGATCCACCACCTCTGAGGAGGTCTACTCGTCAGTGTAAGTCCAACAAACTACCTGATTTTGCTTATTCTGCTTATTCACCTCCATTTGCTTCCTTTATTGCAAACATACACCAGTTGTCTGAACCTGAGTCATATAGAGAGGCTGTGTCGGATCCTCTTTGGCAGAATGCTAGGCTGAGGAACTCACTGCTCTTTATCAGACACACACATGGGATTTGGTTACCCTCCCACCTGGTAAACATACGATTGGTTGTCGATGGGTGTATAAGATTAACACAAAGTCTGATGGGTCTGTTGAGAGATACAAAGCTAGACTTGTGGCAAAGGGGTACTCACAAAAATATGGTATGGACTATGAGGAGACTTTTGCCCCCGTGGCAAAGATGACGACTGTTCGCACTATGATTGTTGTTGCGTCCATTCGACAGTGGAAGATCTTTCAAATGGATGTCAAAAATGCATTTCTGAATGGTGATCTCCATGAGAAAGTGTATATGACTCCTCCACCGGGTATTGACCACCTACCAGGTGAAGTTTGTCGGCTTCGAAAATCTCCATATGGTCTCAAGCAAGCCCCTCGTGCTTGGTTTGAGAAATTCTCCATTGTGATTACTTCTCTTGGTTTTGTCCCGAGTAACCATGATTCAGCGTTGTTTGTTCGATGTACGAGTGCAGGGCGAATTCTTTTGTCCTTATACGTGGATGATATGATTATAACAGGTGACGATCATGATGGTATTGAGTCATTGAAACGTGATTTGGCTCATCGCTTTGCCATGAAGGACTTGGGCTTGCTACGTTACTTTTTGGGTATTGAGGTAGCTCAGTCTAAGAAAGGGTATCTTCTTTCTCAGACTAAGTATATATCTAACTTGTTTAAACGAGCGCGCCTTTCTGACAATAGGACTGCAGATACATCCCTTGAAACCAATGCACGGTACTATCCTAGTGATGGTGTTCAGTTATCAGATTCGAGTCTTTATCGAACTGTTGTAGGCAGCTTGGTGTACCTTACTGTTACTCACCCGGATATAGCTCATGCAGTTCATGTTGTTAGCCAGTTTGTTACTGCTCCTACATCAGTTCACTGGGGAGCTGTACTTCGTATTTTGAGATATCTTCGTGGCACTCAGTTTCAGAACCTTTTGTTCCCCTCGACATCATCTCTCGAGTTGCGAGCCTATAGTGATGCTGATTGGGATAGCGATCGCAATGATAGTAAATCCACCACTGGTTTTTGTGTGTTTCTTGGAGACTCTTTAATATCATGGAAGAATAAGAAACAAGATGTTGTCTCTAGATCTTCCACGGAGGCTGAGTACCGTGCTATGGCAGTGACTACATCTGAGATTGTTTGGTTACGTTGGCTTCTTGCAGATATGGGGGTTCACATCTCTCTGCCAACTCCATTACATTGTGATAATAAGAGTGCGATGCAAATTGCAAAGAACTCCGTCTTCCATGAGCGGACGAAACACATTGAGATTGATTGTCACTTCACCTGTCATCATCTCCAGCTCGGGACCATATCACTTCCTTTTGTTCCATCGGCTTTGCAGATTGCTGATCTTTTTACTAAGGCTCAGTCGGCATCTCGGTTTCGGTTCTTGTGTGACAAACTCTCAATGCTTATTACTATCGCATTATGAGTTTGAGGGGGAATGTTAGCATTATTAGCAAGATAACTGTTAGCCCATTAGCCCATTAGGTTTTCATGTTTTGGCTATATATAGACCCCTCCCATAACTTAGTATTGCAATTCCATCTTAAATTAGCCTCTTAGCTATTTTCTCTCTTTTTCTTGTTCTTGTATAATAAACTTTTGTTTTATTATCATGGTATCAAGAGCTAGCCAAATCGATCCACTCCACTGTTCATAGGGTTTCGCTCTATTGTTCACCTTGTTCGTAGGGTCGTTTTGATGTTCGTTGGGTTCTTGATTTGCTGATTCGTAAGGTATTTGTTGATTGTTGTTTTGGGGTTGCATATCTTGTTGTATTCACTTTGCTGCTATCAATATGGCTGGAAAAGATGATTCTCTCCAGTCCATTAGCACCCAATTAAATGGCACAAATTATGTATATTGGAGTTATGTCATGAAGAATTTTCTTCGTGGTAAGAATATGTGGGGGTCGTTACAGGTCTTAAATCCAAACCTAAGGATGAGAAGGCTGAGGATTTTGAATCGGGGGTGGATTCGTGGGAAACTGCTAACTCTAAGGTTATCACTTGGATTAACAACTCTGTAACTCAGTCAATTGGTATGCAATTGGCTAAATATGACACAGCTAAAGAAATCTAAGAATCTGTCTTTTGGGATCTTATTCTAGAACACATAAAAGAACCCATTTACATTTAAAGAAGACATTAGCATATGCATTGACCGATTACATTTTTGAAAGATAACAGTTACACATCAACTAACTATATTCATATTAACCACTGGGACTAAATTCTAATGTAGAACTTAAATACAGAGAAGGAATGAAATTTATTTATATGAACAATCAATAGAGTAGGTCATAAAAAAACAGCAACATAACGATAGAACGATTAAAGGAGCAATTCAAAGTTTAACAACAACAATATACCCAATCGGTGAATTAGATCCAAGTAAATGAAAGAAAACAATAGCAAAAGCATGAGATAGAAAACAATTACAACAATGAGATAATTGAAATGCAATAAACGCCATATAAAGGCACGACCAGTTCTATGGAAAGCACTAAACATCCACACTGCAAGACCACACTCTACCCCTACTAGTTTTCTATCCTAATACACGACATTCACTTTTTCCTATCGAAAGTCATGTCCTCAATAATATGAAATTGTGTCATATCATGTCTAATCACCTCTCTTAATACTTTTTTGGCCTACCCTAACCCCTTTGCATTACCCTCTGCATCTTAACATCTTGCACTACTTCATTGGGGCATCAACATATCTTCTTTTCACATGCCTAAACCATCTTACTCTCACTTCCTTCATCTTGTTTGCAATCGAAGCCACTCTCACCTTCTCCCGAATAACCTTGTAACGATCCGACCTAGGGTCTAGTCACGACGAATGAGACACCCGAAGGCACCTCATCAAGCTATCTTTAATATCTTAGGCATTCATAGGCATTAAATCAAAGATTTTCGAAATAAAAATGGGGAAAATGTCTAAGGCACCAAATCATGAAAATAAAGCAACATTAAAAAACAAGTAAGACAACATATCTATGTCTATAAAGCACACCAACCACTAGATTGACAGACGGAACCGGTAATGATCGGTTTCAATCAAATATAAAAGACTCCAATGTTTAACAACATAAGTAATAAAATACTAAATTTAGGGCTAGAGTATCAACATTCGAATAAAAATTCATATTTCATAATAATAACAATGCAACTCATAAATTAACTCAAGTAAATTCATGAAAACTCCATCTTATACAAGAATTTAAAACTCAAGAAATCACAGAATTTAAAACATGCGACTCATACTCATGATCTTAACTCAAGAAGATGAAGGGGTACGTGGATGAACATAGTCCAACACTTTAAGTAGCCTTACATACCTGGAAAGTTGACATTACCATCGAAATTTGATGAATACTAGCTTTCTTGGAGGAAATCCCCGATCTCGAAACATTGTTTGAAGGGCTTCTCTTTGATTCTTGAATTCTTGACTTAGAATCTTTAAAGTTCTTGATGAAGAACCCTAATTCTTGAAAAGAAGAATCAAGAAATCCTTTCTTGGGATTCTTGAATTCGTTTTCTTGAAACCCTAGTTATGATTTAAGATTCTATTAGGAATTCATGAATAGATAAAGAAATTTAGGTTGGGTATCTTAAAATTTATGAAGAATAACTCACATTGATGATGAATCTTGAAAGTTAATCCTAACTTGCTGACTTTCTTGATGATTCTTGAGCGTTTATGTTTAGGAGTGAAAGAGAGGGTTTTAATTATGAAAACTGACGTTTTATGCATTTTGGGACCTTAAATAGACCCCCAAAGGTATTAGGATAAAAGTACCCTTCAAAATAAAATAAAAGGACATCGTTTAGCTTATCCAGAAAGGGTTTGCAATAAATCCGCGACGCGGAGCTGTCCCGGATCTTCAGACAGCTCCGCAGGTTTTTAGTAAAATGGTCATAACTTTCTACTCCAAACTCTAATTAAGGCGAAATAAGATGCGTTAGAAAGCTAATTCAGAGATCTTTAATTTGATATATTATGGGTCACCCAAGTTATTATTTTTTAGGAGATATGGTCATTTGAATATGACCCTTCCATCAACTCATATGGAAACTTAGTCGATAGAAATTCTTTGGACTTGACTTGATGTAAAAGATCATTTATGACTCTAAATCACATCTAATATACTTTAAATACTTAGGAATTGGTCCTATTTATATACAACCTAAAGGTCATTGATCCATCTAACTTTTATAAAATCTTATATTAGAATTGCGACCTTTCATCATCTCCAATTCTGCACACTAAGAAATTAATTTTAACATCTATGCTCAATTAAGAATTATTAATTAAAATAGTATATCATATGAAGGATGTCTCAATCTTAGTTACAAAAAAAGTTGGGGTGTTACACGTAGAGTCCCTCCACACTCAGTCATTTTTCTCCATTTCTTGGACCAGATCTTCGATGGGGTTCTACGGGCTGTGAGTTGATTTACAGGCCATGTTGTTAACTCGTAGGTCACTTTTAGCAGACTCTAAATTTTCTTTATGTTAAGGTCCTCATCTACGGACCCATCTACGGTCTGCCCCTTCTTCTATGGGTCGTCAATGGATGTATGGGTTACCCCATACTTGGAAACTTTTTTCTTTCCTGAATTTCATTTTTAAGGACCAAACCTATGGACTGTAACTCCACCTACGGGTCGTAAGCCGACCTCATACACTGACTCCAGGTCGTTTATTGTTTAACTTTTTCTGCACTCTTAGGCTCTTAAAGTGGAGGTCGTTACAAACCTCATTTCTAATTTTATCACTCTTATTATATGCACACATCCATCTTAGCATCTTCATAACTGAAAGATACATATTTTGAATATATGAGTTCTTGAATGGTTAGCACTCAACCTTATACAACAAGGACAGTCTAACTATGATTATGTAGAATTTACCTTTAAGTTTAGATGAGATCTTTTTATCATACAAGACTCTAGAGGCAAGCCTTCATTTTGTCCAAGCTACCCCAATGAAATGAGTGACATCACCATCAAGGTCCCCACTACCATGGATGATAGATCCAAGATATTTAAAACTTTCTCTTGGAAACTGTCTGTGTGTCAAGTCTCACTTTCATGTCTGCTTCGTCTAATGCAATTTTGAATTTGTACTTCAAATATTTCATTTTGGTCCTACTCAATCTTAATCATTTGGACTCAAGAGTTTGTCTTTAAACCTCTGACCTATCATTAACTTTGTTGCAGGTCTCATCAATCAATACTATGTCATCCATAAATAACACATACCATCAGGGGTCGTCTCAACAAGTTTGGGGGCGTAAAGCCAAATTTCATAGAGAGGCCTTATTTGTAAATTGAATAATTATGACATACTAAGTTAATCCTACAAATGAGGTTTGGAAGTAGGATATGTGCGGACATTATGAAGTTAGAATATAAACAATATAAATTTTCAATAAAAAACATATAACCAGAGTTAGAACAATAAAACCTGACTAAAAAATTTAAAAAGTTTATATTATGATATTAAAATAGTGCTGCACTTAATAAGTTAATATAATCATATTATAGTAGTGTTGATTAATTTTACTGCTTGAAATTTGAAGAAGACATCAAAAAATAAATTTAATATATTTACAAACACATAACAATAAATTTTCTATAATGTAGAAAGTCTGACCGTTTGAAAGATTTAAGAATATTCAATAATGAGATAATAAAAATAGTAATAGGGGAATTTAAATAAAGAAAAGAATTGGAAAAATATATAGTCTAAGACTTTTATTAATAATATACAATAACAACATACCCAGTTGAATCCCACAAGTGGGGTCTGGGGAGGGTAGAAATGTACGCAGACCTTCCCACTACCTCGTAAGAAGTAGAGAGGCTGTTTCCTGTGAATTCTCGACTCAACAACCCATAAGTAGAATAACTAGATATTGCAAAGGAACAGAAGGTGAAAGAAAACTAAAAAAATCGAAATAAATGGAGCGACTATCTACGAGAAAACACATGTCAATATGTAAATACGATAAAATCAACACACATTCGATAAACATCAATCCCGCCTACCCTTTCTACCTCACTAAACCTCCACCCATCCACCTCACCCTACCAACCAATCAGCCTGCTACTCTAATTCGCGACCTCCACTCCTTCCTATCTAAGGTCATGTCCTCGGATAAATCCAGATTCGCCATATCTTGTCTAATCACCTCCCCAAATACTTCTTCGGTCTACCTCTACCTCTCCGTGTAACTCCCAAAACCAACCTCTCGCACCTCCTAACCGGCGCATCGGTACTCCATCTCTGCACATCTTCAAACCAATGCAGTCTCGCTTCCCTCGTCTTATCAGCCACCGGTGCCACCTCCAGCTTCTCCCGAATGATCTCACTCTTAATCTTATCCCTCCGTGTGTGACCACACATCCATCTTAACATCCTCATCTCTGCGACATGCATCTTCTGAACATGTGCATTCTTTATTGGCCAACACTCCACCCCATACAGCAAAGACGGTCTAACCACCGCTCTATAAAACTTACCTTTGAATTTAGGTGGTATCTTCTTTCACACAACACTCCCGAGGCAAGACTCCATTTAGTCCAAGCTGCCCAATACGATATGTGACATCATCGTCGATATCACCACTACTCTGGATGATAGACCCCAGATATTTAATTCCCTCTTGGGGATAGGTTGAGTGGCCAGCTTCACATCAATGTCTATTATTATTTTTCTTAAAATGTATATATATGTTTTCCCCCTTAAAAAAGTAAATATACGAATAATAATGTCGCTTTATGATAACCATCATTATATAAATGAGGCAACAAAATAGATAACTACATAAGAAATGATGCTACAATTAACTAAACACTGTTGACACCCAATTTTGGCTCACCATATTTAATTAGTCTAATTTTCTTTTTTTTTTAAAAAAAAAATTTTTAAAAGGAGAAAAGAAAAAGATAATAAAAACTTTTACGAAATATTTTTTCACTACTACTACGACTATTGTTATTATTATAAAATTTTGTTATTATTATTACTATTACTATTATTGTCGTTGCTAGTATTTTGATAAAGTTTTCTTACTTTTTGTTCGACAAACTTTTTTTATGGATATTATTTCCTACAAAGATTAGATACATATATTTTTTTAAAAAAAAATACATTATTTACTACTTTCTTTAGCATCCTTGAGAATTTTATGTCATACAAATATCACTTTAAGTACTCAATCATTTTTTTATTTTATTTCATTTTTATTTTTATTTTTTATCAAACATGATTCCTCATTGTTACGAGTAAATATTTTCTTATGCAAATGAAGAAGCTTGACTAATTTAATTTCATTATTAATCCATACTAATCTTATTTAATTCTTGTCAAATAACTTAATCCTACAAAGTAATCGATTTTTTTGTACTTTTCATTTTTTTTTTCTCAATTTTGGCTCTCTAATAGTTTTAAATTTTAAATTTTTAGTTTTGGCTCTCCCTGTTCAATTAGTTGAACTTAAAAAAGAAAAGAAAGGAAAAGGACTTTTTTTTCCTTGAGGGATGATAAAACTTTTATGAGGTTTGAAATATTTTATTACTACTAATAGTATTATTACTACTACTATTATTTTATTATTGATGTCATTTTTATTGCTATTAATGAACTTTTCATTTTTTGTTTTGACCAATTATTTTACGGATATTATTTCTTATAAAAAAAACTAAATAAAAAATGTTTACTCTTTGATTTTATCGTTTTGAGAAAGCTTATGACAAATGAATATCGTTTTAAATATATTTTTGATTAAACAATAATTTTTATTATTTGAAATAAGTATTTTTCATACACTATTCGAAAAAGAAAGCTTAATTAATTAATTTTGTTACTAATCCATACCAATTTGTTTTATTTAGAATGACCAAATTTTGCCAAAATAATTAGTCTTGCAAAATAATCATTTTTAATTTATTTGATTATGGCTATTAATAAATAAATTATTCATAATTTAAATAGGTTAATTTGAGCAAAACGTGACAATCCCAAATCCCTTCATATTGGTCACTCTGTTTGTGCCATGTATGCAAACGTATGGATTATATTTCTTCAACCTTAACCTCAACCCTTCCTGATAGTTATCAATTATAGAGCTTCTTCAACTTCTAACAACTTTGAGGCGATCATCTTTGAAAATTTGCAATATCTTAAGTCTTTTTCAAATAGTTTTTTTAATCTTCTAAAATACTTATGTACTCATATATATATATATATATATAATCCTCTTTGTAAATATTCAGAAATGACCTTGAAAAATAATTTTTAGTTTAAATATGTACTTGTTGTCTGCGAATTAGTCAATTTTATAATTATTGTGTAATTAGTCCTAATTTAAATAATTAACTTGTGGTTTGTAATTTTTTTTTATCTTGTTTGAATCGAAGAAGCTTAAATAATTGAGTTTGTTCAAATCTAGCCAATTGATCTCAATCCAAGTTAAATTGGCCAGATTTGTAATAAATCACCTAATTCGGCTAAAATTGCAACACTTTGGCTATTTCTTAAATTACCCTAATATAATCCTTAAACTCCTCCACCTTCTCTTTCTTCCTCACGCTTTTCCTTTTTCCCATTGCCATGCGTTTCCTTCCCCTTTTCTGGAATTCCAGTCACCATCGTTGTTGACGCCTTTCACCATCGCCGTGTGACACCCTTCACCACGCCGCCTGACATCCTTCACCATCGCTGCCTGACGCCCCTCTTCTCTCAAATCGATCTGAAGAAAACAAATCAACTCAAGTTTATTTTCTTCTGCTTTATCATTAACCCTCCCACTTGGTCTGAGATTCAACCTCCGAAGAATTCAAATTTTGAATTTTTAACTTGAAGAGTCCGTTGAAAGCCAAGTTTGGCTATAAAAGAGAGAACTCTGGTTCTTACTGATTCATTGAGGGTTGACACTAGAAAAGTATAAAAAACAAAAAGAAAACATACAGGGACGCGTTTTACACCATGGGAGCTTAGAGTTGCTCGTCTCCCTATATTGATTTCGTTTTTCAAGTTCGGAACAGTTTTTGGTCGAAATCCTTCACATAGAAGCCTTTGTTTGCTGCTCGACAAAAGGTAACCTTCTTTCCGTTAGCTTTTCTTTATGGTTATTCCTGTCCGCTGCTTTGCTGCTATGATTTTGCATTGGTCTGGGTATTTATTTGTGTTTGTCTTCTCTGTTGTCCATGGTTGTATATTTACAGTTGTTCAAGTCAATTTTATTGCTCTCTGTTTGAACTAGCTTGCTCTATTATGAAAACTGATCCCTCTCCCTTTGATTCAAAATCTTCTCTATTTCAAAACACTACAATCTCCTCTGTTTCCACCCCCACTCCCTGTTTTGGCTTCCATTTTCGGCTACTGATTTTGAGAAGCAAATGGCGAGTGTCCTTCTGATAACATTGTTAAGAATGTCTTTTTTAGCCAGGATCCTTTTCATGTACATTCAGATCAGTTTCAGTGCTACATATGCAAGAACTTGTCTGAACTTGCTTTAGTCACTTTAAAATTAATGAATTTTCGCCCAGTTGAGGTTCAATTTTTGTTTACTTGGTCGATTTGAAATCTCAAAATCATGGTTATGCCTGGTGTCTCTTCGGACTAAAAAAAAAAGGTTTGAAGTTCTCATTCACTCCCTCATTCACCCTCCCTTCTTACTTGTGTTTGTATAATTTGAAGCTGTAATGTTAAAACTTTAATTTTCAGCATATTATAGACTAACGGTAATGTTTCATCCTAAACAGTTACTTGCTTGGTTAGAATCCTGAATTGTAGTCAATTTTGGAAGCTATAGTATGTTGCGTCTAGATCTCCTCTAGGGTGTACGTGTTTGAAATCCGTCATTTGTTTCGTGTTGTCTGAGTACGAATCTTACTAGGGTAGTATTAGTCCAGCTCGCATTGTCCTTTATCACTGATACTTTGTTCACCCCCCATCTGAAATACATTTCATCTCTAAAAGCTCATATGTTGTTCTAAGTCTAAGATCAGATTCTGTAAAAAAAAAATCAATTTAGCTTAGTGTTTGATGTAATATGCTGTAATGGGGTTAGTTGAATCTAGGTTTCATCCCTGTTCATCCTTATTTCTCATGTATGAATGGTTGAAACTTTGTCATTCCAGAGAAGTTATTCGGAAAATAATGATGTTGTTTTGACCATTGTCTCGTATCCTATTTTTTCCGCGTCTTCATATTTGATGTCTTTAGAGTCTTAAGTTGTTCGACTTTAGTGACCTAAAATTTAATTTCTCTGCTCGTTGTTCCCAGTTGACATTTATATTCTTTTAGAATCCTCGCCTATCCTGAAACTACTTCAGCGGGAACTTTAGAATATCTCTTCTTCTTCTTCTTCTTCTTTTTCTCTATTTGGTCGGAAATTTCCTCTGTAAAGACATGACATTATGATCTAATTTGCTCTTCCCTAATATTTTTAACCAAACGTTCCAGTCTGGTTTGTGTGTGTTACCTTAGGATCTCGCATTGTTGTTTATGAGTGTCATTCATGTTTTACTTGATAATCGCACCTTAAGAAGTTCTATATGTTGTGGCATTGCAAAATTTCGTTTAAGAGACGAGGATCCTCGACTTTTCACTTGCTTACCCCTTTAAGTGTAGCCTAGCTTTGTCTGGGAAAAGTGATCAGATCCCCTGTTTTGCCCGAGATCAAATTTTTCCATTTGTTACCGGTTAAGTTTACTATGGAAGTAACCTCCCTTATTACATTGGTCACTGGTGGGTCTTAATGCTCTACAATACAATTACAATGAAGTATTGATACCTTGATCACCGCTTGACTGACATCACTGTACGGATCGTAATTTCCTACTAAAACCTCTCTTTGTAAAAATGGCATTTCTACTAAGAATGTATAGTATTAAAGCAACTGCTCATTTAGATTTTTTTAGTCTTATCAGAAAAGATTGTTTCAATGTCATTTAATTAAGGTTTATCAGCTTCGAACACATTCTCACTTAGAATAATTCTGCAACCTTGCTCTTGCGGTCTTTGAATAATCTCTAAACATATGAATCCTATTAGTTTTGATTCAGAAACACTTTGGTTTTGTCCAGAATTGGTATTGTTCTTGGTTGAAGTATACTCTTTTGACATTCTTTAAACTCATGATTTGTGTAAGTCTATTCATATTTTTTTTGAGTTTTCGATGTTCATCATGTTTTGATGTCTCATTCTTATAATGTTGTAGAAATTATCTTTGTTCAAAGCTTGGTTACTGTTCTTTGTCAATATGAAAAGAATTCACCATTTTTATTTCGCTCGAAGCTTGGGGTTGATTGTTAGTTTCACATCATCAATCTTTTTTTTTACCAATATATAGTTTTGGCATATCTCAGTATCATTTAGATGGTCATTTCACTTCTCGGATGTGATACAGATAAATTGTATAAATAATGCGTTCCAAGAACCTTGACAAAGTTTTGTTTATATGATTTAAAAGAGAGGAAAAAAAAGTTAAATGTCATCTTTTACATTGAGTCTGGGGCCAGTAAAGTGTCTTTCCCCTCACTGCCAAATATGCTTTTTAAGGATTGATTAGATCGATTGTTGGTGTTAAGATTGTTGCTTCTTTAAGTGCCATCTGTTGCATCAAAAGGTTTGGAACTTGATCAACTTTTCAAGCGACTCATATGTTCTCAACTTGTTTCTTTTTGTTCGGATTGCTTCATTTTATTGTATCTCTCCTTATCACTAAGAATGAATATTAATTCCTTTTCTTTTTTTTTTCTCTTCTTCTGTTTCATGTACAACTGGAGAGCTGGAGTTCTACTTTGGAACTCATCTTGGCCCAAATTATGGGTCAACAGCTATTAGGACCATCACCATGCTCGGAGTCTCGTAAATTAGGAGTTGATACTTCTTGGCTTTCTCATCATTGTTTGATTACATTTCTTTGCATACTAATCCATTCATATATATATATATTTCTTTTATATATAAATATTGGTACATTAGCTAACTTTCTTTATTATTCGAAGATTCTTTGTGGATTAGTATTATTTACTAACAAATTTAGTGTTGATGTTATTTATTTTGACAATATTTTATAATCATAGTTTAAGAGTTTTTTTTTAGGCCAAAGTTCTTGGAAAATTTATCTCAAAACTTTCTAAAGATGCTTGAAGCTAGATAATCATATTTATAAATAAATTGAAACCAAATGAATGATGGCCTCGCTTTCTACAAATTTAACATTTATAGAACTCCGACAATTAGGTCACTTTAGGCTTTAAGTTGATTTTCCAAATATAATGTTTTTTTTTCGTTTGGGTTATTTTAAATCCCTTTAATGGATTTTATTTTTAAAATGAAAAAAAAGAGATGTATATCGGCATTTAGATTCCTTTGATTAATTTCCTATAAAGTTATTAATAAACTGTTGGGTTAAACACAGTTTTGATGATGGACAAATCACAAAAGTAGGAAGATGATTCAACAGTCACATAAGAATACAAAGTTGGTGTGAAGAAGGACTCTAGAAGAAATAGAAATCTAAATAAACAAGATGCAACAATATAGGAGTTACAACTGATGAAGAAGTCTTCTGCGAAAATACAGCTGCAGAGCAAAAGAGTAAGTAGAACTCTTTAAGATAATTATAAGAAGGAGTTCAAGAAGGTGTAGAACTCTAATAAAGCAAGAAGAGTTTAAGTTGAAAAAGGAGTCTTAACAAGAGAAGAAGTCTTCTACAGAGAGAGAGCTAAAGAGTCCAAGTGCAAATAAAACTCAGCAAGACAACTATAAAAAGAAGCTCTCAAGTCTCAGAAAGTACTCAGACAAAAAGAGAGAAAAAGAAATCAATAAAGTCTAGAGTCAGGATTGTTCCTTGGTTGTGGAGTCTGTATGTTATCTCAGTAATCTATAAACTGAGAGCTTGTTTAGTCTTTAAGTTGGGGGAAACTTGAAGACGTTGGGAACATAAGCCTAGAGAGGTTTATGTGTAGCAAATAGGCTAGGAAAGTTGAGTTGAAGTTTAGATTACTAGAGATTGTAATCGTTTCTTGAAGGCTCATATTGATTTAGTGAAGTTGGAAGTAAATCCTGTAGAGGTACAGGTCGTGGTTTTTCACCTTTTGTGAGCCAGGTGTTTCCACGTAAAATTGTTGTGTTCCAGTTTAATTCTGCATCATTGAAATACGTCGACTAACCTGTTCCAATGATTAGGCAAATCCATAGGGTGTGTGAATCCAACATAAACTAAAAAAAATGACCAAGGTATTATGTTATTCTCTTTTTACATAACCTTTTCGAGATTTTAGATTCATAACAGGTTCAGAATATACAAGGTATGTAAACGTATACGTCATATATAAGGTATATATTTTCATTTTTCTCTACACTCGGTATATTATTTTACACAAGCCATATTATTATTATTATTATTATTATTATTATTATTATTATTATTATTATTATTATTATTATTATTATTATATTTTTATTTTGATTGAACGTTAGTTACTTATAAATGAAACACAAATTTTGCATCTTATCATTTTACAACGTATAGTTATTGTTATTTTATCACCATGAATAAAATAATGAAACTGCTTATATTTTGAACAACGTTCGTAAATATATTTTACTTCATAACAAATGCATATTAGACAATACATTTACATAATATTTTAATGTTCTTTATTTTCCTTTCTTTCCTTGAAACCATATTTGAACTTCTACTGAAATTATCTTCACTCCCTATCCTATATTGCTATATTTACATTTCATCTCTTATTATTATTGATATTATTATGTTATTTTATTTTATGTATATAAATAAAGCGATGAATTTTCATATTTGAAATATATATGAGTTCCGATTAATTTACATAAGCTTATTTACCCTACATGACTTTAAACATATATCTTCATAAGATCTTCATACATTTCAAGTATATTTATTTGATTATTTATTTCACGGTGTGATAACATATTTGATTTTAGAAAATTTATTTTTATGCGTGCTTTATATACCAATAAAAGCGTATAACTTAAGTTTTCTATGTACTTGATATATCATCTTGTTATATGAATTATATTATTCTCTTTTCTATTTTCTTCTCTTTACAAATGTTATTCACCCTTCTTATAAAATAAAAATACAAATCATTATATGTTGATATGTATGTTATCGCATAATTTTGACCTGCATAAATAAAATAACGAACTCTCATATATTTGGATGGCATATTTTATCACAAGTTTTACATAAATTTTGGCACTCTTTATATTATTCTACTTTATGTTATGTTATTTTATTCATTCGTTTATCTTATTAAAAATTTACTCTTAGTTAATTTTATCCAAATTGCGTATATTATTATATTTTGCATCTCATCCATTATTTTTTTTTAAAAATAAAATAATGAGTTGTCATACTCAACATTCTAATATATTGCTTACGATAAGTTTTTATGTGCTCACTTATTCCTTATAATTTTAAACATACATCTATATTTTCAATATATGAATTTTCTACATCTCCAGTTTATTTGTTTATTACTTGCTTGCCTAGTCGTTAATTTTGTTGTATACTAAATATGTCATTATTGATTTTTTTTTCTACTAATGTTATAGACATATATATGACATACCTTGTATTTTTGTTCCTGATGAAATTTTCTCATCACTAAATTCAAGAAATAACAAATGAATAATTTATCAATAAATTATTTTCCTAAGCTAAGTTTAAGGACTATTTTTGAATAGGCTCTGAGGGATGCCTAACACCTTCCCCTCGAGTAATTAAAACTCTTACCTAGAATTTTACTGGTTTCGCAAATCAAAACAGAGTCTACATTTATATTTTCTTAAATTGGTTTCCTAATACTTTCCTTAAAATTAGGTGGCGACTCTAAAACATCTTTTCCAAAAACCAAAAGAGCACGATCACATGATGTTGCGACTTATTTCGACCAGTTCGAAAACGGCGTATGACAAACACTATTTCATTTCTCAACAATAAAACGATCTCTATATTATATTTTTTATTCAATTATTTCTTAAACTTATCAATGCATGAAATTCTTTTAATAATATCACATATATATACATCTTTGGGAGAAAGTGGGACCCCCAAAAAATTAGAGTCCCAAGTGATTACTTTAGTGGCCTTATGGTCGAGTGTCCTGCATATCATGAAATCTCCTTCGCAATACACAACGTCAACTTATTGATCGCCCATGCAAATAGAAATGAGTTAACAACTGATCCTTGAAGTAAACAAATCTTGATTGAAAAATGTTTCGATTCCCATCATTCTAATATGTGTCTTGGCTCTGAGATGCATGTCTCTTCTCTCCCTAATATAAAGCATTGGGACCTTTTTTGATTCGATACACCTACAACAGACATCCATCGAATCTTTGTCATATGTCTTCTTAAGATCAATGAGCTGCATATGTAAGTTCTTCTTTCTTTCTCTATATTTCTCCATTAGTCTCCGCATAAGATGAATTGCTTCAGTAATGTAACATCTCAAGCCATTTCAACCTAAAGTTAACCACCACCCATCTACCTTATGTTGCTTCCATTTATGCTATTATTTACTTTGAGGGTGAGCCCGGGACATGTCTTGGCTCTCATCCTATCTTATGACTAGAGGCATTGTTAGACATCTTGTAGACTCTTGTATGAATATATGCTATCTGTTGTATTTGAGGTTTATGATCATGGCTACTCATTGGATATGGCTACTATGAATGGATTATGAGTATTATGATATGATTTTATATTGTGATATGGAAGATCATAAGTTCCGTTTGTCCCCATAGAATGAGTCATACTTAACCTTTCCTTAGTCCTTATGTGTTATGTACTATGTGAATCCATGTTAATCCCTATTCCTTTAACATTCTCATAGTGTGAGTCCTACTTTCCCATCCCTTAGAACTATGTGATTATTATCTTTAATATGCTTCCGAACCGATGATGTGAATATGGATACTTTGAGGCTTTTTTGGTGATTCTCGGGTTCTCATTCGCCATGTCACTCCTAGACCCTAGGTTCGGGTGCCTTTTTTTTTTCAGCGATTATATTTATGTAAAAAAGTGCTTTAAAAATATGTATAATATAAATAAATCAAAAACTTTATTTATACTACTCGAAATGATGTTAAAAGTATTATAGGTCCTAATAATTTTCCATTAATTAATAACAACAAAAATTAAAAATATATAAAAAAATTCGATCGATATTACACAAATTGAGATTAAAAAAAAATATGCTGAGCTCGTGCAAACGCTTGTAACTAGTATATATATATAGATAGATAGATTGATTGAAAAGGGTTGCAGCAAACAATTGAAATGGTAAAATTGATTTGCAGAATTCTTCTAAATTAATTTCAGCATTCAAATTACCCTGCTAAACCCCGAAGTGTCAAATGGTCTAGCAGCATGGCGATTGCTCTTTTTTCTTCATTAACAGCCAACTCCGCCATCTTCAGATTCAGAGCTTCTCATTTTCAGCTCTCGACTCTTGTTCAGATTTTCTCCGGACAAATCACCAAGCCCACCAGCACCGAAAATGGCGAACATCCTGGTAATGCCAAGACGAAATCATCTTCTTCAAAATCCAAGAAAGCTGAAAACATGGCCCGTATCATCAACACAAACCCATGGTCATCTCATCTTGAATCTTCTCTTGCCTCCCTCACTCAACCCTCACTCTCTCACACCACTGTCCTTCACACACTCCGCTTCATCAAGACACCTTCCAAAGCTCTTCACTTCTTCAACTGGACCCAAAAAATGGGTTTTCTACACACCCACCAATCGTATTTGCTCATGCTCCAACTCCTCGGCAGTGCCCGCAGACTGAATTCAGCAAGAAACTTCCTTTTATCTATACCCAGAAGGTCTAATGGTACTGTACCGCTTCATGATAAGTACTTTAACACCTTGATACGAAGTTATGGTAAAGCTGGGCTTTTTCAAGAATCATTGAAGGTGTTTAAAGTGATGAAGTCACTTGGAATCTCACCTTCCGTGGTTACGTTCAATAGTTTGTTCACAATTTTACTTAAGAGGGGTCGAACTGGTATGGTTTACCAACTGTTTGATGAAATGGTTAAGACATTTGGTGCCAAGCCTGATGTATATACTTTTAACATTTTGATCAGAGGATTTTGTATGAACTCCATCGTTGATAAAGGATTTAGGTTTTTTAAGGAGATGGAGAGGCATGAATGTGAACCGGATGTGATTACATACAATACCATTGTTGACGGTTTGTGTAGGGCAGGGAAAGTGGAGATTGCACATAACGTGTTAAAGGGTATGGTCAGGAGGGGTCATCAATTGACTCCTAATGTTGTAAGCTACACCACTTTGGTTAGAGGGTATTGCGAGAAGCAAGAGGTTGAACAGGCTCTTGATGTTCTTGAGGAAATGATGGATTGTGGTCTAAAACCAACCAGTATTACTTACAATATTCTTGTACAAGGTCTTTGTGAAGCTAAAAGATTTGACAAAATAAAGGAGATCTTGGAGGGAACTCTAGGAGGTGGAGGACTTATTCCAGATACATGTACTTTCAATACATTGATTACCTATCACTGCAATGTGGGAAATCTAGATGAAGCAATGAAAGTTTTTGAGAATATGTTTAACTTAAACGTGAAACCTGATTCAGCAACATATAGCATCTTAATACGGAGCTTTTGTCAAAAGGGATACTTTGATAGGGCAGAGAAATTATTTGATGACCTAATGAAGGAGGAGGTATTGCTTTGTGATGATGGCTGTACACCTCTCGTCGCAGCATACAATCCCATTTTTGAGTATTTGTGCAAGATTGGCAAGACAAAGAAGGCTGAGAAAGTGTTCAGGCAACTAATGCGAAGAGGAACTCAGGATCCTTTTGCTTATGAACTCCTGATCATGGGGCATTGTAGAGAAGGCACATTTAATGATGCACATGAACTCTTAGTTTTGATGTTGAGGAGAGATTATATACCCAATATTGTAATTTATGAGTCCCTAATTGAAGGTTTGCTGCAAAAGAATGACCCTAAAGTTGCTTACGATACTCTAGAGAAGATGTTGAAAAGCTCCCATCTTCCAAGATCTTCCACATTCCATCAAATCCTTACAGAACTAATCAAGAAGAATTGTGCAAGTGAATGTGCTTCCTTGGTGAGACTGATGTTAGATCACAAAGTTAGACAAAACATGAGTCTTTCAACTGATACTGTGAGGATACTCTTCCAAAAAGGATTAAGGGAGAGAGCTTTTGAGATTGTTAGGTGCCTTTATGAAAATGAATACATGGTAGATATGGAAGGTTTGGTTGTTTTCCTTTGCCAGTGTAGAAAGTTATTGGAGGCACACACATTATTGTTATTTAGCTTAAGTAAGGGTCATATTCTGAATGTAGATACATGCAGTACTCTTTTATCTGATCTCTGCAAAGCACATAGAGCTTCAGAAGCATTTGAGATTTACTATGAATTGCTCGAGAAAGGAGTCCAACAACCTTTAGAATGCGTGGAAGAGTTAGCACTTGTTCTTGAAACTGAAGGAAGAACCAAGGAAGCTGAATTTGTTAAGAAGAGAATCCTATGCCAATCAGTCAGATAGATTGGAAACTTGTGCTCTGAAGGAGATATTTGTAGTGTACAGCACACGAGAGTTCTCCAGTAGTAAAGGCTTGCATACGATACTTGACTTGCATGGTGATGCTAGCTGGGGCTGGATGCCTTTGGGATGTGATTAAGAGTGCTATCAGGTTCATGATTTCTGATTCTCTTGACAATGGAGAGGTCTGATCTGGACAGATTTAAAAAACATTGAAGACCGGGAAACTTAACAGTCCCTGAGGTCTCTGGTTCACCATCTGGAGCAAATTTGTTGCGTAATAATTTTGGCCTTCAAGTGTGGTTGGGCAAGCCCGGTGTACTATGCGCAGAGTCCGGCAAGGCCCGACTACAAGGGCCTTCAAGCGTGGTTATTCAAGAAAATATGGTGTAAGTGCATGCGTAGGGGTTAGGTTCTATGCTTAATTGCAACTGTGCTGGACATCTTAAACAGTCGAAAACTCCATATTTCTCAGATGAACAATTTGACGACCTTAATAATGTTTCTTTCTCCAATTTTATGTCTGTCACAAAGTCATCTGATCTTCTTCCTACCAAGCAGTATCAATGATTATGGTTAAGTTTTTGCTAGATGCCTGACTCCTGCAAAGTACAAGACTTCAACCAAGGGCCTGAGAGACTTGTACCTTGATGTTTATACATTTAGAGTTTTGGATTTTGTAAAAAGTCTTCCAGATCAATTTTTATTTGAGTAACTTTCTCCATAATATGTTTCTCATGGCCAGTGCCTGTTTTATCTGGAATTGGACTAGATTTACTATAGCTTTCTTTACCACAGGATTAGACATCTATGGTCTATCATGCAAGCTGAGAATTGACAAAACCATATTTCAAACAACATCTTCATTTCAAAGTTCAAGCAGCTTATTATCTCACTGCTGTCGCCTTCAGGGACAAGAGATTATCCAACTCTGTTACATTTGCACTGCTCTCCTGAGGGGGGCCAAATATCTCCCAGAACCTAAGAGTCTCATCTGCTCCAGCTGATACCACAGTCAAACCATCAGGGCTCTGGAATAAGAAGAGGAGCAAAGTTACCGTCTCAATTTTGATAGAACTGTTACTCCTACTTCCTTTGATATCTAAGTCTCACCTGGGAGAGATGCAAAATTCTTGATGAAAAAGAATGACGCAGTGGCTCTCCTATTCTAGCCATGGAAGGATAACTCCATAAACACAACTGACAATGAGATTCACCCGTTCCAAACCCATGGCCACTTAATATCTCTTTGTGATGCCTGTTCCATTGAAGCCCACAAATCTGCGAATTTCATTCACAACAATACCACGTGTATGAGGAATAATTTTTATTAATCAAACTTACAATGGAAGTTTGTGATAAATCTATAAACTGAAATAGCATTACTGTTAATTTCTTAAAAAAAAAAAAACTGAAATAGCATTGCTCAGAAAGTCAAGTTAGTGGAAAGTGGGAGCTCTGGTATCCATGGATACTTATACATAATTGCTATAAGATGGCGAAAGTGATGTTAAAACTTGCCTGAGCTCCAGTTTCATTGGTGCTGATACATGTCCCCTTCTGTGTGTTCCAAATCTTAAGACATCCATCATCTATGCCCCCTCCAGAGGCTAGTACGTCACTGTTATATGGACACCAAGCTAGGGCCTTGACTGCAGCATGATGTTCATTGAACCGGTGCATATAATGCCTTGAGCTCATCTTGGAAATATCCCATATGTACACTAGATTGTCATTTCCACCACTGGCAAGTGCATTCCCCGTACTAGACCACTTCACGCCACAAACTTCCCCTCTATGTACTCTCGTTACAGAGACCAAATTGTTTCTTGCTCGTGCTGTCAATGAGACTTAAAAGTAAGTAGGCTGCTGTTACAAGAGAGATTAATTAACTACATCAGTAGAATAGCTAGTACTACCATCATGATTAATAATAGCTCTGTCTTTACTCCCTGAGGTTAAAATATGACCATTCCATGCAACACAACCCACTCTGCTTTGATGGCCTTGCAGGTCTCTCACCTGTTTATGTGAACAAAAGTAATTGATCACTTAAGTGGAAACAACAAGAAAGAAAGCTTCTTCTACAATGTAACCAACATTAACAAAGTCTTACAAGCTTGGAAGTCTCAGCATCCCAGAGCTGGACTTTAGAAGAATTACAACCAACTGCTACTATTTTCCCATCACCAGACCATGCTACACTAGTAGGGCAATCATGTTCATGCTTCACTTCCATCAGTACCCCTGCTTTTTGCACTTGAGCATTCCATATGTACACAATTGACCCCAGAACAATCGCAAGTATGTTTGAATTTCCCCAATCCATAACATTCGAGTAATAGTCATCCGACAAAAGAGGAGCATCCAAAGCTCGAGTTGCTTTCTGCATGTAACATCCCAACATATTATTTGACACAATGAATGGTCTCATAAATTTCATGTAAATTCAAATCAAGCAAATTCTTACCAAAGGAAACTTCCGGTATCTCCTAGAGTCATTCGTTTGCTGGGGAATTTCTTTATCACTGCGCCTCATTTCATCAATTAGACGTGTGGATTGTCTACTCGATTTAGGACTCCCTCTAAAAACCAGCATTCTGAATGGTCTTCCTTGTACGTCCAACTTGAGATTTTCCTCCATCTTCCTTCTGTAGTCGTCCTATCAAAAGGAACTCAGAATGACAAAACAAATAATAACTAAAATGGGTGTCAAGAAACAGAGTCCCCTTCCACAATCTAGAAGAATTGAAATGCTACGAAAAAAAAAGTCGAGAAATTAAAGAAACTAACATTGAAGTTGGTTTTTTGGAGTTTGTTATTGGTTCTGTTGGTGAGTAAAGTATGGGCCTGATCAAGATCCATCAGGCTTCTATTGGGTATAAATCTATCACCCTTCATCACAAAAACACTCAAAATCACATATGAATTCATTAAAAATACAGAAATTAACAATGGCGAAAAAAGGGTAAGGTGGATTAATTACAGGAAAATCATAGTTGAGGGGAGTGCTGAGAAGTCGAGTTGGAGAATACCAATCTGGTTGAATTGAATTGTCATTCATTGTTCAACATTTCCCAGTAGCCTTTTTCCAATCTTGTTTCTGAGTTAGACAAAAGCTTATTGACAATGGCAGTTAATGGCTATTTCGCGCCAAATTTGTTTGTTCACTAAAGGAGACGTCGGTTAGTTTCCCCCAACGGTAATTATTTCTTTTCTTTTATTAAAGCATAAATAAAAGAGGAAATTGAAAGGGAAAAAAAAGTAAAACACGTAAGATGAAATTAGTAAAACAAGCCTTTGTTATTTTCTTTGAAAAAGAAAGAATAAATTAAATCACCAACAAGAACTTACAACCCATTTATTCATTAGATTTTTTTAAAATTTTTTTTACTTTATTTGAAAATTGGCATTTGATCATAAAAATTTCAAAATTTGAAGGTGTCTTTCTAATTTGAGAGATTCCCAAAAAACTTTTTTAACTTTTTCATGTTTTCTTTTTCAAATTTTACCCTAAAACTTTTATTTATTTAAAATAACCCCATTTAATTATGTTTCATTTTTTTCAAAAAAACATAATCAAATTCTCAATATTTATAAAAAAAAACAACTTCAACTCCAACTTTCAAATAAAACGTTTTTGTTTTTACGCTTTCAATGGCCATACGCCCAATACTAGTTATCATTTTAAACCACGGATATATCCTTGTGATTTATTAATAAGAAATATAAATGTCTTGCTTAAATAATTACTGTAAAATACGCTTTTATTCATAATTATTATTCATAATTAATAAATATATACATAGACCTACAAAATATAATCCTTTATCGCACCGATGACGTAAATACACAGTGAAATTGCTCGTTTCTTTTTCATGAACTTGGATCTTCTTTGTTTCTCTACTCAAGCCATATATACCTAGCTTTTCTGATGCCCCTTCATGCAAGTAGTTGCCTTCATAATTATGAAAGAGTACATATTGCACAAGGCTCCAATTAAAAGAATAAAAAGTGGACCACTCTTTTATCATCTACCTGCATTACGCATAAAAGAAAAATACAAGTGCAAATACCAAACAATTACATAACTCAATTTTACTAATCAAGCATCCAACCACAGTGAATCCAAAGGCACAACGCAAAGGTTCCACAGAACAGTGTTGAAATCCTACTGCCGCATATGACTGGTTTCTCTGGCTACTAGTAATTATAAATAATTAACCAAAACAAGTATAAACTGATAAGCTGAAGGCAAGGAAATCCAAAATTCTCCAAAGAACCAAAGGGGAATAAGTTGACAAACGAGGGGGTCATTCCAATGATTGCTTATGCCCATGAAGGCCTCCTCTCCCTTGCAATATCATTCTTGATGGACCTCTGAATCCTTTTCACTATAAAGAAATACTGCCAAAGGCACAACAGGAGGACCTTAGCCATACAATAAATCCAATATTTTATTAATGCAGAGTGTACTTCAGTCTGAGAGCTCACCTGGAATGCTAGTATAAAAGGAATTAGCACTTTGCCCCTATTGTTTGGATTTGGGCCTTCAATCAGTTTTTGGTCAACTAAAATACCCTTGCTTCCACTTAAAACAGCATCAGTGATAGCTTGGACTAAATTGGGTATCCATGCAGTTCCACTTGGAAGAATCTGTAAACAATACAGACCATTTTAATAAGCTAGTATACGAAAAAAAAAAATGCCAAGGGATGATTATTATATTATTAATAGAAACGAATTGAAGAATAATACAAACCTTTTCATCACTTTCATTCTTGTTACATCTGCCACTATTCTCAACCAAGACAACAGGTATTGAAGCAGCCTAACAGCAAAGACGGCAATATAATTTAGCAAATAATGATCAAATATAAGAGTGTTGCAAAATGCATCCAGGGGCAAACTTGTTATCACTGGTCCAAGACTACGTAACCTGTAATCAAGGGGCAGGTTTTAGCAGAACTGCTCTACCTCAGTACCACTTCCACTCTCTTGCTTCACAAAGATGAAGAAGAAAACAAAAGTGAAATTGATTCTTTACCTTCTGGCTTTCAATATATACCTTCTATTATCAAAAAGAAGCAAAAAAAGATGGAAAAGACGGCCTTTAACTTTGTCCGAGTCCCTTCCCAAGTTTCTTGACGGAAGCTCTAGTAAGGTTCGCATAACGTTTATGCATATCAGAGAACCCTCTCCCACCTCTTATTGACAAGTATCAGAGATCGTTGAAAGTACAGATTTCAATTAGGATTTTTGTATACTTCCAGTGTCCACAGATAACTAACAAAGACAAATACTAGCAACAAATTAACTTTTGCTGGGAATGGCTCTTCATTAGCTGATGCTTGATAAAGTACCAGCCATGATCTCCCTTCCCACGTGTTTCATGCACAGAAGTTATAACATGAGCTAAGTATGTGTAGAGTCAAAGAAAAGGAAGGAGTCAAAAATACCGCCTGACAACCGTGTGAGAAGAACAAGTTCATGAATTAGACCAGAAGACGCCATGCTATAAGAATATAAACAACTAAGCACGTTAAGGGAATTTCGGGAGAATATTGTGAACTAGCCAGAAGAGAGGGACTGCCATGTATGGCCGAGTGTCAAACTCAAGCATCTTTTAATAAGATGCAGAAACTCCAAAGTTGGAAACATGATACAGGAGAGTACAACAAAAAAAAACCATCTATATTCAAATTGTGCATAAGAATTTGATTCAAGAGAAAGTGAATTGTACTCCATCTGTTTAAAAAAGAATGACGTGGTTTGACTTGACACAAAGTTTAAGAAAATAAAGAAGACTTTTAATCTTGTGGTCCTAAATTAAAGTTATGTCAAATGTACCAAAATGCCATTTAATCTTGTGGCCTTAAACATGCCATGTGGAAAGTTGAAATTAAAGTATTGCCGAAAAAGGAAAGGTCATTCCTTTTGCAACGGACTAAAAAAGGAAAGTAGGTCATTCTTTTTGACACGGGGAGTGTACAAGATTGTGTTCATCCTAAAAATATAACTTGAGCAAGAAGAGAAAGTACAGTATCGTGACTAACCTGAATCTCTTGTTTCCTAATTCGAGCCCCCATCCGGACGGTTTTCAAGAGCGCCTCTGATCTTCGGGAAGTGAACTCGTCATAAGTCAATCCATCAGGAGGGGAAAGCTGAGCATGAGTAAGAACCACAATCCCTCGGCGCCATATTTCCTTGCCAAAACTCTCAGTGATAGCCTTCACAATCTGCTTATCCAAGTTATCCACTCTATATGCATCCAGACGATCCACATATAGCAAAACATCAATTGTCTTGTTCAAGAGGAACCTGTTTGAAGCCAATTTCCGAAAGACCATTATTATATGAAAATAAAGGAAAAAGAAGGGGGGGGGGGGGGGGGCATTGAGGGTCGTCTGCTTGTGGGATAAAATGTGCGTTTGGTTGAAATTTTTTATGATGGGATTAGTTTTAAATTTTTACACCACCTTCAAGGTGGGATAACAATCCAAACAAACACCAGAATGACCAAGATGCCCTTCTCTCAAGGTCCTTAAAAATCTAAGGTTAAAATTGGAAACATAAGGTAATACCTTAAACTAACTTATCTAGTGCAAAACCAAACACGTATTTTTATATTATACCACATTTTTAGTCCAATGAACCAAACATCAACAAAAATAAGTATTATCCACAAAATAATCTGTCATTCCCATATTATAATCCCGATACAACTTCTTCACCAACCAAACGAACAGGATTAAGCACAAGAATATACTATTGATAGGCCTTACTTCTTTATGAGATCAAGAGCCTGGTCATTGACGTATCCCCCTTCAACAAGCCCTGGTGTGTCAATTATGTTTAGTGTAAACCCTGCTCGTAAACGTGAAACCATCACCGGTCTAGGAGTTTCTGACTGAACAATCAACAATTTTATTTTAGTATACATAACAAGAGGAAAGGCAATAAACCTTTCACTTCATCAATTTGATGCTGCAGCAATACATACCTGAAATGCACTAACAGCAACTGCTCTTTCCCCGATAATTGAGTTCACTGTTGATGATTTTCCAACACCACCTTTGCCCATTACTAGAATGGTCAGAGTAGTGACATTCTACAAGAAGTTAAACAAAGACAGTTGCATTACATCAGACAGTGCATTATAGCAATAACATCAGCCATTTTACACAAATGCAGCACAAAACAAATATCAATAACAAAGTACTAAGCACTTGACAACCTTAAGGAAATAACAAATACTATACACTCTTTACAGTTCAACAGAACTACTAACACGAACCATCTTTGTCGCTATTTATACGGCACTTTACATATTACGACATTTGAAATGTTTGGCATTGTTATATAAAGGACATTATTCAATGTAACTATCACAACTTTCAAAAATGCAAATTCCCTTACTTCAAATTTCAAAATTTTAATGCAACAATTCTCATCAAACAAAACTTCTGTTTTATAACCTGGTGTCTGGGATTCAAACCAGAGATCTCATAGTTCTTAACTCACTTAATTGACTATTAGGCCACACCTTTTTACCTTTTAAACAACTAATTTAATATTTTCTCTACCATTAATACAATATACATACTAGACCACCCTGCCATAATAATTCCATAAGCACCTTGGGAAGACATGGCAAACAGATAACCAAGCCCTATGTTTGGATATCACATTGAAAGATCCTGCAATATTTTCTTATGATGGCCCAGTCAAGAAAGTAACAATATCATTCCAAAAGATTGTTTTGCACTGTAAGCTTGGTTAACCGGGGCTATGGGGAGCTAGACAAGTATCTACAGACTGTATGCCCAATGGACTCTGAATAAATAGAATGTTGACCATAGGGTAAGGAGAAACTTATAAGTGAGGACTAGTGAATGGTCTGAAAAAGAGAACCTGGTCAGCAAAAGAAATCAGTTCTGACCATTCCAATTTGAATGTGAAAGATGAAAACACGAGACTGTAGAAGTCAAGTTAACATAACTCAGTGTCTTCGGACACCATCATATCAAATGAAACACGAGAGTAACAAATAATTCCAATCAGAAAGCCATGAAAGGAGAACTGGTTAGAAGAGAGATGTGCACCTCCTGCTTCAGTTTCCCCAGTAATTCAAGCAACTTGGATTGAGTGGCAGCAGGAAACTGCTGTATACCGGCCCATTCTCTAATTATTTGAGATGCCATGGATAGCTAAAGAGAGAAAACAACTCCAAGTTAAAACTAAAATCACAGGAAAATAGAAAATCCACTGTTAAGTAGACAATTTGAGTAAAAAAAACACATAGAAAATGATACAAACCTCATTACTAATCTAACCCTGAATCAATATAGTAAAAATTTAGCTATGAAGTATCTAAAAATATTAGGGTTTTGCTTCAGTAAATAACCCAATTCCAAAACTAGAATATGAATCAGATAAATTATGAGGATATCCAACATAAATCATAATACTTGGTCTCAAAGAGAGGAATTTTCGTGAATAGCGGGTAAAACAAACCAGTAAAGCGTAAAAGCGTGACGATAATGAAGAAGAAGAAAGCATAAAA
This sequence comes from Solanum rostratum, assembly GCA_029948455.1. NCBI lineage: Eukaryota > Viridiplantae > Streptophyta > Magnoliopsida > Solanales > Solanaceae > Solanum > Solanum rostratum. The sequence continues at coordinate 11,447,301 of CM057054.1, forward strand.
TGGGGAGAAAGCTCACCAATTGGATAGAGAAATGCAGTCAATTATCCGGAGATGGAGGAGGTGTTGAGCTTCAGGAAGAGAGAAAGAAGGGTTTAAGCTGGACGGCCTTATCGTCTTCGTATTTTTGGTCCGCCCTTTCTCTCTCCTAAACTTTTTTGGTAGTTGGGGCACAACTATGTTTTTGTACAACTTCAAATCTATATTTATGCTATAGAACTCTTTAAAATAAGTAGTAAAATATTGAGTTTTGGGCTAAATTCATCCTTCTATAGCTAAGGGTAGCATTCGGATTCGGCATCATCGGATCGGTAATTATCGATATTGGGCTGGAATTGGTACAAAAGGATAAAAAAAATCCGAAATCGATATCGGCGGCTTCGGAAAATTCCCCACTTACCTTACCGGACTGGTATGAACCGGTACGGAGTCGTACCGGACCAGTATTTTTGAAAATTTTTAAAAAAATGGTAAATTTGATTAAACTACTAAAATTTGAAGTTTAATTTTTATATTTTAAATTAAGTTTAATATTTAAAATTAAAATTGAAGTTTAAAACGTTATACGTAAATTAAAATTTAAAAATAGTATTACTATTCATGATATAATTTTTTTTTAAAGTTTAAAATGAAGTTTAATTAAAGTAGTCATAAATATAAAAGTTTTTAAATTAACTAACTACAACTAGTTTTATAAGTAGTTATACTTATATAAAATTTTAAAAGTGTAAAATCAAATTTTTTTACTTTTTACTTAAAAGTTTAAATTTCAAATTTTTTAGATATAAAATTTAAATTTTGAATATTTCTTTTATACTTTAAAGGTAATAAAGATTTGAGAAATAAGGGGACAAATATATTAAAAAAAGACTCAAAACTTAAATTAAAATTTAAATCAAGATAATAACTTAAAAAAGAAAAGAAATAAGGCGAATAGCCTATATTTATTATATTATTTTAAAATTTAAATTGTACAATGTACAAATATTAGAAATCAATTTAATTTACGCAACCACCTTCTGGGAAGGAATCTGTTTTAACTAGGTCTTATTTATTGTAAATTTGTAATACACTAATATTTTAAACCACTTTGAAATTCATGCCTAAATGTTTCTAACATTTCTAGTGTTACTTTTTCTGGAATTGACTTTTGAGCTTGTTCCTCTAGAAAATTCATGTCGTCTTCACTTGATTCCGATAAAATATTATCTATATCCGCTTCAAACTGAGAAGACAAAGTTAGACGCCCTAAATTTCTCTGCTCCGCATTTATCCAATCTCGGAATAAAATTGAAACTTCCAAGCTATCTGCTGCTAGTGAATGCCTATGGTCTCCAAATTGGAATCTAACAGTACTAAAAGCATCTTCCGAAGCCACTGATGATGCTTGAATAGCGAGGATATCACGAACCACCTGTTGAAGTCTTGGAAATACTTTACCACAATTCTTCCACCATGCCAAAAGTTATTGCTTCTCCTCTGTATCCTTAATGATTTCTGTAGCCTGGTTAAGATATTTATCAAAATCATTGTTTTCGTTAGTAGTACGTCCAAGATGAAATTCTAACATGTCATCAATATCATCCTCGTATCTAGGCCTATATGGTTGTGGTTCTTGATATTTTCTACTAAATTATACTCTTCTAAATCATACAGTTTCCTAGTTTCTGTTCTAATGCTACTTTTAGCTACATCTAAATTATATGATTGATTATCTTCATCGTATTGAATTTCTAAGTTTGCATATAGATTATCTACCATTCGAGATACTCTGACTTCTTTGTGAGCCGCGTTAAATAAACAAGCAGTTAAATAAATCTGAGGAATTGAGAAAAAGTATTTCCTAAAATTTTTCAATCATTTTTTGAACAGGTTCTCTAAATTTTGGATTGTTTCTAAACAAAGCAAATTTAGTACAAATAGCACAAATATTAGGCAAAACAGAACAATAGTAGGATAATAAAGATCAGAGATTTGTTTAGTAGCTAAATAAAAGCTCTTAAAAATTCAATTAAATCCCTAATATCATTCAAATAATTTTCATTTAGTCGGTAAGTCATATCTGCATTATAGGCATTCTAAACCATTGTAACGGATCTCCTATATTCATAAACTACTTTTAGCATTTCATACAACTAATTCCACCTAGTAGCTACGGTTTTGGGAATTTTCCTAACAGGCAAATTACATTCAGTACACCAAGTTTTAAATTCTTTACGCCTAGCCTTTACTTGACATTTTAAAAATAAAATGACATGCAATTTCTACTTTATTACAACAATTTCTAAATAATGACACACCATTTCTAACAATTAAATTGTAAAAATGAGCAGCACATATGAAAACCATCTTCGCAAATAGGACTAAGAACATGTCTTAAATAATCAACAACACGTTTATTACTAGAAGCATTATCTAAAGTTACATTAATTATTTTACTAGAAATACCAAAAAATTGTAAAATATCAAGAATAGTCTGTGCAATATAAGAACCAGTTTAATGCATTTCACAATTTTTATATCCCCAAAATTCTTTTTTGAATATTCCAAGTCTCATCCATCCAATGACTGATAATTGTAAAATAATAATTACCGGTTATACTATGACCCATATCAGAAGTAATTGCTAATCTACAAGTATTATAAGCAAATAAACATCGAAGATATTGTACATGTCGTGTTTGATAATCAAAAATAGTTTTTTTTATTGTATTTCTTGAAAAACCATTAAAAGATGCGTTATAAACAATTTGAATATAGTGAATAAAACTAGGTAGATTTTCAGCAAAACTAAAAGGTAAACCAGTAACAACAATCATTTTGACCAGTCGTCTAAGTCACGTTGTCTATTATAAGGGCGATGTGCACTAGGACCGAAAACATTAGTAGGGTTTGATTACGATTGCACCATATTTGAACCTCCCACGGATTCTTCGGGAATGGGAATTCCATATTTTTTGGCATCCGCAGTGGTTGAACATGCAAAAATTCTTATTTACAACAATGCATCAAATGATTTTTCAAATGACCCGTCCTACCCCCTTTCCCGAAGTTTTATGGTTTAAAACATGCTTGCATTTATTACAAATCGTTTTTGTTTTATCTTTGTTTTGTATTAAAAATTGCCAAACAACAGATTTTTTAACACGTTCTATCTTAGGCCTATTAGATGCCGATGGTTGTACGCGGGGGGGGGGGGGGGGGAGGGGAGGGGGGAGTAGCAACAGTATATGGGGGTTGAGTTTCATCGTCATAAAAAATATCGTCATCCTCATTAATTTCATTATCATCTTCTGGTAAATCTTCATTAAAACCAAATCTACGTTCAAGAAATTCGTGATCTAATTCCATATTAGAATCAATATTAAAACAAGTGTCGTCTACATATGTACAATCTTCGGTATTAAATCTAAATGATGGTTGTCTTGTAGATTTAGACGAACTACCACCGGATTTTTTATCGGCCACTGCCAGGGGTTACCATTGATGGCCCCCACCCCAACGGTAACCAGTTAAAAAATATAAAAAAATTTAAAAACTCTACACCAGTAATATCGGTCCGGAACCGATAGACCGGAACTAGTAATTACCGAAAAATTTACCCCTTCCCATCCCGATACCCCCTCTCGTTACCCCTTCACCAGCTTCTACCGAAAAAGTGCCGAAACCGGTCCGAGACCGATACAGAACTGGTATGGAACCGGACCGGAACCGGCACTTACCAGTTCCGACGCCAGTCCTAATTATAGTCCAAACTTTAGTTACATTCTTATACTATAACTAGTCTTGTTGTATGTGTTTTGTACATGATCAAAGCATGTACGTAGTTTGATAACAAACATTATAATGAAAAAATAAATTTAATTATGAACTTATAAAAAGATAAATAATTCACTACAAAAGTAAGTTTAATAAATTATTTATTAAGAGCTTTCACGCTTTTTAATATAGTATTGACTATGAATAAAAAATATTCTCTAACTATTTCACCCTTTGCAATAAACATCCTTCTGTTACTTTTGTTAAAAATTAGCTAAGATAAAAATATGTGCCAGGCACGTGATTTCCTTCTAAATGTCCATATTCCATCAATCAATCATCTTCTTCCTTTAGGAAGATAAGGCACAATAGCTGGACTATTTTTCATGCTTTTGGGCAGAAAAATAATCTGTTCCAATTGAAAGAGTTATGAACTTTATGAAAGGTTAGGATGCTATTTATTCTCGTCAACTTTATTATCTTGAAAAAATTATTGTGTTTGGTAAGGGCAAATAAAAATAACCATGAACAAGATTTACTATGGCATGTAATATGCCCTTTATCTATTTGTCAAAATGTCAGAAAGGGATTGCAGGCATATTGCATATGAATTTTCAAGTCTCATTGTCTCCTAAAGTAAATTTAGGAACTTCAAAGTTGCGAGAATTTTTTTCGGTTGACTATTTCTGAAAATCAATATTAATGCATTGCATAATATGAAACACCAAAGCCAGCACTCTCAGTAATGTGATTTTGAATTTGTCATGAAAACTATTGCAGTCAAAGATGAGAATGAGAAAATTGCTGAGTTTAAATGTTTGAGTCTTAAATAAATCATCAACATTATAAGGAATCGAGAGATAGGGTATCAAATTCATCTTCTTTACAATTACAACAAAAATTGAGTGATAGGTTTGTATGCTTTGATATTCTTTTAGAATTTTATAATGTCTATAATATTTAAGAATCAAGATTATGATTATTTCAAGTGGAAAAAAAAAGGTAAATTGGAAGATTATAAAAGAGCTAAAGATTATAAAAATGAACCCTAGCTTCAGCTCTTCTACTAGAAAACAACTTATTTGGTTGCTAAAATTAAGAAGGATAGAAAATTTTGTTTTTAAAGTTAAAGCTATGCTTAATATGGAAGATGGTCGGGTGGAAATAGGTAGGAACCTAATCGACGGAATATGAAGATTTGGGAGGAAGTCATGTGCTTGGCACATGTTTATCTTAGTCGTTAGTTTTTTTAACAAAAGTTAACAGAAGGGTGTTTATTGCAAAAATTGAGATAGTTAAAGAATGTTTTTTGTTCACAGTTGAAATATAAAGAATGTACCTAAGTTTGGGCTATACTTAAAGGATGATTTTAGCCCAAAACTTTAAAATATAATTTAGTGGTCTAAACATATCTAAGTTTTACATTATTTATTAAGAGTGATTTTCTTTCTTAACTATTATTCAACAATTAGCAAATGTATACTCTTCTTAATTCAAAGATTCTGTCACATGAAAAAAAATAATTTTATCATGACAGATCTAAAAAATAAAATATAATTTAAAAGTTAACATCAAAGATTTAGATTTTCATTGTATGAATTAACTTATTTTAATGGTAAATTGTTCATCATCTTCTTTTCCACTGTCTTAAACTTGATCTTGTCTCTGTTGTGGCATCAATATTTTCGAATTGAAAGGGGAATTAAGTATAGAGTTTTAAGAAAGTCTATTAAAAATATATCAAAATATAATGTGTCAATAAATAAAGTTGTTATATATGGCAGTTGGACGAAAAGTTTATGAAAAAACGTACCTAGAAGTATTTCTTGACAAACATTTTGTCTAATCAACGTCGAAATGTGTTTTGTTAACCATCAGGTGATAATTCAGTTAAAGAATTCACACTCTCAATAGTTTAGAAATGAAACTCATTAAAGTGTGATAGTTTAGGTGTGTGTACCCTTAACTCATAATATTTGATTATTTTCTTAATATTTAAAAGTTTTGAAATCAAATACTAACTTTTTTCTTAATTTGAACTATATAACAACAAGAACATACCGAGGGATTTGGGGAGGATAAAGTATACCAAGACCTTATCACTATCTTATAGAGATAGAGAGACTATTTTTGAAAGATCCCATCTCAAATGTACTCGTCCCAAGTAAAAGAAGAAAAATAATATATATAGAATAACGGCTAAAACAAAGGACATTGTCAATTCTAAGAAAAACGTAGCAAAATAATTAAAGCAATAGCAACACAACCACAATAGCACGACTAATCCTATGAAAAACCTAAAACCCTCACAAGATAAGACATTATTCTACCCCTACAAACCTTCTACCCTAATACTCGACCTCCACTCTTTTTTATCGAAGGTCATGTACTCGATAATATGAAGTTGTGCCATATTGTGTCTAATCACCTCTTCCTAATACTTTATTGGTCTACCCTTATCCCTTGTAATTCCTAAATCTAACATCTCGTACCTCCTAAACTGTAACACCTCCCAAAGTGCTTTAGAATTTCCTTAATATAGATGGCTTGCCTAACGCATCGTCCGTTGTAATACCCCATAACTCTATTCATAGGATCTGAATTTTTTCGTCGTAAGTATATAAGTTTGAACCCAGTGATGCCTTACATACACCTATATTTTAAGGCTTATTCCCATATGTGTAAAGCGTATTAGAAGTGGATTAGGGTCATAAGAGCCCTTCAGTACTTAGTCGAGTTCAAAACTTTCCTATTGATTGAGTTTTTCGTGGTAGATTATGTAAGGGTCAACTTTAAATGATCATAACTTTTAGAACACAAAGAACTAGGTGGCCCATGACTTACCAAATGAAAGATCTTTTAATTAGCTTTCCAACATCGCCAATTTCATCTTATTTGGAGTTCAGAGCAAAAAGTTATGATCATTTTACTACAGATTGGCATAGCAGAGTTAAACTACAAACTAACTTACAGGCCGTGGTTTGGTTGACGGACCATACTGTTAACTCGTGGGAAAACTTTAGAAAGTTCAATTTTGAGTCCCAGACTTGACAGACCTAACAATGGGTTATAGATGCCTCTACTGGTCGTAGATTGGGCTCATGTAATGGATCCAGAGATGCCAAAATTTGCCTAAATGTTTACGGATGGGTCCTATGGACCATAGAAGTTTCTACATGCCATAGATTGACCTATGGAAAACTTTGATAACATTTTAAGAAGGGTTATTTTGATCTTTTTCCACTCTTTTAAAGCCTACACTTGACGGTGTTACATCTATTTAAGCCCCTAAACATAACTATTTAGCCTATTTATGCTCAAAACACATTCCAAGACTTTGAACAAGGGTCCAAGAGGAGAGAAGCCAACAGGTTCAAGAGAGTCCAGTGCATTTTTCAAAAATCTAAGTCTCTTAGGTATGTAAGACTAACACAACGTTGGATTGAGTTCATCCACATGCCGTTTCATCTCATTTGATTTGAGTTGAGTTAAGTTTGAGTTTTTTTTGAATTTTTTGAATTTAATACTTGAGTTAGCTATTGTCTTATTAGGTTTCTTATACATAAAAGTGGATATATGATGTTCATTAGTTGGGTATTTGATTGGATGCATGTTCATGTTTTCATTTACATGAATCCTGATTGAGGACTATATTTGATTTCATGCATTATTTCAAATTGAGATTGATGGTCGTTTTGTATGTTGAGAAAAGATAGATTTTGAACATATTTTACTGAGTTACATGAACATGAGTCTTTGAGCTTAAATAATGATTTGGGAAAGAGTCTTGATGAGATAATGCACTTTTTAATGAGTTTTTATTAAAATTGAGCATTGAGTTTAAATGATGTTTGAGTAAATATTTGAAGAGGATGTAATTAATTTTTAAAATATTTTATTGATAGATGATGATGATAATAATGTTTGAGATGATTTTGAATGAGTTTTGAAGAGAATATTTTGGGAGTAGTATCGAGCACCAAGTTGGATAAGAGTATAACACCCCATAGCTACATAGCTAGTGTAGGATAGTTGTGTAGTTAGCTTTGGTGACTCTTGTCCCAAAAAGATGAACAAGAATTGAAGATCCAAGAGAGAGAGTTGAGCGTCCTTACCTTGGCAAGTATTGGATGGGCAAGCAACGACATCAAGTTCGTTGTGTATCACTAACTACGGTGCTAGGATGACTGTTGGTTAGAGAAACTCCTTAATTTTGCATGACTGATTTGACTGTGTTGCATACTAGAGTGTCCTTTATGAGCATTTTTACTATAAAATTTGAATGATTTGGCGTGAGTTGCATATTATTGAGTTTGCTTTCAAAGCATCACTTTATTCTTGAACTTGCATGTTTTAGTTGAGTTGAGTTACTTGATTTGAGTACTATTGATTATATCTTTTCCTTTCCACCTATTTTACATACTAGTATAATTAATGTACTGACGTCCATTTCTACTGCATTGTTTTATGATGTAGAGACAGGTATTAGAGATCATCAATAGACGCTTTGTTGAGGATCTTTTCGCATTCAGCTGATTAGTGAGTCCTCCCCTATATTCAGAGGATGCCCCACTTATCTTTCTTGATTTGAGTTTAGCTTTATTTTATTTTGATTTGAGATAGCCATGAACCTACCATCGGCAACATCTAGATGATTAGAGATAAAGGCTTCATGGATAAGGATGAATTAGAGTTGATGTTTCATTTTTAAAGACTTGTACTTTCAAACTATTTTCACAATATAGAATCGATTTGGATTATCGACTTTTAGACCCTTATTTCATTGATTGATAATCCCACCAGAATGTTCCCTAGACATAAATTGAGTATTCCGCTATTGATGAATGAGTGATTGAGCCAAGTGGTTCGCTTGAGGACCAATAATGGTTTTTGAGTGCCAGCCACGCCAAATGTATTGTTCTGGGGTATGACAAACTTAGTATCAGAGCACAGAGTTCAAGTGTCATAGGGAGTCTATGAAGTCATGTCTAGTAGAGTCTTGTTTATGGGTGTGTTATGCACTACACTTTATAAGCAGGAGGCTATAGGACATTAGGAATTATTACACTTCTTTCTTATTCTGATTTGTGCTATAGAGTTAAACTCTAGAAGATCTCTCTTCAAACTTGTGCATTATATGTTTGCAAACCAAATGTCTTCCAAATGTATTGTGAACCCAAGAAATGCCATCAACACCACAATCTCCTCGCCAGAAATGCCCTCACAGTATGGGACAAGGATCAGGGTTTGGGCAAAGGAGCTTGAGTCTACTACTCAGCTTGTTGTACATGCTTAATGGGTAGAAGGGAACAAGAAGAATGAGAGGGAAGAACCTTAGAGAAAAAGGGCTAAGTTAAAAGGGCATAAGCAAGGAAATGGAAACCAGTTCCCCTTTTTGTAGGGACCTTCGAGTTATGCGCCATCACCAATGAGTGCACCCATATTTAATAGAAAATATGCTTTGAGGCCAAGGAAAAGTAATCTATTTAGGGTCCAAAACCCTTCATCTCGAGGAAGTATAGCTCGAGGTACTAAAGAAAAGTCATCATGTAGAGAGTGTGGCAAACTCCATTTGGAAAATTGTCAAAAGGATACTGCGGGATGTTATAAGTGTGGCCAAATGGTCACTTTCATAGAGATTATCCAAAGTGTCCAAACAAATCTCAACCTTTTACACCGACACCACCAGTTAGAGAAAATCAGAAAGATGCTACTTCTAGCACGAGTGGAGCCACAGATTGTTTGTATGCTAAGGGTAGACGCTAATATCAAGTATACTTCCCAGATATTGTGATAGGTATGATTAGAGTAAAATAGGTTCACGAATTCCATCAATGTCAACTGGAGGAGCAACAATGAAGGCAATAATAAATAAAGAAGTTGCCGTCAATAAGGTAGGGACCTTTACTTTGGATTGTTATATGTTGGTGGATCCTGGTGCTACCCCATCGGTTGTGTCTCCTTATGGGCTAGTAGATTTGATAGAACTCCCGAGTGTCTTCCTGAACCTTTCACTGTATCTAGACCTATTAGTGATACCATTGCAGCAGAGAGGATGCATAAAGATCGTTCTGTGCTAATTTATCACAGAGATACCATGACTAACTTAGTTAAGCTAATCAAGATGCATCCCAGGCTTTCTTATTTGGAACTTTCTTTTGATGTTATTTATGAGAGGGAAACTTATGTCTTAAGAAGTGTAATGCTACTGCCTGAGAGTGTGATTTGAGGTCTTGTAAAACATAAGTAGAAGTGTCATCCTAGAGATAAAATAATGATGGTAGAAAGGATGAGACCATATAGTAAGAGTGATGGTTGATTGAGGCCTGAATCTAGAGCTATGTGTCCATTAGGTAAGGTAAGGAATAAGAAGATGAGCCAATTTCTGTAAGTCTTAACGAAAGAGTAGTAAGTACCATTTGATTTTTATTATAAGGCATAAAAGAAGAGTTATTGTTAGGATGTGTTAGAGTATGCTCAAACTAGGAAGAGGTTTATGTTTATATGTTAACACCCTGCATGTTGATAACTTGGGAAGATTAGAAGTTAATTATTTTGATGCTGGTTGGATCCTATGAGCTAGTCTACAGAGCATAGGTGACACTACAAGTCATAGGTAATCTTGGTGGAACGAAACCAGTGAAAGTGGAAAGTTGAAGGGTTTTTGGAAGTTGACTTACAAGATACCAGGATGGACCGTACAAGAAACCATGGACCGTCAAAGGTTTATAGAAAAGAGCCCTGAAGGACCCAAAATTTTTCCAAGTTTGGAACACTTCTACGAGAGGCCACTTACAACTCGTAAGTGGAACCACAACCCATAAATAGGGTTTTGTGGTTTCATTCGACAGTTTTAATATGGGATGTATTGACCGAGTATTCGCTAAGAGATTTTAGTGTGTCTATTCCCAAAATTTCTACTTAGTAGTCATAAGATGGTATAATATAAGGGAAGTATGTGATGCATGTGTTAGCACTAGAACTCAAGCCTAAATTGTTGAGGAGTATTGTGAAAAAGGGAGATAGCCATTATGAGAGTGATAGTGCTAGTTGGGATATTTGCTTTAACTGGCTTGACATAACATGTGCCAAAAATTAAGATGTCAACTTACAACAAGTGAGATGCTATGAGTGTGGATGTATATGACCTTTAGATGAAAATAGCAAATTGAGAATAAATCATCAAGTAAGAAAAGTCTTAAGATATGTATTCGGGTTAGTGCAATATTGCGTAAAGCTCTAAGCTATGATTTGCCCTGAGTGCCTAGATTGTATATCTGAGTTGAATGTGGATGATTCTGATGACCTTGGTATAGACTGACCTTGGGTTTGTTATGACACTATTGATGGAAGAATTCGAAACCTCGAATGTTGAATTGCAGTTACCATTAAATGGAAATATAATAGAGTTGGCTTTCCCGAAAGGGGAAGATGATGAGTTCTTACCGATCCGGATAGGACGATGGATAGTTGTAGACTGAGAAGTAAAAGTAGATGGAGAGGAGTGAATGTACCCTTGTTGTGGTAGCAGTATTGTACTTGTTCCACATAGGGATGGAGGTAAGAAATATGGGAGAGATAAGACCTTATAATGTGAAATAGATATGTAAGAGTAGGTTAAAGTGTCTCCAGGTAGGAGCTCATGCATGATGGATATAGAGGTGTTAAGTAGGTTTGACAATTCTTACATATAGTCTAAGTGGTTAGTGTGATAGGCCTGAATGCATAGTTGTTGTTATGCGAGTAATGGTGATAGGCTATTGACGACTTCTTGGTAAGGGTATCGAGTAAGAGTAGTGATGTAATAGAGAGGACTAGTGATTTTTTAATGAAAATTCCTGTGGAGGTATAGAGCTTGAGTTTTGGGGATTTGCTTGTATGAGTATGGTCATCTTAGGAATAGCACTTTGGGGTTTGGAATTAGTCTTAACGAAATAAGAGAATGTGGTTAGACATAGTTTGAATAGAGGCCATAGGCTTCAATTGATGGAGTGTAGTGCCATGAAAAAAGCATAGTGGAGATGAGGTGCTAAACTTGAGAGTTATCCATAGAGTCTTATACATCGCCATGGTCCCAAACTCAAATTGGAATTGAAGACTTCCTTCTTGAGTAATAACGGATTTCCGAGATGTTTAAATGATTCAAACTAATTGAGTTTTGATGTTCCATTCGTGCCTGGTGGTGAGAATTTCTAAGGTAATATCTCTACTCTTGATCTAAACTGATTTGATTATTCTGAGTATGATTTGTGGTGTCCAGACTGGTTAATAGATATGATGGTGATAGGTTGATTGTGATTCATTGATCTGATGGAGTCTCGATTTTTATTCGTGCCTTGAATTCATCCTTGTTTGGTCATCATTCGAGGACGAATGATCCCAATGGGGAGATATTATAATACGCTATAACTCTATTAATAGGACCCAAATGTTTTCATCGTAAGTATATAAGCTTGAATCTAGTGATGCCTTACATGTACCTATATTTTAAGGCTCATTTCTCTATGTGTAAAGCATATTAAAAATGTATTAGGGTCATAAGAGACATCCAGTACTTGGTCAAGTTCAAAATTTTCCTATTGATTGACTTTTTCGTGTTATATTATATAAGGGTCAAATTTAAATGAACATAACTTTTTAAAACAAAGAACTAGGTGTCCCATGACCTAACAAATCTTTGAATTATTTTTCCAACGCCACCAATTTCACTTCATTTGAAGTTTGGAGTAAAAAGTTATAACAATTTTACTACAAGCTGCCGAGCAGAGTTGACCTATGAACTGACTTATGGGCCGTGGTTTGATTGACGGCCCGTACTGTTAACTCATAGAAAAAATTCAAAAAGTTTATTCTTTAGTCCCAGACTTGACAAACCCAAGTACGGGTCGTAGATGCTTCTACAGGCCGTAGATCGGGCTCGTAAAATGGATCCAGAGACATTAAAATTTGCCTAAAAGTTTACAGGATGGATCCCTATGGATAGGAGAAGTCTCTACGGGCCGTCGATTGACCCATGAACGACTCTGACAACATTTTAAGAAGGGTTATTTTTGTCTTTTCCCACCCTTTTAAAGCCTAAACTTGACGGTTTTACATCTATTTAACCCCTTAAATATAACTATTCAGCCTATATACATTCAAAATATATTTCAATACTTTGAACAAGGTTCTAAGAGGAGAAAAGCTAAGGGTTTCAAGAGAATCCAGTGCATTTTTCAAAAAATTTCAAAAATCTAAGTCTCTCAGGTATGTATGTCTAACACAATGTTAGATTGAGTTCATCTACATGCCCCTTCATCCCCATTGATTTGATTTGATTTGAGTTTGAGTTTTCTTTGAATTTTTTGAATTTAATCTTTGAGTTATCTATTGTATTATTGGGTTTCATGTACTTAATAGTGGGTTGATGATGTTCATGAGTTTGGTATTTGATTGGAAGTATGTTCATGTCTTTATTCATATGAACCCTAATTTAGGAGTATTTGATTTCATGCATTATTTCAAATTGAGATTGATGGTCATTTTGTATGTTGAAAAAAAGATAATTTTTGAAAATGTTTTACTGAGTCTACATGAACATGAGTCTTGAGCATAAATAAATTTGAGAAAAAGTTTTGATGAGATGATACATATTTTAATGAGTTTTTGATTAAATTAAGCATTGAGTTTCAATGATGTTTTGAGTAAACATTTAAAGAGGATGTAATTAATTTTAAAATATTTTATTGATGGAAGATGTTGATGCTGATGTTTGAGATGAGTTTGAATGACTTTTGAAGAGAATTTTTTGGGAGTAGTATCGAGCATCGAGTTAGATAAAAGTATAACACCCCATAATTACATTGTCAATGTTGGATACTCATGTAGTTAACTCTGGTGATTCTTGTCCCAAAAAGATGGACAAGGATTGAAGATCTAAGAGAGAGAGAGAGTTGAGTGTCCTTAACTTGGCAAGTATTGGACGGGTGAGGAATGATGTCGCATTCGTTGTGCATCACCAACTATGGTGGCGGGATGACTGTTGGTTAGAGAAGCTCCCTAATTTTTCATGGCTAATTTGATTGAGTTGCATACTAGAGTGTCCTTTAGGTGCATTGATTTACTATAAAATTTGAATGATTTAGCATGAGTTGCATATTATTGAGTTTACTTTCAAAGAGTGACTTTATTCATGAACTTGCATGTTTTACTGAGATGAGTTGCATATTTTGAGTTGAGTTATTTGATTTGAGTACTGTTGATTATGTCCTTTACTTTTAAGCTATTTTACATACCAGTATATTCAATGTATTGACACCCATTTGGACTGCATCGTTTTATGATGTAGAGACATGTATTAAAGGTCATCAACAGATGCTTCGTTGAGGATCTTTTTGCATTCACCTGATTGGTTAGTCCTCCCCTACATTTGGAGGATACTCCACTTATCTTTCTTGCTTTAAGTTTAGCTTTATTTTATTTTGATTTGAGGTACCCATGAACGTGTCATTGACACTATCTAGATTCTTAGAGATAGAAGCTTCATAGACAAGGATGGATTAGAGCTGATGTTTCATTTATAAGGACTTGTACTTTTCAAACTATTTTCACAATATTGAATTGATTTGCATTGCTATTTTTATAGTCGTATTTCATTGAGTCATCGATTGATAAGCCCACTAGAATATTCCTGTACATAAACTGAGTCTCACGCTATTGGTGAATGAGTGATTGAGCCAAGTGCTCTGCTTGGGTACCAACAATGGTTTCTAAATACCGGCCATGCCAATGGTACCCTCCCCAGAGTGTGACCGTCATTTTATTTTTGTAAATCCGATGTCGGATTATTGATCAGGGGAAAATCATGTGGAAAAATAGTCGCGTTTGATGTTTAGGTCAACCAAAACAACAATAACAACATACCCAATGTGATCCCACAAGTAGGGTTCGGGGAGGGTAAAATGTATGCAGAACTTACCACTACCTCATAGAGATATAGAGGTTGTTATCAGAAAACCCTCGTCTCAATAATCAAGCCCCTTAAGCATAAACTACTAGATACAGAAAAAAGGGGGAAAGAACAGAAAAAGGATGAACGACTAATAATGAAAAGCAAATGATAGTATGTAAATACGAAAAAGTAAAAGTAAAAAATTAACAAAAAAAGTAACAAATATAAGACGGATAATGGAAACATAGGATAAAACCAACCGCTCCTACTAATCTACTATATCGCTAGGCCAGACATCATTCTACCCTTACTAACCCATTAGCCTGCTACCCTAATATGTGACCTCATTTCTTTCTGTCTAAGGTCATGTCCTCGGTGAGATGAAGTTTCGCCATATCTTGTTTGATCACCTCCGCCGAATACTTCTTAGATCTGCCTCTACCCCTCCGAGTAACCCCTAACACTATCCTTTCGCAGCTCCTAATAGGAGCATCGATACTTTTTCTTTGCACATTTCCAAACTAATGCAGTCTCGCTTCCCTCATCTTGTCAGCCACACAGGCCACCTCCACTTCTCTGGAATGGTCTCATTCCTAACCTTATCGCTCCTGGTATGTCCAAACATCCATCTCAACATCCTCATCTCCGCGACCTGTATCTTCTGAACATGCGAGTTTTTGATTGGCCAACACTCTGCCCCATACAACAAGTACGGTCTAACCACCATTCTGTAAAATTTATGTTTAAGTGTAGGTGGTATCTTCTTATCACATAGAACTCCAAAGGCAAGCCTCCATTTTGTCCATGCTTCCCCAATTTGGTGTGTGACATCATCATCAATATCACCGCTACTCTGGATAATGGTCCCAAGATATTTAAAGCTTTTTCTCTTGGGAATAGACTGAGTGTCAAGGCTCACTTCAAAGTCTGCTTCATCCCTTATAACACAAAATTTGCACTCCAAGTATTCTGTTTTGGTCCTGGCTAATTGGAACCGTTTAGATTCTAAAGCATGTCTCCAAGCCTCTAATCTGTCATTAACTTTAGCTCTAGGCTCATCAATCAGTACTATATCATTTGCAAATAACGTACACCATGGAACCTCCTCCTGAATAGATCGTGTCATCTCATCCATTACTAAGAAAAAACGAAATGGGTTCAATACAGATCCTTAATGAAGCCCCATTTCAATAGGGAAATACTTTGAGTCTCCTCCCACCATTCTTACTCGAGTTTTGGCTCCATTGTACATGTCCTTTATTACCCTAATATACACCATTGGAACACCCTTCATCTCTAAACATATCCATAGGACATCTCTCGGGAATTTGTCATATGCCTTCTCGAGATCAATGAACACCATATAAAGTTCCTTTTTTCTTTCCTTAGATTTCTTCACCAATCTCCGAACAAGATGAATTATATCAGTAGTCGACCGCGACGACATGAATCCGGACCAATTCTCTAAAATAGACACTGTTATTCTCACCCTCATCTCCACCACTCTCTCCCAGATCTTTATTGTGTGGCTTAACAACTTGATACCCCTGTAGTTGTTACAGTTTTGAATATCACCCTTGTTTTTGTAAAATGAGACCATTGTACTCCTCCACCATTCATCGGGCATCTTAGTAGTCTTCATAATGGCATAAAATAGACTAGTCAACCACTCTACACCATCCTTGACCATTCTTTTCCAAAAATCATCCGGAATCTCATAGGGACCAATCATCCTCGCTCTCTTCATTCTACCAATAACACGTCAACTGTATCAAAATATATTTTTTCAAAACTTTTTGCATTTTTCAGAGGCATCTGTGACCTCTTCATGTCGTGGAGAGAGTTTATTTCAGTATAAAAATGATCAGGAGTCATCCTAGGGCCAAATCAGGAGGAAATTGAACTTTCCACAAAAATGACCTATGTCGGAACAAGTCGGCATTGCGCTAGTGGTCCATTACAGTACATATTTTTTTGAAAATTTCTCAATTTAAGTAAGGTCAATTGGGACAAGTCCTTGAACACTTATAGATGGGAATTCATGAAAATTTCTCTTATTTTTGACCTATTTCACAACCTAAACTCCAAATTTCCTGTCAAAATTTCCCAAGACTTCTCTTCCAATTCTTCCTAAATTTCTAATGTTTCAAGACTTCTCCATTAAAGGCCAAGTTTCAAGGTGATTCCTCTGCTTCTTCAAATTTCTCTCTTCTTTCTCAAGGCCATTAAGGTATGCAGGTTTTTTCATCCATAAGTTCTTCTACCCATGGAGTCCAAAACCCTTTTTAACTCAATCCTTTAACTTCTAGACTTGTTTCATTATGGGTACTTCCTATTCCTCTTTATATGTATGATTCATGTTGAAAATTGAAAATTATTGATTTGAAATGGATGAACTCCCTTCAAGGGTTGATATTACAAAATACTTTATGACATTAAGCTATGGATGCTATGTTACTATAAAATGCTATGAGATGTATGGTTTTAGAGATGGTTATCATGATGCCGCAATGATGTGCTGTCAATATACAACACTTTTGATACTTAAAACTTGAAATTTTATGTGTTTTCAATGGGATGTTAGTATATTTGATGTGTTTTTATATGTTGTTTTTGTAGGATTACAAGGTTGGCACAATATTTGGGCCAAATGTGCAAAATATGCTTATATTGAGGTTCCACGAGACCCTTTACGGGCTGTAGATACTTTTAGGGGCCGTAAATATGGTTTTGTAACAAGTTCCAATGAAGGGTGATTTTTTGAAGTCAAGCCTACGAACATGCAGACGAGCCATAGAAGACTTTATGAGCCGTAGACTTGGTGTCATGCCTTGAGGATCTGAAAGAGGGGAGTTACTGAAAAGTCATCAGAGAAAACCCCCTATAGGCCATAAAACTTTATACGAGCCATAGAAGGATGTCGTAGAAGTCAGCCCCAATTTTGAAGAGACAATCCACAAAATCTCGTTTACGGGCCGTAAACTATTATACAACTTGTAAACCTATCCGTAAAGCCTGCTAACCCAGTTGTCCTATTTCGTGGTTTTGTATTTTAAACATTGTAAATAGGTTTGGGTTATTTTTCACAGGATGATGAAGAGGGAACAATAGAGAAACATTAGAGAGTTTGAGAAACACTTGTCAAACTTTATTTCATCTTTTGATTTCAATCTTGTGATTCTCATTGAAGAGTTTGGATATCTTGTGCTAAATTTCCTTATGTAAGTACTCAATTATATTATTCAAATTCATAAGTATTGCATCTACATTGATAATAAGTAGCTAAATCCACAACTAGGTTTGTGGGAACCATGGAGAACTAACAAGATAAAATCAGATAATTCGTAATTCTTGAAAAGTGCGTGTGTATGTATTAATTAATTCTCTTCCTGTTGAATGCTTTCTAATGGTGACCAATATTAGAACTCGCCTAGTAATACTGACTGGATCAAGGTAGTAATGAATAGGAAAAAAGATTAATTAACATGATTCGATTGATATTTCTCATCTAATTAACCAAACTGGGCGAAGGGGAGGTTGTACTGGAACAATAGGTAAGGGTTAGTAATGTCACACTGTGAGGATGGACCAAATCACATAGTGAAATTCGCCTCTCACCTAGGCTAAAGGGTTTGGTGAACTTAACATACCATTCTACATGCTACACACTGAAAAAGAATTCGATTATCTGGTAGTACTGAGTTAGGGAATCATGGGGAATACAATAACCTAGTTACTCTACATACTGGTTTAACACTTGTCTTAGTTTAGGATTGATTTTCTTAGTTGATTACAAACCCCCCCTCCTTTGGCGAGATAAGTTGCTTAATCAACCGGAATTGCATTGAATTCTTCTAAGTCTACCATATTTCCTATGGGTTCGACCCTAACCTTGGTTGGTTATATATCTTGACAACGACCACTTTAGCCTAAAAAAGAAGCTATAGCTTGGGCGAACAATCACCTAACTAAAGTCTTGCAATGATTATGGTGGGTTATTTTGAAATTATTTTGAGTGATCATGTTTTACTTCATTCATGCACATTACTCTTGAATTTCATGAATTTTAAGTCTCTATGCATAGACCCACCACGTTGTGAAACTAAGACTATATGATGAAGCATCTTATGTATGATGAAATATTTAATTACATGTTATGCAAGTTCATGAATATTTATAAATGATTAAAAGCTACCAAGTATGTTATAAATATATGAAAATACAATGAAAATTATGTAAGATTATGAAGCCCTTTTTATGATACTATGATGCACCCTCTTGTGAAAGAAAAATGCTCACTTGAAGGGGTTATTGTTTAAATGATCTACTCCTATTATGATATCATGATTTACAAGCTTTTGCATGTTATAATTATGCTTATTGTTTATGTATTCCATAGAATGTTGACTTAGCACTGTGATGACCTTGGTAGATTTCCATTATCCTTTAACAATGTTGCCATTGTAGGTTTATGATTAGCTAATGGATCCATATAGCTCTTGTTGCACTATTCACTAAAATGGGTATGATCCCATAAGGTGCATCTAAAGTATTCACTGAAATGGTTAGGATCCTATAAGGTTCATGTAAAGCACTCTCCGAAATGGGTAGAATCCCATAAGGCGAGGTATAGTCTACCTTAATAAGTAGATTACTTCTTTTCCGGTGTGGAGGAAATATTGGGATTTCATGTAGTAGCTTGCATGGTATTAGTATCAGTTAATGTCTCCTCCCATATATACATATGCTATGTTTTGGAATTATGTTTTTCCTTCCATGCATATTTTACTAAAGCATTGATAATTTATTTCATATTGAGCCTATTGCCTTTGCTATGATTATGGAACTTGTCTATTACGACATATGATTTCCTTGTTGTATTGCATGCCATACTTAATAATTCAAATTACTAACACATACTTTTGCCTACATGATTTAACCATGTAGGGACTGGAGCTCATCCCCATCCACCTCCTTGCGGTTAGTCCAACTTGTGAAGATCTTGTTTGTGGTGAATCCTCTAGTTCGAGGGCAACATCCATTTTCTATTTAGGTTGATCATGTTATGTCACGACACGGGGTTAGGGCCTAGATGTGACACGGTGAATGGGGATCCGAGAGTCCCCAAACAAGCCTCAAGTATCTATATCCACATCACCAGTTCAAGAATAACATTCGAAAACACACATATATATTGTCAAATAGGAATTTCTCATAAATCATTCCAACAACACGGAAGCAATATTCTAATCATAACAAGTAGATTTAAGAAAAGTTTACATAATGTCCAACAAATGCCTTTAGTCAAAGGAACGGGGGCCAGAACAAGTTCCGAGCTCACCCTTAATAAAGAAAAATGTTCTGTACACCATAAAAGAAATATAGTTAGCTCGTCTTCAAAAGATGGGACTCACCACAGTATACTCCAAGATTGGATATTCGTCAACCTATTGATAATCAAAGTGTTCGGCCCCTACATGGTAAAATCGTGCAGGAATAGAGTATGCGTTAAAACGTTTGTATATACTAAGTATGCGGGCATGCAATGCATATGACTTACCAAACCTGCATTTCAATGTTAGATGACAAGGGTATGTACTATAAAAAGAACCATATACCCAATGGAAATATATACAAGATGCCATGAAATTATGATGTATGAAATGCAACAATGCTCATATATATAATGGGGATGGACTGTAACTGACAAATCAAATTCATGCGAGCTATTACATGAAATAGTCTGATAAAGACCTCCCATCTGTAGGAGAAGACTACTTGCCAAAGGTAATCCACATCACACCTTACGCAAATCACCATTTCGGTGGATGGTCACCTTCCTTACAAAACTCACTATTTCGGAAGAATTTTCAGAATCATACAGAACATATCATAATTTCATATACATATAACCATTCCTTACGACCCGGTCATTTCGGTAATGGCTTACATTCCTAAGTTGGCACATAGTTCAAGAAAAGGCAGAGGGCCCTTGGGGATATCCCTAACACCTCCAATCCATCGGTGCTGAGTCAATAACATCCCACTTGAATACTTATACATATACGTGCATTTTGGAAATGCAATGCTCATTCCAAATCGTTCAATTCACATTTAGGCTCAAATGCCAAATCATAGTTCATAATTGTAAGGCTCATATAGGGAATAACTCATTCACATATACAGAATGGTGCAAGCACCTAGAATGCTCAATGAGCCAGATTCATAGACATATCGGTGATCACCTTTTTGTCATAGACAATATCTTATCAGAATCATATAATAATCATTTCAGAAAACATAGTTGGACTTAACACACTTTGTAATTTCCATGTGTCAATGTTCATGAATGCGATGCAATGCATGATATGAGGATAACATGGGTAACATAGGTTCAAGTTAAAATCAGCCCTAAGAATGAAATTGAGGAAATCCATAATAAAAACCACATGTAATTTGTAATATAGATCACTTATGCATAAATCAACATTAAGAAGGGACATGCATATTCATACTTTATAACTTAATGTAAATCAGCCTAATAGTGATAAAAGTGAATTGAAATCTTAGGTAAAATACAACCATACATCAATTAGATTTAATAAAATCAAATAACGAAATCTCATATTTAAAGTGACTAAAATTCATGAAATAGATTGTAAGATCTTTGGGTCTTCTTGGTTTAAAGAGACCAAGTATCAATACCACATACTTTGATTGAGGAGCTAAATTCGATGGATGAACTTAGCTTGAATTAGACTCCAATGGAACCCTAGCTTTGATCCTTGAGAGGGGAGTGTAGAGAGGAGTAGGGAGATAATCTTATAAGAGGTAGAAGGTTTTAGGAGAATGAATTAAGAGGGGAGGGGTTTCAGCTGAATTAGGGGTTTAGGATAGGTAAAAGGTCATACTTCATAATTAAAATAAACCAAAATTACATAAACACTATTAATGAAACAAACCAAAATTGGAACTATTAGGTCCACACGGTCCACTACACGGTCCATGAAACGTCACACGAACCATGAACAGTGGCCGTGATCCAATACTTAGAAACTTTGCCAGAGGAATTTCACACGGGGCTAAGGGGTACCACACGGATGACTACACGGTCTGTGTGACTCCACACGGGCCGTGACACCGACCGTGTGAAGGTACTTCCCATAATTTTCGTACGACAAAGTTACGAGATGGTACTTACATACTTAGAAAATCGTTACATAGTGAGTCACACGGAGAGCCACACGGCCCATGACACATCACACTGACCGTGTGAGTGGCCATGTGCCCTCACTTGGTCAAATTTCCTTCCATCTCAAAGTTGTCCCAATCGTGAACTAAACTATGTGTCCCTTCACGGGAGGCCACATAGTCCATGTTGCTTCACACGACCCATGTAAGCCCTCCGTGGAGTGATGCCTGGCAGTTCACCTATGACATTTCCAAGAGATTTGGGGAAACGCCACTTGAAAATCCAGGTTCGTACATGTTAAGACTTGCTACATTTGCTACTTTACTTTTGAGGGTGCGCTCAGAACATGTCTTGGCCCCCGTTCCATCTATGATTAGATGTATTGTTGGATAATATATTATATATGAATCATGTTATGCTCTTATATCTATGGAGACTTTTTGTTAGCCTTTATTCCATGTATGTTTTTGTTTATGATGTTGTTAGTAAGATAGTGAATTCCTAAGATCCCACTTCCCATAAAGTGCATTCCGTGTTCCTTTCCTTAGATTTACTTATTGTGATTGAATGGTTGTAATTCCTTATCCCTCTACCCAAAGAGTGTGTCCTAAGTCCCTAATTCCCTTAGCACTACTTAATGATAATTGATTTATGTTTCTTAACTAAGGATGTGCTTATGTATTCTAGGAGACTTGTTTGGGGTTCCTTTGGGTTCCCCATTTGCCATGTCGCACCTATGACCTAGGCTTGGGTTGTGACAAGCTTGGTATCATAACACTAGATTTGAAAATGGTCCTTAGAAATTCACTATACCTTATCGAATAAAGTCTTGTTCATGGTTGTGAAGCTCACCACAACTATGAATTGAGGCTATGAGGAATTTAGGAAATAACTCACTTCTTCATAATTTATGTTGTGTCCTAAAACTTGTCTTAAGACTTTCTATTTCCATTGATTATTCTTTGCCTTATAGATAATGCCACCAATAAGAATGCCTATTCCCGATGAGGACCAATCCCCTCCAACCCCATAAACTCCCCAAGAAGAATGGGTCACTCATGTTAAATATCAAAATGTTATCACATTGTTGGCACAAGCTGTGACCAACCAAGTTAATCAAGGGGCCCAAGCTCCTCATGCTCCTACTCCGGCCTCAAGGGTGAGGGACTTCACCAGGATGATCCTCTGATGTTCCATGGCTCTAAACTAGAAGATCCCCAAGAATTTATTGATTAGGTATACAAAGTCCTAACTGTCATGGGGGTAAGCTCAGAGGAGAAAGAAAAACTAGCAGCCTATCAACTTAAAGGCCTTGCACAAATATGGTTCACCCAATGGAAGATGAAGAGGGTAGATGATGAGACTATTCCTTAGGAAGAATTCAAAGCTGCCTTTCTTGATCGCTTCCTCTGTATTGAGCTAAAGGAGGCTAAGATGATGGAATTCATGAACCTCAAACAAGTCTCTATGAGTTTGAGGGAGTATTCCCTCAAATTTAAGAAGCTCTGAAAGTATGCTCCTTAGTTGGTTGCCGATCCCCAGACAAGAATGACCAAGTTCATATCCGGAGTGTCTGACTTGATCAATGAAAAATTTTGCACCGCCATGTTCATAAGGAAGATGGACATACATCGGATCATGACATATGTTGAGAAACTTGAGAGAGAGAATCTTAGGAAGAGGAATATTAGGGAATCCAAGAGGGATCATTATGAAGGTGGGTTCCATGGTGCTAAGGGTAGAGGAAGTGGCCATTTTCAACAAGGCCAGACATTTCAAGGCCAAAGGTAATCGAATTCTCCAAACCAAGGGTTTATCAATAATGGGGTGTCAAAACTAAAGCTCAAGGGGTAATGGTAGACCAACATTTCCTAGATGCCCAAAGTGTGGGAAGAACCATGGTGGTATATGCTTGCGATATTTGGGTGCTTGCTTTGGGTGTGGCAAGATGGACCACAATCTTGTTGATTGTCCAATTGCTCCAAATAAGTAGAGATGGTTGTCCTCAATGATATGGTGCCCATGGAGGTCAAGGGGCATAAAGAGGTGCTCTACATCATAACCTATTTATGCTCAAAGGGTGGATGAGACACCGAATGTATAGGTTTATGATTATAATGTGTATGTTTTATTGGATTTGGGTGACACTTTATCTTTCATTGCCCCATTTATTGCTAGTAGGTTTCATACGTATCCTGAATTGTTATATGAACCATTTCTGGTGTGCACTCCCATTGGCGAGTCTATTGTTAGAAGACTCTATAGGGATTGTCCTGCATCCATGTTGCATAAAGTCTTGCCTTGTGATTTTGTTGAACTTGACATGATAGATTTGACATTATTCTTTGGATGGATTGGTTATATGCATATCATGCCTCTATTAATTGTAGAACTTGTAAGGTCAAGTTCTAATTTCCTAATGAACCCATCCTTGAATGGGAAGGTCATGATTAAGTGGTTAAGGCTAGGTTCATCTCTTGTCTTAAGGCTCAGGAAATGATTGTTAAGAGTTGTATTTATCATCTTGTGAGGGTTAAAGATGTTGAGTCCTCAGTTCCTTTTATTAAGTCAATTCTGGTGGTTAATGAGTTTCTCGATGTCTTTCCTGACAAACTTCTTGGGGTTCCTCTTGAAAGTAAAATAGACTTTGGTATATACCTCCTCCCTGATACTCAACCCAATCTCTATTCCTCCCTACAGTATGGCCCAAGTGGAACTAAAAAAATTAAAGGATCAATTGAAGGACTTATTGGAGAAGGGATTCATAAGTCCTAGAAAGTCACCTTGGGATGCACCAGTTCTGTTTGTGAGGGAAATGGATGACTCGCTTAGAATGTGCATCGGCTATTGACAACTCAATAAGGTCACCATAAAGAATGAATATCCACTGCCAAGGATAGATAATTTATTTGATCAATTGCAAGGAGCTAGCCACTGCTCAAAGATCGATCTTCGGTCTGAATACCATCATATGAGGGTAAGGGAATGCGACATTTCTAAGATGCCCTTCTGGACAAGGTGTGACACTTTAAATTTGTGATGATGTCTTTTGACCTAACTAATGCTCTGGCAATATTTATGGATCTCATGAATAGGTTCTTTATACTATACCTTGACATGTTTGTTGTAGTGTTTATTGATGACATCATGATCTATTCCCGGAGTGAGGAAGAGTATGTGAAGAATTTGAGAGTGGTGTTCCAAAACTTGAGAGAAGAAAAGTTATTTGTCAAGATTAATAAATGTGAATTTTGGTTGAAAGAGGTTGCATTCCTTGGGCATGTGGTGTTGGGTGAAGGAATTAAAGTGGATCCTAAGAAAATGAAAGTGGTGAGAAAATTGACCTAGGCCCTTGACTCCAATGAATATTAGGAGTTTCTTCGGCTTAGGGGGATACTACTAGAGATCTGTTAAGGGATTCTCTTCAATTACACCCCCTTTGATAAAGTTGACACAAAAGAAGGCAAAATTCCTTCGGACCAACGAATGTGAAAGGAGTTTTCAAACTTTGAAGGACAAGCTTACATCCACTCCTATTTGATTTTAGTTAAAGGGTTAGAAGGGTTTGTTGTCTATTGTGATGCTTCAAGAGTTGGTTTAGGATGTATATTGATGCAAGGTGTCAAGGTCATTGCCTATGTGTGTTGAAAGATCGTCTTACTTCGACTCCTATTATGACATTGCACGAAGCTTCAAATGGTTTTGTCTAGTAATATGATGTCTCACATATAGACTTGGGTTGTGTCTTGATACAACATGGAAAAGTCATTGACTATATCTCAAGGCAATCAAAAGTGCTTGAAAGGAACTATCCAACTCATGATCTCAAGTTATTGGCCGTTGTATTTTCATTTAAGATTTGTCAACATTATCTCTACGAGAGCATGTTGATATATTCACGATCACAAGAGTTTACAATGTATGTTTAGCCAAAAGGATTTGAATCTAGGGCAAAGGAGGTGGTTGGAGATCTTAAAAGACTATGATATGAGTGTGACGTATCACTCTAGAAATGCTAATATGGTGGCCGATGCATTGAGTAGAGTGTCTATGGGTAGCATTGCATATGTTGAGAATAGAAATAAAGAGATAGTTAAGGAAGTAGTTAAGGAAGTGCACCATTTGGCTCGTTTCGGTGTAAGGTAGAACAACTTGAGTAATGGTGGTGTATTGGTACAAAATGGGGCAGAATTGTCTTTGATAGCGGAAGTCAAAGAGCAAAACAAGACATTGATCCTACTTTGGTTGAATTGAAGAAGTTGGTGGTCGATAAAAAGGTTAAGGTCTTCTCACAAGGGGAAGATGGAGTGCTTCGTTACCAAGGGTGGTTGTGTTTCCCTAATATAGATAGTTTAGGGGAAAGATACTTGATGAGGCTTATTATTCTAAGTATTCTATTCTTCCAGGATCCACCAAAATGTATAGAGATTTGGGAGAGGTGTATTGGTGGAATGACATTAAGAAAGATATAGCATGATGTGTAATAGGATGTGAAAATTATCAACAAGTGAAGGTGTATGTGATAGGGTGTGCAAATCTTCAACAAGTGAAGGTAGAACACCAAAGACCGGGTGGTTTGGCCCAGGATATTGAGATACCTACTTGAAAATTGGAGGAAGTAAATATGGACTTCATTATGGGTTTGCCAAAATATTGCATGCATGAATCAACATGAGACTGTTTTTGAGTAATATTTGATGCATAAGTTTTATATTTTATGAAAATAATGTTTATGTTGCATTTTTTGCATTCATGATGGGTTAATGGTTATGTTTCTATGCTACTCAAGCTTGCTTCTATCTCATTTGAGGAAGAATGATCCCAAGAGAGATATTGTATCACCCTGCAAGTTGAAAAGCCTGTAAAATGAAAAGTTGTGAAAATTTGAGATTGGTTGGGTTTTATGAGCCAATCTATGGCTCGTAGATTGGACCATGGGTTGTAGAAAGGTATCGTGGTTGATTATCGAGAAATTTAGAAATTTTTTGACTTGCTAGAATTCATTCCAAGAAGAACAGGACGAGTCGTGAATGAAACCACGGCTCGTGGACTAGATTGTGAATGGGACCCTGAGGAATGGAAATTTTTCTATGTTTTGAAGTCACTCTTCGAAGGGTTTTATGGTCCGTAAATGGAACCATAGACAGGAGATGAGGTTTTGTGGTTTCAAAGTTAATCCTAGTAGCTAAATTTTTGTGATATGTATTCCATGAAGGCAAAGCATGACCCATAGATTATTTTACGGTCCGTCAAAGGGCTCTCGTAGATGGCTTTGGCAGATTTTAAATGAAGGTCTTTTTGGTCATTTCTAATTCATTTAACTCCTAAACTACTTCGTTTTGACCCTTCTAACTAAGTTAACTCACATATCTCCTATAACACCTACTCCCAACTCATTTTAGCTTATTCACTCTCAAAACCTCTCCCCAAGTTCAAAACTTCTATTTCTAAGGCTTCTCTCCATTGAAGCTAGGGTTTGAAGATTTGGCTAAAGGATTTCCAGAATTTCGTCTTCAAATTTTGGGATTCTCACTTGAGGTATTTCATGGACTAGATTCATCCATGAAGTCTAACTCAATTCTCTCTTTTTCTCAAAGTTCTAAGCATGGATTTTTATGGGCTTTAATGACTTGACTCCAACTAGTTGGATTATGATTTCTACATGATGATTATACTCATTTATGCATGAATTATGAAGAATTAAAGGGTTTCTATGATTTTTAAGTGAATCAAAGTGATATCAAGTATATGATGATTAGGGCTTGTTGAATTGATATGAGTTCCTTTACTAGTAATTCAAACATATTTCAATTGCATGATTTCTCTATGATTTTCATCTAATTGTACGGATTTTATCTCAATTGCTCATGAACCATACATAGCTCTACTTTCCTATGATACAACTATAGTTTCATGAATATGATTCCAAGTATGAAAAACACATTTTGATGATGATGATGACAATGATGATATTATGATGTTATCATAATAAAGGTGACTTAAGACCCTAATGATGATGTTAAGATGAGGAGTATGCCCACACTATATTGAGGTCATGTAGATGGATTATTCTTATATATGAGATGTTTTCATGAAGTTATAATACCTATTTTACAAGCTATGAAAGTATGATTTTGATAAAGTATGAATTATGTTTACAGCTATGTATATGCATGATTATGTATTCCATGGGATATGAATTAGCATCGAATGAGCTTGTGGGGAGGGACTATGTCCAAAAGTCCTTATATAAATCCTTAAGTTTCATAACTACATGCCATCATAAGTTGATGATTATGTGCCTATATGGTATTATGTTAGTGGATCCACATAAAGCATACGCCAAGATGAGAAGGATCCTGTAAGGTTCATGTTAAGGCATCCACTGAAATGGGAAGGATCCTATAAGGTGAGGTATAGTCTACTTTGGCAAAGTAGACTACTCATTCGCTCGGTATAGAGGCAACATCAGGATTCCATGTAATAGTCCACATGGTCTTAATGTCTGTTATGGTCTTATTCCCACATATGTATGTTAGAATTATGAAAGGTTTTGATGATGCTTCTACTCATGGTTTTAAGCATGCATTATTCATACATATTTCCTTATTCTATTGCCTATGATTATATGTAATGATATTATATTATGATATCCTTGATTCATAGCATACTTATATACTAAGGACATTCCACATACTAACACATACTTCTTGTCTACATGATCTAACCATGTAGAGACGGATGATGAGACTACTCATTTTGTGGCTAGATTCGAATTTGAGCTTTGAAGACTTGTTGGTGAGTTCCCCTGCTTTGGGGATAAGCCTTATTCGTGTTATGTCCTTATGTTGAGACTTTATGATTCATTGTTATTATATCTTGAAGGTAAGCTAGTAGCATGTTTTAGTCCCCTCCAAGATCCTATCACGTAGAGGCATGTATTGGACTATGATGTTGTAATTCCCCCAAGGGAGACTATTATTTAATATTGATATGTTCTACTTGCTTTCTCTCTAATGTTTTTCTTAATTTACCTTATGTATGCTTATGATATGAACAAGAGGCTTAGATGGGGCGCCTTCAGGTGTCACACGCGCCGTGTCACGACTGGGACCTAGGTTCAGGTCATGACAAACTTGGTATTAGAGCACAAGATTTGAAAGCATCCTAGGGAGTCTAACATGTCTACCAGCTTTTATTATTAATATATTATTATTTGAGACATTAGATGAGATGGGCCTATTTAGTTTGTTTTACTTCCGCTGATCTATAGATTTGTTGGATTGAATGGATTTGAGGATAAGTGGTTCGCTTGGGGACTAGCAATAGTCTCTAGGCGCCGACAATGCCAAGAGTACCCTCCCGAGGTGTGACAAACTTTGTATCAGAGCACGAGTTCAAGTGTCCTAAGGAGTCTATGCAGTCGTGCATAGTAGAATCTTGTTTATGGGTATGTTGTTGACCACACTTCATACGCAGGAGGCTATAGGATATTAGGAATCATTACACTTCTTTCTTATTCTAAATTCATGCGATAGAGTTAAACTCTAAGAAAGCTCTCATCTGGTTCATGTATTACACGTTCTCAGAATTGTGACCATGTTTCCAAGAAGAGCTGATAGTGTGAAAGGGAGTCTAGCCAGATGGGATGCTAACCAACCCGAACCCCAGGATCAGGATAAACCCATAAGCCCAGCCGTTCGTGCTGTGCACCCTCCACAGGCTGACATTAGCAATGCTGAGCTTTGCCAGGCCCTCCAGGCTTTGGCCCAGGTAGTGGCCACACTAATTGATAGACAGGGAGCAGGCAGGCGGAATGTTCCAAATACTTTCAGAGATCATGAGTACTAGAGGGTGAACCCACATGGGTTTAAGAGGTCGAAGAGGAATAGGAATAGTAGTCACCTTCAACTAGAGTCTCATAGCTTTAGATCTCAGAAATCTAAGTCACAGACTAGTGTGCTTCGAGGTCCGTAAGGCAAGCCACCTTGTGGCATGTGCAACAAGTTTCACTTGGGAGAATGTTGCGGAGGGAGTATCGGATGTGACAAGTGTGTCTTAATGGGTCACCTTCAGAGGGAACGTTCAATGTGGTCCTACGAGGCCCAAACTCCTACGCCAGCACTATTAGTTAGAGAAGATCAGAAAAGTTCTCTAGATGTCTCTCCAGATGTTGTGATGGGTATGATTCGAGCCTTTACTTGCTTTGATGTTATCCATGAGAGAAAAGCTTATTTCTCTAAAGAGTTTAATGTTACCACCTAAGAGTAAGATGTGAGGTCTTATACCACCCTGAGTAAAGCTGTCATTCCAGAGCTAGAATGATGATGATAGAAAGGAAAAGACGAGATAGTAAGAGTGATAGTCGATTGGGGCTTGTAATTAGAGTTATCTACCCACTAAGATAGCAATGAGATGACGAGTCGATTGTCATAAGCTTGATGAAAGAGTGGTAAGTACCCTATGATTGTCATGATAAGGTATAGAGAGGGAGTCAGAGTTAGAATGTATTAGGGCGTTCTCAAAGCTAGAAAGATATCTATGTTGATATATTCTAATATTGTACTGTGAGGGTGAGACGTAGATGTTGAATAGAGAGACAGAGTGCTTTCAATGTGATAGATCCACACTAGGCTTATAATTCTAAAGAAAGAGCCCCACGTGATTTATATAGTTATGAGCTTAGCCAGGTAAGGGGGTATAGTGAGTGCAGGAATGGTACTTGAGTTGCGAAGAGGAGATGTGTTGAGTGAATACCTGCTATGAGATTTTAGTGGGCTTATGCTCTAAAATTTGCCTAGAAATTGTAAGATTGGCGTGATATTGGAGAGGTGTGTGATAGATGCACGTGTTAGAACTAGACTTTAAGCTTGAATGTTGAGGAGTAGTGGTAAAGAGGAGACAACATCGTTAGAGTGATAGTTTTAGTTGGCGATTCGCCCTAAGAGATTCACCATAGTGTGTGTTTGAGATTAAGGTGTTGGCTTGCAAGGAGTGTGATGTTATGAGTGTGGTATAAGTGCCTTTAGATGGAAAGAGAGAATTGAGGACCAAACATTTGATAAGAGAGGTTAGATTATAATAGTCGTGGGAAGTGGTTATGTATGCCATTAGAGCAGCAAATATAGAGAGATATCCCCAGCGACAGGAGGAAGCTAAGAGTGGTATCTTTGAAGGGAGTCTTAGTGCTATTTTATATATGCGACTATAGTATGATAGAAGAAGTTTATGATGCCTCTTCTCATGGATAGTGATTCGTCGATCGTGTGAAGTTATATGTTTATAGCCTAGTAGAGGAAATTGATTCGCAAAACTTAAGAGATGACCCTTGAGCTAAGGGGAGAGATGATGAAATGATAGACCTAAGTAAGTCTTGAGCTTTTGATAGAGATGGGTTGATCGAGATGAGACATCAGTTCCTTGCCATATTGTACGTGCCTTATTCTTCCGTTGAGGTGATCCTCTATTCTCGTATGGTATATGACTGTCATGCCCATGGGCTAGTCCCATATACCACTTGTTGATTGTTATTCATGTTGAGTTGTGAGGATGAAAAGCGATGAATTCATTCATTAATTTTGATCTTACCCCATTGATTTAAGACATATAGTAGAGTCTTGTTCATAGGTGTGAAGCGCATCACATCTATGAGCGAGAGCCTATGAGACATTTAGGAAATTTTCGCTTCTTTTGTGATCCATGTTATGATTGTGTCGGCTCGCTAAAGAGAGAGAAAGAAAAGCTCACGATTTGGACCAAATGAAGTGCATCAAGGATAAGGAGGGTGAGGTGTAGGTGGATGAGACATCCATTAAGCAGAGGTGGAAAGCTTACTTTCATGAACTCTTAAATGAAAAAGGAGATAGAGATATTGAGCTGGATGAGTTGGCACACTCCGAAAGTCATCAAGATTTTGGTTATTGCAGGTGGTTCAAAGTTGATGAGGTTAGACGTGCTATTAGTAGGATGAAGAGAGGGAGGGCGATCGAACCTGATCAGATTCCGATAGATTTTTTGAAGACCATGGTCAAGGATGACATAGGGTGGTTGACCAGACTATTCAATGTTATTATGAAGACGGCCAAGATGCCCGATGAATGGAGGAAGAGTATGATGGTTCTATTGTACAAGAACAAGGGTGATATTAAAAACTATAAAAATTATAGAGGTATCAAGTTATTAAACAGCACTATGAAGGTCTGGGAGAGGGTGGTGGAGATGAGGGTAAGAAAAGGAGGGTTTCACGTAATTTTAGCACTTCTCCCGCTTCCACGACAAATTCACCTACTTGTGCCATATAAAAACCACTAAAAGGTTCATGCATCATTACCCTGATAATATAACAAAATAAAAGCTTCTCCTATCTCGTATGCTAAAGCAAAGAAAAAAGAAAGATAAAGACTAGAAAAAAGATTGAATTGATTAACCATACAGGCATCTTTTGTTTATATGGCTCTACAAGAAAAAGAGAATCGAGGGGTCTGCAGGCATGAGTACTTAGGTATGCCGTCAGTCTAAATTCCTAGAAGTCTTTTTAGTTGTATTTTTTTTTAACAAAAAAAGAATAAAAAAAGTCCCGAAGAGCAGAACGACCGTCAAAATCCCCCAAATACAAGGGAGCAGGCATTGCTCTTAGCCTGTCATAACAACACAAGAAAACTCCACATACCGGAAAAGAAATTTACCTTATTACTAGAAAAGAATATAGACATTGGTACAATAGGAGGCTCGACAGACCTCGAGCATAATATAGGCTACCATCGTAGAGACTTTAGCCACATCTTAACCCGAATTAGGCGATCAAGAAAGTCCTCCCCTGAAAAAAAATATCCGAAGATCTTCTCTTTCCTTTTCATTACAAAGAAAGCGAAGGCGCTACTTTTAGCCCTTTCGAGAATAAAGGCCTGCACAACACTCGGTGTTCACACTCTCGAATCTGGAAATCCTAACCATAGTTTTAATGATAACAGGCGGCAAAAGCATACAAAGATAGTGAGGCTTCCATGGCTTAAATTTAGGGCGATAGGGTGCACCACCTTCCCCACACTACAAGTGAAAGGAAAAAAGTAAAGACTACCATTAAAGCAGCCCAAGTAGTCTATTTCAAAGATTCAGTTTGAATTTGTGTCAGGGTGGTCAACTACTTAAGAAATTCATCTTCTTCGGAGATTAGTGGGTAATATAAGGAAAGAAAGAAGGAACTTCATATGATGTTCATTGAGCTCAAGAAGGCCTATGAAAAAGTTCTGATGGTTGTCCTTTGGAGGTGTCTAGAGGTGAAAGGTATTCGAATAGTTTACATTAGGGTGATAAAAGACATGTACGAAGGAGCCAAAACTCAGGTAAGAACAGAGGGAGATACCTTAGAGTATTTTCCCGTTAAGATGAGACTTCATCAAGGATCTGTGTTGAGCCCTTTTTTGTTCGCCTTGGTGATAGATGAGCTAACACGTTCTATTCAAAAGGAGGTTCCATGGCGTATGCTGTTTGCAGATGACAGAGTACTGATTGATGAGACTCAGGCTAAAGTTAAAGATAGATTGGAGGTTTGGAGACACGATTTGAAATCCAAAGGTTTCAAACTAAGAAGGACCAAAAGCAGAATACTTAGAGTGAAAATTTAGTGTTGCAAGCAATGAAATAGACATTGATGTGAGGCTTGCCACTCAACCTACCCCAAAGGAGAAAATTTTAAATATCTTGGGTCTATCATCTAGATTAGTGGTAATATCGATGATGATGTCACACACCATATTCGGACAACATGGACGAAATGTAGGCTTGCCTCTGGAGTATTGTGTGATAAGAAGATACCACCTAAATGCAAAGGTAAGTTTTACAGCATGGTGGTTAGACTATCTTAGAGTGTTGGCCAATAAAAATTCACATGTTCAGAAGATGCAGGTCGGGAAGATGAGGATGTTGAGATGGATGTGTAGACATACTAGTAGTGATAAGATTAAGAATGAGACCATTCGGGAGAAGCTAGAGGTGGCCCCTGTGGCTGCCAAGATGAGGGAAGCGAGATTGCGATGGTTTGGACATGTGTAGAGGAGAAGTATCAATGCTCCTATTAGAAGGTGCGAGAGGTTGGTTTTAGGAGTTACATGGAGGGGTAGAGGCAAACCAAAGAATTATTACGCGGAGATGAACATACAAGATATGGGGAAACTTAATCTCACTAAGGACATGATCTTAGATAGGAAGGAGCAAAGGTAGCGAATTAGAGTAGAAGGCTAATAGCTTAGTAGGGTAGGTCATGAGGTATAGTAGGATAGGAAGATTAGTCGTGTCTTGTGTTGTTATTAGGCGCGTTATATATAATGATATTATCGTATTTGCATACTATCATGTGCATTTCGTTATTAGTCGCTCTTTTTGTTTCCTTTTCTTTTCCTTTAAGTTTTTCCATATCTAGTTTATTCTGCTTTTGAGTTTTGAGATGAGGGATCCCAGGAAATAACATCTCTACCTCTATGAGGTAGTGGTAAGGTCTGCGTACACTATACCCTCCCTAGACCCACTTTTGGGATTCCACTGGGTATGTTGTTGTTGTTTGTTGTGATCTATGTCGTGCCTTCAAGACTGTCACTCCCTAATGCTTGTCCTTTGATTATTTTTTGAAATGCCTCTACAACGTGCTCTATTACCTAGAAGTTGATGCTAATGAGAACCAAGTTTCTTCGGCTCCTCAAGTTCCACAAGGCCCTCAAGCCGACCAAATTACTAATGATAATTTAGTATTGTAGTTATTTATCTAGTTCCAAATGAATTCAGATGGTCCAATTGGAGACTCTAAAAAAAGGAAAAGCTGAAGTTGGTGCAACCCTTTTAGGGACAATATTTTGGACTTTTAAGGACCAGATTCAAACTTTTAACGACCATATTTTGGACTTTCAGGAGGCCCATTTTAGCTTATCTTCTCATTTTCAAGGGTCTATTTCTCCACCATTTTAAGGACAAATTGGACGACTCAAAGGTCTACCCTAAAGGATTTTTCACAAGGAACATAGTGGTGAGCTCAAAATTTTAATGGCAACCTTTGTTTGAGGTGGAGTTTGATATTAGCTGTTGTGTAGGTCCATTTTTGGACGCATTCTGACTGAATTTGAGGTGTCAATAATGGGGTTCATTTTAAGAGATTTTTGGATCTAAATTGTGAGTTTTTAGACGAGGAATGTCGTGGTGTGTTTGAAAAGTGCATTTAAGGCTTCAATGGATGTAATTTTGCTGAATTTACTATTTTCCATTTTCTTGAAGTTTCTTGTTATTGTGAAAATACTGTTTGATCCAAATTCCTCCATTTTGATCATGATTTCCACAGTCCCATTTTTACCTGATTTTGCGTCCAACTCCGAAAATTATATTTTTGGTATCAAATTGCTCATACTGTTGTGTGGACCAATAATTTGATACTGTGGCAGCAATTAAAGGCGTTTCAAGCATGAGTAGCTACTAAGAGGTGGATTTGGAGTGCATGCGGTCGGTCTCCAGGTAGGTAGTAGTCCCTATTCTTGACTAGACTCCTATTGATACTGCATGGTATAAATTTCATGATTATTTAGACTGTATTCACCCTGTATTTCATTCTTTCTATTTTATTCTATTTTTTGTGACTTTCGATTGAGACTTAGCCTAGGATAGGCCTTTGGGACCTTAGTTTGATCTTGTGGTTATGTTGTACATCGATATGGGGGTGATTAGTCCTATTTAGAGATCATTTGGGCGACCTTTGAATAGGTTGAGCCTTAGTTGCTTTATATAAAGCTCAAGTGCCTTTGTATATTTAGTTATGGACTCCAATAGGCCTCATTGAGGATAGTGTGCCTTGAGTCGGTGTTCGAGACCTTAGAGGCCCATTGGAGCCATGGATTTGACATATGTACTCAGTTTTCGGTTGGAGACTATGGTATTAGGGTAAGGCTTACTATTGGGTGGTGCATCTTGTGTAGATTTTGAGATTCGAGAGGCTAACTATGGCTATAGAATCTTTCAACTGTCTACCTTGTGGACTTGAATTCTGGGCTTGTTATAGGTAATGGTTAATGAGATAGATTTTGTCTCCTTTCTTGTTTTTAGCCCTTGGAACTCCTTAGTTGTACCTTAGCTGATGGCTTGTGATATTCCTATGATATATATGTATATATTGATATCTATTATTAGGCCTGAGGCCTTGATCTTGGAGCAGTTGGACCCTAAGTTAGTCTTCTCAGCCTTCGCTTCTATAGCAGTGCAAGTTTGCTTTCTTAGTTTCTGTGTGACTTGTTTGGATACTAGGATATGCATTATATTGTTTGTTTATTCGTACTATTCTTTTAATGGTACAATCCTGGTCATACATTGACTCACCATTATGCACAGATATAGAAGAAACCTCAAGCTCTCAACTATATAAACAAATAACTCAAAAAATGTATCTACAAGGTGCTCGGAATTCATACCTCGAGCTTATCAATAATATAATTAAATAACCAGAAAATTTATTTATGGCCAACTAAAATTTACACCTCGAGCTAATCAATAATATAATTAAATAACTCAAAAAATGTATCTATGGGCTGCCCAGAATTTACACCTTGAGTTTATCAATAATATAATATAATAAAATTTAGGAAAAAGGATCAAAAATACCCCCAACATTATTTTATTGTTTGACCTTATTCTCACTGTTAAAATGAATTTATTTTTACCCTCGCCCCTAGAAAACTTATCACCTATGCCCCTTGATCGCTGAAAAGTCCCAAATAACTTCATTTTAACCCATTATATATTTTTACCCAATCCCACCCCAACCTAAACCCGACCCATCCTATATAAGCCCTCTTTTCTCTCTTCTCATCACTTTATATATACACTTAAAAGAATATTTTTTTACTCTTTCACTTTCCTTTCTTGCTTACTGCTATATTTTAGAAAATGGGGTGTTAATGGTTTACCTAATCCATCGCCCCACTACTTCCAAAATTTTTACATGTTAATAGACCAAGAAATGAGGAATGGGGGCCATAACTCATGCAACACTATAAAGGGTAATAAAAAGATTGAATCTTGGGGAGTTGTAATACTTCAAAGTTTTGATTTTTAATGTTTTTAATGCTTTTCTTGGTTTTGGGGTTTGTTGAAATGGGGAGAGAATTAAATCTTGGTAGTTAAAGTCTTTCAAAAGTTTTGATTTTCTTGATTTTGAGGTTGTTGAAAATGGCAAAGGTAGATGTGTCTCGTGTGGTTTCAGAAACTGGCATCGGCGCCGGTGGACAGAGTCGCTGGTGCTCCGATAGTGGAAGCAGTGTCCGTTCCTCTAATGCTCATGAGGGTTCTTGTTATTCTCAGTTTTATTCCACTGCTGATGGTTCAAATTATGATGATTATAGTTTTGCTTGTGTTACTGGTATGAAATAGGGGAAGTTATGGAGGTGACAAGGAGAGTTTCATCTGTTATTTGTTTGTTCATCTGTAGATTGATTTAAATATGGCTATGATTTTTATGCTGAAATCTTATTTTTCAAGAGAATACTCCACTTGTTTTGCTGTAGAAATTGAGGAACCAGATAAAAAAGAAGAATGAGGAGATGGGTTTGAATTGGTCGGGTATGGGTCAAAAAGGGGAATGGGTCAATTAAAAAAATCAGGTTAATTTTAAATGATTTGGGTTTTTCCATCCAATTGAGGGGTACGGATGTTAAATTTCATAACAGCGGGAGCATTACTAACTTACTTTTAACAATGAGGATAAGGTCAAACAATAAAATAAAGTTGAAGGGTAATTTTAACCCTTTTCGCTAAAATTTATCATTATGCATACCAAGTCACGACATTATCATTCCAATAAATTTTTGTAATTTTCATAAAAGTCCAAGGTTCTAGGTTTAAAAAGGTTTACTATACTTAATATCATTTTACGCAAACTTTCATCCAAAATCTCACATTTTCATGTAGAAGGTCTCAATATTAATAGTTCACAAGAGTAGTAAAATTTTCATCAACAAGCTAGCACAAATCAATCAAAGTCAAAGTAATTTGATAATCATCAAGTTCAAATCACCTAAAAGCAATTTCGAAGGATATTCTATGGCACATTATCAAGGACTTCCTAAACTAAGGTTCTTTGGTAAAAGATTTCTTCAAATTTCATATTTCAAGTTACCAAATTCCTTTCAATAATTCAATCAACCAAGGATTTCTACGAAGTACACCCTACTCATTCAAAACTATTCAAATTATACAAAAATCAAATCAATCTAAGTCTAAAAAGGGGAAGATCATAACCCACCTCAAAGTCAAAACTGCACCCAAACCTCTAGACCAGAGCTTTACCCTTCTGAACAACCTTTGAATATTGCACTCTATCAAATTAGAGGATAACAAGTAAAAAAAAGACTAATGTGTAAGGCCCTGCAAGTAGAAAGTCAGAAAGTGCTTAACTGGAAAACTTTAAGCCAAATGCGAGCTTCATTTATGGCTTGTGATTCAAATCATGGGTCGTAAGCAAGGCTCGTGGATGGGATCAATTAGGGTGAAAAATTGGCTAAGTGTGGGGGCAAGGTACAAGGGGTATTTATAATTCATAAATGAAACTACAGACTGTAAGAAGGGATTTATAGAATGGGATCAAGGAAGATCAAAATCGGATTTCTGAACTTGAGACTATAAATAAACCAGGTGACTCATAGTCCTGAATATAAGTCGTAAATAGTCTCGTAGATGGGTTCCTGAGATTAAAAATTTTACTAAGCGTTGATCGGAGCCACGAGAGGGTTCTATAATTCGAAGATCATTTTACGACTCGTAAGTGGGCTCATAGATGAAGGATTAGATGCAATTTCAAAAGTCCAAAAAAATAATCAAGATGAAATCTATGATTTATGACCCGTGGATCAATGTAGGATCCATAAAATAGGTCCGTAGTTTGGGATCCGACAATTTTAATGAAGGTATTTTTGACCTTTTCCCGTATAATAAGCTTAACGCTGTGTCATTTTGAGTTCCTTCTTCTCTCATATCAGCCCTTAATCACCCAACACCCTCATTCTCTCTCACTCTAAATTCTCTAAATTTTCTAAGGCATAAGTTCCCTCCAAGGAAGAAGAAGGAAGCTAGGGTTTCATCAAGTCCTCCTCCAAACTTCAGGTTTCTTTAGACTTCTTAATCAGGTATGCGAGTTTGATTTATGAGTTCCTTTCATTCACAAAGTCTAACAATGATCCCTTTTACCTTTTCTTTAAGTTATGAAATTTTATGAGTTTCATGGGTTTGCTTTAGATGATGTTATAGTGACGTATTTTCAGTTATATTGACTATACTGATGTAATGTAATGGCATGCTACAAATTTCTATAGTTTTCAAGTTGAATTTCATGATTTTCTTATCTAGAGTTTGAATGATAAAGTGGGTTGTTTTAAAAATGGTTTGATTTGATGAATGTTATCATGTTATTACATGTTACTCTTGATTCACATGTTTTGAAGTTTATTGCATGAGCCCACTAAATTTAAAGTTGAGTTTTTTTATGAAGTGTGCTATGAATGCTAAAAGGCTTTTCAATTGATGTTCAAGAAAGTTGAATAAAAATTTATAACGTTATTAAGATTCCCTTTAATGATGTTTAGATAGACCCTCAATATGAAATGTCAATTCTTACTTGAGTAGATTCCTAAGTTAATGAGCTACTCCTATGATGTTAAAGCATGTTTCAAAGTTTATAAATGTTTATGTATTATGATTATGTTGTAAGTATTTCGTGGTACTTGACTTAGCACCGAATTAGGCATTAAGGTAGGGTTTGATAAAAAAACCTTAATAATAACCTCTTGTATCATTAAATATGTGTCACCATAGGATACCTTATAGGCTAAAGCTAATGAAAAGTTAAATTTAAGATATGCATGCCTAAGTGGGTGGAGTTCCACCCGACAAGTGAACCCCCGTGCCAACGTAGTGAGTTATGTTGAATTCATGTAGTAGTTCGCATGGTCTTAAATATTGGTTACGATCTCCTCCCAAAAAGTTATGTATATGATGTCTATGTTACTTCAGAACATGTTTTTCACATGACACATTGATCATTTATTTCATATTGAACTATATTCATTGAATATGACTATGCATGTTTTGATTGATGACATCATAATTTCATGCATGATTGTCGCGCCCCATTTTTCCTCGCGGAGGAATAGGAACCTGGACGACGTCGTGGCAATGACTCGTTTGGGATTTTTGAAAAAAGAGAGTCGCCACCTAATGATTGGGTGCATTAGGACACCATTCTAGCCTAAGTTTAAATCTAAGGTCAAAGTCAACCAGAGAGAGGGTAAGGGCTCAAATTACCTCGAAGGGAAGGTGTTAAGCACCCTTCGAGGTCCGCAAATGCGGGTCCCGACCGTGTCTCGTATTTTATGTGGGGGTTGCAAATAACAAGTAAGGTCTTTATTTTAAAATTTTCTAAATTGATTCTAAGTGATAAAATAAATTAATCTATTTCAAATAAAAAAAAACAACAGAAATATAAGAAAGAAAACCAATTTAAATTATATTTTTTGTACTTGGAATTGAATCTAAGTAAGCAAGTAAACAAATAATAAATGAACAGTAATTAAACAGATTGAGTTATTTAAATTCTCGGATCAGTTACTCGGCTTTTCAGAAAAGGCTTCATATGGCTTAATTAAACCAAAGGACAAAACCAGAGTTTGTCCTATTTAGCACGAGTTTAATCATCCTTTCCGAGGGTCCTACTTACCCCTACCCCTCCTAAGTTAATTTTATTAGTTAACTTAAAAGCGGACTAAAAAAAAATATTAAAGACTAACGGGTCCTAGAATGCCTGTCGTCCCATCCTATAGTCCATGAGGCGTTGGACTTCTATTTTGGTGGTTCTAGACTTAAAAGAAAATCTAGGTTTCCTATTAGACTCGCGTCACAACAAAACAGATAGGACGACAATTAACATATAAAGTTCTCACATAGCCTCAAAAAGCATGCTTGAAAACAAATGATGACGTGTTATAATGTAGGTCACTTCTTTACGTTAAATAAAATATTTTAGGTGAAAACTTTAATCTTTAAAACATTAATGTTTAAACATAAATTCCAAAGGAGATGATTAAGTTATATAAATTATAGTTAAGTTAAATCCTATAGGCATGCTTCTAATAATGTGGAGAAAGAAAATAGTATAAAAATATTTCTAAAAGTCCTATAGGCATTATTTCTAGTGATATGCAAATAACAAAAAAAAAGAACAAATTGTAAAGGTATTATTCTAACATATCATAGAAGAGGAACAAACCAGCAACACGATAGTCATGACAATCAAGCACGTAAAGGACCTTGTTCTAACAGAATATAAACAGAGAACAAACCAGTTATGAATTAATGCCAAGAAAAGGATGAAGTTGAAAAGGTTATTGCAATCCGCTTAGTGTAATGTCTCCTCCTTTCTTTTCTTTTTTTTTTCACTAAAAAAAGTACTAAACAAAATATTGTGTATCTGAAAAAAGAGAGAATATGTTTTTTTTTTCATCCTGAGGAGTGGGAGGTGGAATGCTTATATAGGATAGAGAAAAGAAATTTAAAAGGCAAGAGGATAAAAATATATTATTACCATAAAGGAGTGAATCCAATTATTTAGGCAAAAAATCTCTTAATGACCAATCATCCCCACTTATAAGGAAAGAAATAATCAGAATTCAAATCACAATCCGTAATTGATTATATTCAGAATATAATATCAATCA
This sequence comes from Solanum rostratum, assembly GCA_029948455.1. NCBI lineage: Eukaryota > Viridiplantae > Streptophyta > Magnoliopsida > Solanales > Solanaceae > Solanum > Solanum rostratum. Next base: position 11,488,912 of record CM057054.1, read on the forward strand.
ATTTGATTTGATTATATTTATCCTAAAATAAATCGATTAACTAGCCTTATTCAAAAAATATTTTTTCCATAAATGAGGATATTTAAACTGATTTGCACGGATTCAGTTTACCAAAACCAAGATTCTTGCCATACTAGGGGTAAGTAAAAAAATCCGGTCAATTTAAAAGAAGGAAAATAATCACATAAAAGAATTCTTGTCATACTAAGAGTAAGTAAAAAAAAATTCGGTAAATTTGAAAGAAGGAAACAATCATTAGGAGAGGATTTTTTTTTTTTGGAGGGAGAAAATATATTCTTACATAATTAGGAGTATTTTTTAAATATGAAAAGATTTGACTAAGTTTAAAATTTGAATATAATAGAGGCTAAATCAAATTTCATCAAAATACATAATATAAATAACTACTAAATTACTACGTAATAAATTTTATTAAATCACTAATTTATAAAGAAAATAGATCAATGTTATTTACGATAAATTAATAACTTAAAATTTTCTCATTGGAACATTTATAAAATAACACAAAAGATAAATTTCAAAAATGAGTAAATAATAATAATAGTAATAACAATAATTTTGTAAATTATGAATGCAAAAATATACAATTGTTTGGGTAAAAAAAAAGATAATTAAAATACAAATTTATACAAAAAAATATTTTTTAAAATACTTTAATATTCGAATAACATTAAAAAACAGGGTTAAGGTGGGTCAAAATTGGGTGTCAACAGCTGCCCCTTCTTTGCTTGGGAATGAAGGATGAATTGTTGAGCAAAGAAAGTTGACGGAGTAGCCAATTTTGTCCGACCGATGAAATATTATCGGAGGAAAAAAAAAGACATGAGGGGTTGTGAAAATATTACGGCCGAGACTTCGGTTTCAAGTCGCCTACATATCTCTGGTTATATGAGAATCAGGCCGTGTGTAGTTCGAGATTCAGGAACGACTAAAATTCCTAAAAATGGAGATAACGATACGAATCTTGGAGTGGGGACGATAGTAGCTTGGATTGGAAGGATAAGACGGTACGAAAAGCGAAAGTAGTTAATGTGGTTCGAATGGTAGCAGAAGAGTGAGAGTAAGGTATAATACGGACAGTGTTAAAAATATGTCGAGGATTTGTTGCGAGAGGCATGTCTCCGAACCGAGTAGCATAATATATAAAGCTCCGGAAAATCCGAAATCTGTAACTTTAAAACACTAGGTAAAACGGTTAGAACATATATATTAGACAGTGAAATGAATTCATAAATATGATGCAAGTTCCCACTTAGACCATGAGATTTGCCATAAAACGATAAGGATGACGTTTTAGGCTATGATGTCTTGGGCCATGCTAAACATAAATTATATCCTCGAGTCATGAAATGATGTCCGTAGGCCATGAAGGATGGTGCCTTTGGACGATGACACCCTCGGATCATGCTAAACATAAATTAAATCCCTAGGCCATGAAATGATGTCCTTAGGCCATGAAAATGATGCCTTTGGACTATGACGCCTTAAGGGTATGCCATTTTCATGCGATTTTTCAGGCCAATGTAAAATTTTCAAAAGGAGGCCATGCAATTTCAGTAGGCAAAATGTAGTTTCAAAAGGCCATGTAAAAGTTTTCTTTTAATGCAGTGCGATTTCAGTAGGCCATGAAAAGCTTTCAAGGAAGGCAATGTAATTTCAGTAGGCCAAAATCAAATTTTAGTAGGCTATGGAAAATGCTATTTCGCGTAATTTTAGTAGGCCAATGTAAAAAAAAAATATTATATTTTCCAGTAGGCCAATGTAAAAATGCAATTTCACGCAATTCAAGTAGGCCAAGCAAAAATGAAATTTCATGCAAATTGTAGTAGGCCAATGCAAAGATGCAATTTTTGATATTTTTGTAGGCCAATGAAAAAACACAATTAGTAGGCCAATGCAAAATGCAATCTTCAGTAATTTTAGTAGGCCAATGCAAAAGTGCAATCTTCAGTAATATTAGTAGGCCAATGCGAAAGTGCAATTTTCAATAATTTTAGTAGGTCAATGTCAAAATGCAAAGTTCGGTAGGCCGATGTAAAGTGAAATTTCATGCAATTTTAGTAGGCCAATGCAATTTTCGCGGAATTTTAGTAGGCCAATGTAATTTTCAGTAATTTTAGTAGGCCAATGCAAAAATGCAATGCTCGGTATGCCAATGTAAAATGTAATTTCGTATAATTTTAGTAGGCCAAATGTGAAATGCAAAGTTCAGTAATTTTAGTAGGCCAATGCAACAATGTAATTTCATGTGATTTCAGTAGGCCAATGTAAAAATGCAAAGTTCACGTAATTTTAGTAGGCCAATGCAACAATATAATTTCATGTGATTTCAGTAGGCCAATGTAAAAATGCAAAGTTCACGTAAGTTTAGTAGGCCAATGCAAAAATGCAACTTTCATGTGAATTTAGTAGGCCAATTCGAAATGTAATTTCATGCAAATAGTAGGCCAAATGCAAAATGCACTTTTCAGTAGGCCAATGTAAGAATGCAATGTTCAGTAGGCCAATCTGAAATATAATTTCATGTAATTTTAGTAGGCTCATGTAAAAATGTAAAGTTCAGTAGGCAAATGTAAAATGTATTTCATCTAATTTTAGTAGGCCAATGCAAAATGCAATTTTCAGTAATTTTAGTAGGCCAATGCAAAAATGAAGTTTTGTCAGTAGGCTATAGAAAGCTTTCAAAGAGGGCGGTGTAATTTCATGTAAATTTTTTTTTAATGCAATTCTTGTAGGCCAAGTGCAATTTCAGTAGACTGATATAAAAAGGAATAAGATAACTTAACCTTCGCCCGTTGTGAGGAATTGTCGATAGCTTTGCATGCTACGAAGAGATTACTCCAAGCATGTATACCAGTCTACATTCAAAGAAAAATCATTAGTTTGAAAAAGGGGAGGTTGATCTGTAGCCATGCCTCGACCCACACGTCCTTTTATTGATAACTCGCCTTTCGTCGTGATGTCCTCGTTGTCGGTTTTCAGTTCAAAATTTTTGAGAGCTGCTCAAAAATTTCTGCCCCAGTTTGTAGAAAATGATCTAAAAGAATTTTTGAGATCCTCTCAAAAATTCTGCCCCGGTTTGTGATCAAAAGGGAGAATAAAGATTTTTATTATGGTAAGACCGAACTCCATAGGAGCGCCTACGTATCCCTCTTAAACGGGAATCAGGTCAAACGTAGTTCAGGATTCATCGAGTACCTCTACATTTGGCAAGTCATCAAAATGAATATTTGTCTTAGGCATTGATCGAGGAAGTGTGCGAGTAAGAATGGAGTGAGGAGAGAGAGTCAAAAATGTGTTTTAAATTGGATGGGAAGAAGGACGAGTGACATTTTTATGGACATTGAGCATGTTGGACATGTTGCAGTTTCTTAATCAAGCTGACGTTCGAATATTAGACAGACTTTAATAGAAGGACATAAAATACATACAAAAGTTAGTATATGACATGAGTAAATAAAACATCAATAAAAACTATAAAATTACTTCTGGATAAATTATTAATGCTAGGATGATGAATTTGAGCTCGTTTAAATGAATGGAAATGACAACAAATTTAATAAAAGGTACGATGTAAATAAATCAAGAAGAGTAAAAATAAACATTACAATTAATCAAACAAATAAGCGTCCTAAATGCATAGGACCTCATTAAGCTAGAGGTAGGCCTAAGATGACAAAAAGTGACCACAATAATAAGTCCAAGCCGTATTGATATTATTCGGGGTTTAGAGTTTAAAAAAAACAAATAGTTTAAAGACTCATTTTATTAATAATGACTATAACCGTTACAATTTGAATGACATAAATGGGACGTAAAAGGGAACTGGGATAATTATAAAATTTCCCCGAGAGCATTGATCGAACCCCATAAACTTGCAAAACAAAGATAACAAAGGATTTTCTAAACACTAAATAATATAACTTGGCTTGGATTAATTACAGTGATCACATAGACACATAATTTGCAACATTTCGTCTTGGAGGGTGATTGGACCCTCTAGACTTAGCAGGGTGGCTACTATTATGTAGATTGGACCTCATGGGGCCAAACTACCTAGGGTTTATGCATGCATGATCTTAATTTCGGGGCGGATAGCTCTATCCTAAGTTTCTAAAGAGTGGGCTTAGACACGGACTGGGTATTCTTATGCGAGAAGCACGTGGTCCAACGGTAGTAAAACTATCCGCCATTCACCACGCAAGCGCTTACTCTCTAAATTTGGGTTTGAAAGGAGTCGGGAGAAGTGCAAAGGCACAACATCACCTTAAAAGAAAATAAAGAGGGTCCCAAATGGGGGGAGTTTATGAACGGAATGTCAATTTAATTAAGGCAATAACTTTTAGCAGATATAGCAGTGTTTAAGCAAATAATTTAAGGCAATAAATAAATAAAAGGGAAAGAAGTTAGGGGGAATCAGGGATGAGAGTTAGAGGGAAAGAGGAAAGGAAAGTTAGAGAGGATAGGAAAGGGGAGCTAGAGGGGATAAGGGAAAGGAAAAGAAATAAGTTAGTAAGAAAGAAAAATAATAAATAGCAAACAGATAAGGCAGGTAAAACAATTTAAAGAAAGCAAATAACCCACATAAACATAGACACGTAATGGTAAGAACCTAAAGTCCCCAGCAGAGTCGCCATTCTGTCGCGCCCCATTTTTCCTCGCGGAGGAATAGGAACCTGGACGACGTCGTGGCAATGACTCGTTTGGGATTTTTGAAAAAAGAGAGTCGCCACCTAATGATTGGGTGCATTAGGACACCATTCTAGCCTAAGTTTAAATCTAAGGTCAAAGTCAACCAGAGAGAGGGTAAGGGCTCAAATTACCTCGAAGGGAAGGTGTTAAGCACCCTTCGAGGTCCGCAAATGCGGGTCCCGACCGTGTCTCGTATTTTATGTGGGGGTTGCAAATAACAAGTAAGGTCTTTATTTTAAAATTTTCTAAATTGATTCTAAGTGATAAAATAAATTAATCTATTTCAAATAAAAAAAAACAACAGAAATATAAGAAAGAAAACCAATTTAAATTATATTTTTTGTACTTGGAATTGAATCTAAGTAAGCAAGTAAACAAATAATAAATGAACAGTAATTAAACAGATTGAGTTATTTAAATTCTCGGATCAGTTACTCGGCTTTTCAGAAAAGGCTTCATATGGCTTAATTAAACCAAAGGACAAAACCAGAGTTTGTCCTATTTAGCACGAGTTTAATCATCCTTTCCGAGGGTCCTACTTACCCCTACCCCTCCTAAGTTAATTTTATTAGTTAACTTAAAAGCGGACTAAAAAAAATATTAAAGACTAACGGGTCCTAGAATGCCTGTCGTCCCATCCTATAGTCCATGAGGCGTTGGACTTCTATTTTGGTGGTTCTAGACTTAAAAGAAAATCTAGGTTTCCTATTAGACTCGCGTCACAACAAAACAGATAGGACGACAATTAACATATAAAGTTCTCACATAGCCTCAAAAAGCATGCTTGAAAACAAATGATGACGTGTTATAATGTAGGTCACTTCTTTACGTTAAATAAAATATTTTAGGTGAAAACTTTAATCTTTAAAACATTAATGTTTAAACATAAATTCCAAAGGAGATGATTAAGTTATATAAATTAAAGTTAAGTTAAATCCTATAGGCATGCTTCTAATAATGTGGAGAAAGAAAATAGTATAAAAATATTTCTAAAAGTCCTATAGGCATTATTTCTAGTGATATGCAAATAACAAAAAAAAAGAACAAATTGTAAAGGTATTATTCTAACATATCATAGAAGAGGAACAAACCAGCAACACGATAGTCATGACAATCAAGCACGTAAAGGACCTTGTTCTAACAGAATATAAACAGAGAACAAACCAGTTATGAATTAATGCCAAGAAAAGGATGAAGTTGAAAAGGTTATTGCAATCCGCTTAGTGTAATGTCTCCTCCTTTCTTTTCTTTTTTTTTTCACTAAAAAAAGTACTAAACAAAATATTGTGTATCTGAAAAAAGAGAGAATATGTTTTTTTTTTTCATCCTGAGGAGTGGGAGGTGGAATGCTTATATAGGATAGAGAAAAGAAATTTAAAAGGCAAGAGGATAAAAATATATTATTACCATAAAGGAGTGAATCCAATTATTTAGGCAAAAAATCTCTTAATGACCAATCATCCCCACTTATAAGGAAAGAAATAATCAGAATTCAAATCACAATCCGTAATTGATTATATTCAGAATATAATATCAATCAATTTGATTTGATTATATTTATCCTAAAATAAATCGATTAACTAGCCTTATTCAAAAAATATTTTTTCCATAAATGAGGATATTTAAACTGATTTGCACGGATTCAGTTTACCAAAACCAAGATTCTTGCCATACTAGGGGTAAGTAAAAAAATCCGGTCAATTTAAAAGAAGGAAAATAATCACATAAAAGAATTCTTGTCATACTAAGAGTAAGTAAAAAAAAATTCGGTAAATTTGAAAGAAGGAAACAATCATTAGGAGAGGATTTTTTTTTTTTTGGAGGGAGAAAATATATTCTTACATAATTAGGAGTATTTTTTAAATATGAAAAGATTTGACTAAGTTTAAAATTTGAATATAATAGAGGCTAAATCAAATTTCATCAAAATACATAATATAAATAACTACTAAATTACTACGTAATAAATTTTATTAAATCACTAATTTATAAAGAAAATAGATCAATGTTATTTACGATAAATTAATAACTTAAAATTTTCTCATTGGAACATTTATAAAATAACACAAAAGATAAATTTCAAAAATGAGTAAATAATAATAATAGTAATAACAATAATTTTGTAAATTATGAATGCAAAAATATACAATTGTTTGGGTAAAAAAAAAGATAATTAAAATACAAATTTATACAAAAAAATATTTTTTAAAATACTTTAATATTCGAATAACATTAAAAAACAGGGTTAAGGTGGGTCAAAATTGGGTGTCAACAATGATAACATTACAATTTCATGCATGATCACATTCAACTTCATGAATGATGACATTATAATTTTATGTGTTGCATTTGCGTCCTACATACTTAGTACATTCCAAAGTACTAATGCATACTTTTCCTATATGATATCACCATGTAGGGACCAGTGTATGTCTTCCTCCAGCACGTGACTAGAGTTTGGGTGTTCGTGACTAGTGTGATTGGTGAGTCCTCTAGTTCAGAGACTACACGTCCTTCTCATGCTTATTGTACTTTGAGACTTTTACTTCTTGATTTGTATCTTATTCTAAGACTTTTACTTTCTATGTTGTGTTTCTTGAGACTTATACTTGAGGGTGAGCTTTGAACATGTCTTAGCCTCCACCAAGTCTTTTAGTAGTTGGTAATTGGATAAGTATATGAAGCTTTATTTTGATTTCACGTTGCAAGTCTTATGTTTGAATGTCCTTTAGTTCCATTTCCTATTTTAAATTCCACTTAATTTTGATCAATTGCCTATGAATGCTTAAGAGGATTGGGTGAGGTGCCTTTGGGTCCCTTATTCGTCGTGTTACGACCAGCCCCAGGCTTATCGTGGCATAATGATACTCATATTGCTATAATCAATTCAGGATTGGAATTGGGTCAAAATTTGACATTAGGACATGTGCACGAAATTAACAAACCAACTCCATCACAAGTTCTCAAATGGCTCAAGAAATTTGTACCCCGAAAATGGGTACTTTTTGAGCACCGAAAAAGAGAGCTAAATCAACCCACAATAAGTACAAGCTCTAAAACTTTGAAAATGGAAGAATAACTAAAAAGAGGACTTACAAGGATTTTTGGAGAATAATAGTCACCAGAATGTCATGACTCAAAATTCAAGTGTGATGGCACCCACGTAACCCACCAAGGTGAGTCATCTCAAAACCTAATCAACTCAACATATTAAATAAAGGGGAAGATAAACACTCTAACAAGATAGATTAGCATAGGAAATCAAAACTACAATCGTCCCTGAACTGGTGTTACATGTACAAGCCTCTATAATAAGAATACGCAAATGAAAATGTAAGTCTTCAATGTTTAGTTTCCAAATAGAGCAGCATAAGGTGAATTCCTCGAAGGCCTACCGAAGGTACAAGCAGCTAACTCATGAGTGGTCTTAAAGCTCGACCCTGAAATGAAGGAATCTAACAAAGGGGAGCAGGCTCACAATATACATTATATATATAACCCAAGAGTATAAATATAAGCTCATCATGTAGCTTCATCTCTCAAAATATCAAACTGATACACAAGTCAAAGGATACAATAGATATTCAGTCTTGCATATACACATAATAGTATCAAGCAGGAATGATATTGTAATGACATGGTTGGTCATTTTTGGCCTTATCTATGATAAATACTATTTTACCCCTTTGTAAATTTTTTAGGCCTAATTTGAACTATCTGTATTATTGGAACTGAAATTCTGAGTGTTAAAAGTTAAAAATATGAGTTTTGGCATTTTTGGAAGCTTAAGTTGTTGAAAAAGTTAGTTTTTATACTATTTTGAGTTATAGATCGGGGATCTGTTGATTCCATTTGCTATGAAACGTTAAAACAGAACTTGTAACAACAGGATAATATCTGCTGGTGATGCAGCTCATCAATTTCCTCCTGCTGGTGGTTTTGGTATGCAATCTTTTTGTGCATGTATCAAGTTTTTGTTATGTCAACTTAAAACTGGTAACTGTTACCTTTCTTAAAAAATGGTATTATCTAGTCATGTCTTGGATATTATTAAGAATAGACCTTTTGCCATTCTTTTTCTCTTGGGAGAGTTAGGGGGACAGGAGAGAAGACATATTTATGCAGTGCAGTGTTTTTTTGCCATTGATTCATACAAGACTCTTTCAAAAAATGTTGATATAATTGTAAAAATTGCAAAGTTATTTCTGTGGAAGGGGGATAAAAGATTTCCACGTAGCACAAAGTATTGGAGCTATAATCAAGCTTAATTAAGCTGAAGAAAGCATTTGTTGGTTGGAGGATATCTGAACTGCAACCAGTCTCCTCATTATGATGTTAGTCACTATGCATTGCACTGGTGATTTTGACACAGTTGATATTGTATCTGATTATATGTAGAGAACCTGATTGAAATATGGTAATTTTTAAAGGACATAATCAATTAAGTTTGTGATAGTGTTCCCTATCAAAAAATTAACCTTTTAGATAATATGGTTCACACTATTCAATACGTAATCAAAGCGTGCCCATGTTCTTTCTGTCATTGCTACCTGTCAAAAGTAAGTTCCTGGGAAATGCTTAAAAAGAATTCTAAAGACACAAGGCCACCAAAGGGTGTGACGTAACAATTACTGAAGTGGGTATAAATTTTGGAAACCAGAGTTCAAATATCAGTAGAGTGAGAAATGCTAGGTGATTTCTTCCCATCTATTTAAGCCTTGATGAATAGAGTTACATGGTACCTGTGTTGGTGGGAAGTGGCAAATAATTAATGAAAATAGTTTGTGCACGTGCTCTAATCTAGACCCTGCCATTATAAAAAAGACATAATTAGGTAAAAGATCAGTGTCATTACCTCTCTATAATTGATTGAACATTTAGATGAGAATTTTTTTTTGAAATGGGAGAATGTTCGAATATGACAAAAGCATCTCAAAGAGTAAAAGGGAAAATAAAGAAGAACATGACAATACTTTTTGAACCTACAGAGACAAAAGAACTGGCCTTGATAACGGTTAAATTAGGTAAAGGATATTTAAGGCGCCAAGTAAGATGCATCCAACTTAAGATACTTTTCTATCCTGCAGTAGTTGTTTATTTTAGGATTTAATATTCGAGACTGGGAGAAGGAATTCTTCTTAAGATACTTTTTTCTTTTATTCAGGGATGAATACTGGCATTCAAGATGCGCGTAATCTTTCTTGGAGATTAGCTTCTCTAATCAATGGTGTCTCACCAAAATCAATTCTCAACTCTTATGAACTAGAACACAGTCAGGTATCCATTTCCTCAATTCTTGATTTCATAATGTATATGTGATGATATTTTTGAAACGGATGAATGGGGCAGCAAAAAAGGGTTGAAAAAGTCCCTCAATGGATTGAAGCTTTCAATAATTTTATTAAGCATTGAGGGATTTTAAATAGCCAACATAAAATAAAAATTAGCATAATTTGGAATTTAAACTAACCTAAAATATCTTAACAACTTAACTAAAATTTAAAATTCAAATTTATTTAAACTAAATAACTTATTTTGCTAAAAACTAGTGTAGTGACTAAAATCAAATTTCAACACTTCTCCTTTGCTTTAGTTACTACAATTTTTAAAAGTTTCTCCTCCTTAATTTCTGCTTTTGCTGCTTTTGCCTGAAGATTGTTTTTATGTTTGCACAGTTTTGTAACATGACCTGCTTGCTTGCAATTTTCACATATTGCATCAGGTCTCCACCAACAAAAATTTTCCAAGTGGTGTTTTTCTTTTGCAGTGTTTGCAAAAAGGATAATTATCACGCCCCGGGAGGGTACCCTTGGCGTGGCCGGCACTTAGAGGCTATTGCTAATCTTCGAGTGAACCACTTGGCCTCATCATCACCTCATACTCAATAGCCGAAGAAACATCCTCAAGGAAAAGACTTTAATGTAATTAAAGTAATCAAGTCTTTATATAAAATATTAATTTCCAACAAAGAATAGTTGAAAAAAAAGTCAATATATAACATCCTTTACTCTGTGCCTATGAAGCCTCTAACTCAAACATCTAGATGGTACCACGACAGACCATGGTTACCCAACTCAAGAAAAATAAAGTACTAACTCAAGCTAGATGATAATAATATGGAAATCCTCCGAAAACAAAGAGGTCTCACTGATCAGCTGAATGCGAATAGATCCTCCGCGAAGCGCCTGTTGATGATCTCTAATACCTGCCTCTGCATCATAAAACGATGTAATCCCAGAAGGGGACATCAGTACGTAAAATATACTAGTATGTAAAATAGCTGAATGGATAAGAAACAGACAGAATAATACAGGCATAACATCAACTCAACATCATACCCCATCAGAATGTCAAATGTCTATCTAAAGAGAGAATAAAGAGTAGACAAATGACCCATCAACATCTCAACAATACATCAGACTCACCTCAAGGAAACTCAACTCGACTTAACTCAACTCAAGGAAACTCGACTCGACTCATCTCAAGGAAACTCGACTCTACTCAACTCAACTCAAGGAAACTCGACTCAACTTAACTCAAGAAAACTCGACTCAACTCAACTCAATTCAACTCAACTCAGCTCAACTTAAGGAAACTCGACTCATACCATCACATCAACATCAACATCAATCCAAGTAAGACCTCAGTGGGAGTTTCTCTAATCGACAACCATTACCTATGAGACAGTGATGATACAATGAAGCGATGCCATTGCCACATTCATCCAGTACCTTTCCCGGGGTAAAGGACATCAACCTCAGTGGATCCACAAGAAGAAAAACCTCAGTCCTCTATTGGGACAAGAAAGGAGCCATCCACATTGCAGGTCAATCCTCTCTTCCTATGCGGGCCACGTAGTTAATGGGTTCAAGTGGGACTCACTCTCACCAATTTTGGTGCTCAATACTTCTCCCAGAACCCGACATGCTCATAAAACATCATTATCACCAGTCCCATAGGGACATAATACATCATCATCAGTCCCATAGGGACATAATACATAATCATCAGTCCTATAGGGACATAGTACCTCAACATCAACATCAACATCATGGACTCGAAATACTCTTCTTAGAATTTATTTTCAAGTTTTAGGACTCATGAACCTCATTCTCATCAACATCATCATCAAGACTCTCATCAATTTGAAACACAATGACAACATCACAGACATCATCATCGTCAAGGCTCTAGACTTATACCCCTAAGTACATTATGCATGTTTTTCAAATAATCATGTAAGGTTATGTAAAATCTCATGAAAAATGTTAACTTCAAGAAAACAAATAGTATGATGATCATCAACATAGAAAACATGTAATATAATTCAAATCAATTTTTCAATGAAAACTCTCAAGTATTCATGCATATAGACTCTTCAACCATCAACTCATCTATGGCCTCTATGGGGCACATGAGAGAATAATCCTATGCTTTTAGTTTAGCCTTACATACCTGAAAATTTGATATTACAATTCAAATTTGATGAATACTCATTTCTTGGAAATAATCCTCGATCTCAGTAGTTCTTTTATAGTGGAAGAACTTGGAAAGACATTGTTTGAAAAACTTCTTTTTTTATTCTTGAATTCTTAGAATCTTTAGAGTTCTTGATGAAGAACTCTAATTCATGGAAAGAAGAATCAAGGAATCCTTTCTTGGGATTCTTGAATTCGCTTTCTTGAAACCCTAGATTATAATATAAGATTCTATCAGGGATTCATGAATAGATAGAGAAATTAGCTTAAAGCTTATGAAGAATAACTCATCTTGATGATGAATCTTAAAAGTTAATTCTAACTTGATGACTTTCTTGATGATTCTTGAGCGTTTATGTTTAGGCGTGAAGGAGAGGGTTTTTACTATGAAAACTGACGTTTTATGCGTTTTGGGACCTTAAATAAACCCCCAAAGGCTTTAGGACAAAAGTACCCTTAAAATAAAATAAAGGGTGTCACTTAGCTTATCCAGAAAGGGTTTGCGATAGGTCCGCGTCGCGGAGCCGTCACGGACCTTCAGACAGCTCTGCAGGTCTCCAGTAAAATGGTCATAACTTTCTACTCCAAACTCTGTTTAAGGTGAAATAAGATGCTTGATATATTAGGTCACCTAACTCATTATACTTTAGGAGATATGGTCATTTGAAGTTGACCCTTCTATCAACTTATATGAAGACCTCGTCGGTAGAAATTCTTTGGACTTGACTTGATGTAACATATCCTTTTATCATCTCCAATTCTATTCCCACTCTAAGGAGTTAACTGTAACATCTATGCTCAATTAAGATCATATATCATATGAAAGATGACTCAATTTTTAGAAAAAAAAAGTTGGGGTGTTACAATAATTACCTTTTTCTTTTTTGCTTTGTGTATAAAGAGCACCCTCAATAACATTGTCTTGTCTGAAAGCTCTTCTTTGCTCTTGTGCTTGAAATGCACTTATTAATTCTTCAACAGTTATAGTAGAGAGATCTTTAGACTCTTCCAAAGATGAAACTTTAGACTCAAATCTCTCTGGAATTTTCACAAGAATTTTTCTACTATTCTGTCATCTTTGAAATCCTTGCCAAGCAACCTCATTTTATTAACAATCAAAGATATCTTGTCATAATAATTAACAATAGTTTCATTCTCTTGCATCCTAAGAGATTCAAAATCTCTTTTCAAATTCAAAATTTGCATTTGTCTGACTTGATCACTTCACTGGTATTCTTTTTTTAGTTTTTCCCAAGCTTCTTTTGTTGTCTCACAAACAATGATTTTAGAAAATATTAAATCCGCAACTGAATTTTGAATTACAGTTTTGGCTTTGAATTTTTTGGTTTTTTCATCCGAATGACCTTTAATCTGAGCAAGAGTAGGATTTGCAGGAAGTTGTAAGAGTATATCTTCCATCACAATTTCCCACAAATCATAGGCTTCAAGATATGATTTCATTTTTACTAACCAAATCTGATAGTTTTTGCAAGTAAACAATTTTGGGGTATTCAAGGATAGACTGCTGCTTGCCATTCTTTGGTTAAAAAAAAAATTGTATTGAAAAGAGCACGGAAAATAACCCTGACAGGTTAAAATGAGTAAAAAGTAGCCCTCATGGGTCAAAAAAACCCTCACGGGTTAAAAAAGTAGCCCTTGTGGGTTGAAAATGATATGGTAGTTCTTTGGAAGAACTCACAGATCCCGTAAGATTAATGAGACTCTTGATACCGTTGTTGGTTTTTTTTAAAAAAATGAATGGGGCAGCAAAAAAGGTTGAAAAAGTCTCTCTATGGATTGAAGCTTTCAATAGCTTTCAATAGTTTTATTAAGCATTGAGGGGCTTTAAATAGCCAACATAAAATAAAAATCAGCATAATTTAAAATTTACACTGCTTTCTAATCCGTCAAGCAAGGTATGGACTCTTTCAAGGGAACATTTCCATGGTAGGAGCCAGACATTGTTAGATCATGGTCTTGTTTGTTCATTTCTTGACAAGTGTGAAGTAGCCAAATAACTGAACCAAAAGGGGATTCTTTTACCTCTAGCCTTCCCAAATATTAGAATATTCCACTTGCAGCCATCTTGTTTCAAGTTCTCATTACTGTTTCTTCCTTCTTAACAGAATACAATTTCCTGCAGGAAACATTCTCTACTCTGGACCTTGTATCTGGAGATAAGGTTAAGTTTGTCCCTATAATAGCCATTGAAGGAGTCCTACTGTCTGGCTCGAGCTGCACTAGAGGTGGCCAACAAATCAAAACTTCCCTTAAAGGTCTGTGTAATGTGGCCAAGCGGAAGTATTGATGGAACTGGAAGAAGTAAGGCTGCATTGACACCCTGGAAATCTTTTGAAGAAGTTGTGGCGGTGAAGAGGTCATCAGATTCGCCATCCTGGTGGGACATCTGCCAGATGATAGACAGGGGAGCCATATTACTAAGACCCGATAAGCACATTGCTTGGCGTACAAAAATCCAGAATTGCAGATCCCATCATGACGATGAAAAGCATTTTCCACATTGTTACAGGAGTTGATTGCATCTGATAGCACCCTTTAATGTATGGTAGGCTCGACATTCCTTCTCTGATTTACATTAACTAGAAAACAAGGTTGGAGTACTTTGCTTTTGGTTGGCTCGAGTTACCCAATACCTATGCTTGCAGGTACTCCTTGGAACAATTGAGATGGAGCAAGTTTTCGGACATCACCAAATGAAGTACCTTTATAATAACAACAAAAATCTGGTTGTGCTGGTAACCTTCATTGTGCATAGTAATAAAAATATATAATATTGTATCTCGTATGAAAAATATTAGTATAACTACAAAAATTAAGAAATATCAAAGAACAATAAGCTATCGAGTGTTATACTATAATTACCTAAAGCTGAAGATTATGGAAAGAAGAAATTGAGAAGATTATATTGCAAAAAAAGTTAAATAACCCGTAAGAAAAATAAAAACTTTAATTGAGATACAAATGACAAATCAATGGAAGAAAAAAGAAAACATGAGATATTTATATTAATATCTATGGAGACTCGTGAAATTCTTATTTCAGCATTATTAAGACTATTAAAAATTCATAAATTAAATTAAAGAAGTTAGGAAGGGTGATTATAAGAATTTGCAATTATTATTGAAAGGCGGAAAGAACAAACATTAAATGGGCATTTTAAAGGTTGACATAAATGGTACAATTTCTCTTGTTAGTGGAGGATTAATCAATTCTAAAAAATTGAATTTAAAAAATTATTATGCATGAGTTGAAGACATCAACCTAAAAATATTTTCACATACAAATCAATGGCTTAAAGATGTTTTTTTTTTCAAGTTCTCAAAACAGTCTTGCATACTTTGTGTAAAAAAAAGAAAAAATTTTTCACTTTATTATGTAAGTTGATGAAGTCAAATCTGAAAATCGAATAAAAAAAATATTAATATTCAAAATTATTTCTGTAATAAATAACATTAATTTAGGAATAAATTTCCACATAATTTTTAATGCCATAATGATTGGTTTTTTTTCATATGCTCAAAAACGCATATCATTTTTTCACTGGTGTAATATGGATATAATGATCATTCAATAATTTTAAATAATAATTTAGTTTTATATTTAAATAATTAAATATTAATTTAGTGTAGGGATAAATGATAATCCAATTTTACATATCGAACCTTTTTATTTTTAATAATATATATATCTACATGGAAGCTTTTGCATGCTCTGTTCTGAAGTGAAGGTAGTCTATAAAGTGCTAATTGGAAGACTTGAAATTGTTATTTTTAAAAACAATAATAAGTAATTAATTCTTATAAGAGTCAATACAATTGCAGTTTGAAAGATGTATAGATTTAAATACAAACAGGTGGTATAAATAATTACAATGTAGCCACTGAGTTCTGAGTCTCTCCATATGTCTATATTTATTTGTTTGATTGTCTCCTAGTACATGTAGTTTCTTTTATGTTCTTTGTAACACTATTCGATATACATATATAAGTTATTCCACAAAATATTATAACCTTTAAAAATAGAAAATACCTACAAATAATTCCACATGGACCAGTACTTCATATATGAAAGAGTAATTAACATGGTTATTACTGAAAATGTGGTGGTTTCAGTTTTGCTGAGGATTGAAATTTTTGTGCGTGTTTTCAGTTGAGACCCATGTTTTAATTATGAAAGCACATGATAGTTTCATTTTTGATCAACACAGCATTGAATGTTGTTTTCTTTCCTATTCAAGAGGGAGATTTTAGGGTTATTCTACTAATGTATTCAAGCATACCTTGAAAGTGGTATGAAATCATTAATATCTAATTAATTGTATGTTGTAATGTACACATTTTACTATACGTAGAGTAACTTATGTGTACACTTTATCTTTTCAAATTCTACTTTGTGCAATTTTACAGGGTACGATATTGTTGCAATATCTCCTTAAATTCAATTTATCAACTTGACGTATTTAGGATTTATTTTAAACTATGACCAGCAGGCCAATTTTATTATTAATAATAAAATGGGCTCAAAATGAGCCTTTTACAGCTTGGTCCATCAAATAAACATGTTAGCCCATACAATGAAACTCAAACCCCAGTTCAGATCATCCACCGCCTTAGTTATAATAAAAGAGTAGGTGAGAAGCCAAGGTTTCCTAAAAAGGACCCTGCAGCTTCTTCATCTCCTCTCAACTGGCCATGGTTTTCTTGTTGGTTTTGAACCGCCTAACATGCCCCAACCCTATACCATGGACGTGATCGGCACTCGAAAACCATTACTGGTCCCCGAGCGCACCTTTGGCTTGGCTGACTCACTTAACTGAAGACTCAGCATACATGTAGAAGCTTTATAAGGTGAACCTTCAAAACATCTGATTAAATGCCAATAATATCAATCATATTGTATATAAAACCTCAAAACATCTTTTGATACAAATACTAGTAAATGCTTTAAATATTCTAATGAATAGACTGGACTGATTCACTAAACTCTGTCTATGAAACTTCTACTAAACTAAAGATAGGTGCCGTAACAAGACTCGCGGATACCTGATTATAAAACTAATAAATCAATCAAACATACTGATTGGAGCCCTCTGAGAATGAGGAGGTCTCACCAACTGCCACTGGAAAGTTGTCTTACTGAACATCTGCTAACATAGGTACCTGAATTTGCATCATAAAATGACGCAATGCCAAAGGCGTCAGCACGTGGAATGTACGGTATGTAAGATGGCCAAAACAAAACTCAGAATAGGATGCTTAAATGAACAACTTAACTCCGAAAGTAACTCAGTGAAATCATCTATGCAATATAAGTAAAACATGTGATTTAATGCATATATAAATGTAACTCAATTTGTATCTGAAGATAATATATACTTTAGCTTGGGGAGTTTCTCTAATCGACAACTATCACTATGTGCTTCGTGATGATACATTGTCTTGCCCATGCTGCCAAAGCCGTCCCATACTTTTCCAGGGTAAGGGACGAAAACTAGGGGAGTGGATCCATCCTAAAACTGGGCCATCTCATTGGCAAGTGAGGAATTAACTTTTGGTACAATCCTATCCTAAGTCGGCTACGTAGTTTATGAGTTCAAGTTATTATTATTCTCACTCATATCGGTGCTCAATACTACTCCTGAAATAACTTTTATTATGCTCATAACTTTAAGAGTAAAAGCTCTCAAAATGCCTCTTTAGTCTTTTGGGACATAACCCAACTTTAGCTTTTCTTACCTTCTCTCAACTGGTCTCTTTGCTTTGGCTGAAAGTTGCATTAATGCAAAGTGTCTCAAAAACATAATTTTCTTATTTAGATACTTGTAAATACAGAGGCTTTAGGTACTGCTTAAACTCAACTCAAAACTCTGGATATAATAGCTTTTCATGAAATATTTAGGGTTTTGACAATTGTAACCTTGGCCATAAAACCTTGACTTAGTAACTTAATTTTGTAGTGAAATCAGTAAAGACCATAACTTTTATCAAGAAAAATATATGAACAAGTATTTCAATGAAATTAACTAGTAATGAGGTGTAAGGACCCAGATTCTTTTCGAGTGGCGTTTCCCAAATGTCTTGGAATTCGCCCAAGTAAACTGCCAGGCATCACTCCACGGAGGGCCTACACGGGCCGTGTGAAGCCATACGGACCGTGTGGCCTCCCGTGAAGGGACACTTGGTCCAGTTCACGGTTGGGATGACTTTGAGATGGAAGGAAATTTTGCCAAGTGAGGGCACACGACGACTCACACGATCCATGTGATATGTCACGGGCCGTGTGGCTTCCCGTGTGACTCCCTACATAAAATTATTCTAAGTATAGAAGTACTGTCTCGTAACTTTGTCGTACAAAAATTATATGAAGTACCATCCCGCGGTCGATGTCACGGCCCGTGTGGAGTCGCACGGACCGTGTAGTCATCCGTGTAGTACTCCTTAGCTCAGTGTGAAATTCCTCTGCAAACTTTCTACGTATTGGATCATGGTCACTGTTCACGGTCCGTGTAATGTTTCACGGACCGTGTGGGCCTGATGGTGCCAATTTTGGTCCGTTTCATTAATCACGATTATGTAATTTTGATTTATTTTAATAATGAATGATGACCTTTTACCTTTTATAAACCCCTAATTCAGCTGAAACCGCTCCCCTCTTAATTCATTCTCCTAAAACCTTCTATCCCTCATAGGATCACCTCCCCATTCGTCTCTACTCTCCTCTTTCAAGGATCAAAACTGGGGTTCTGTTGGAGTCCAATTCAAGCCTGATTCATCCTTCAAATTCAGCTCCTCAATCAAGGTATGTGAGATTGATTCTTGGTCCCTTTCAACTAAGAAGACCCAAAAATATTTACAATTGATTTCAAGAATTTAGTTTACTTTAAATATGAGATTTCATTATTTGATTTTATTAAATCTAATTAGTGCATGGGCTGTATTTTACCTGTGATTTTAATTCATTTTTATTACTTATATGATGATCTACATTGAGTTATAAAGTATGAACAAACATGTCCCCTTTAAAGTTTATTTATGCATGGCTTATCTATACTATGATTTAAATGTGGATTAATTATGGATTTACTCAATTTTATATTGTGATATTGATTTTTAACTTGAATCTATGTTACCCATGCTATCCTCACATCATGCATTGCATTGCATTAATGAACATTGATATATGGAAATTATGAAGTGGGTTAAGCCCAACTATGTTTTTTTCTAGAAATGATTATGATATGATTCTGATAAGATATTGGCTATGACAAGAAGGTGATTATCGGTATGTCCATGATTTTGGCTCATTGAGCAATCTGGGTGCTTGCACCATTCTGTATATGTGAATGAGCTATTCCCTGCATGAACATTTACAAGTATGAATTATGATTTGGCATTTGAGCCTAAATGTGTATTTTACGTTTTGAAATGAACATTGCATTTCCTGAAAACACGTATATGTATAAGTATTAAAGTGGGATGTTATCGACTTAGCACTGATGGATTGGGGGTGTTAGGGCTATCCCCAAGGGCCCTCTCCCTTTCCTTGAACTATGTGCCAACATAGGAATGTAAGCCATTACCAAAATGATCGGGGTCATAAGGAATGGTTATATGTATATGAAAATCTGATATGTTATGTAAAATTCTGAAAAATCCTTCCGAAATGGTGAGTTTCTTAAGGAAGGTGACCATCTACCGAAAATGTGATTTCCATAAGGTGTGATGTAGATTACCTTTGGGAAGTAGTCTTCTCCTACCGATGGGAAGTCTTTATCGGACTAGCTCATGTAATAGCTCGCATGGGTTTGATTTGTCGATTATGGTCCATCCCCACTATATATGAGAATTATTGCATTTCATGCATCATATATTTCATGGCATCTTATATATATATTTCCATTGAATATAATATTATTCCATATTATGTGCCTTTGTCATCTAACATCGAAATGCAGGTTTGGTAAGTCATATGCATTGCATGTCTGCATACTTAATATATTCAAACGTACTAACACATACTCTATGCCTACATGATTTTACCAAGTAACGGCTGAGCAGTTTGATTATCAACAGGTTGACGAATAGTCCAATCCCAGAGTATATTGTGTTGAGTCCCGTCTTCCGAGCACAAGCTAAGTATCTTTCCTTTTATGTTATTTCTGAACTATTTTCTTTATTGAGGGTGATCCCGGAACTTGTCTTGGTCCCCGTTCCTTTGACTAGAAGCATTTGTTGGACACTATGTATACCCTTCTTAAATCCGTTTGTTATGACTAGTATATTGCTTTCGTATTGTTGGAATGATTCAAGAGAAACTCCCTTTTGATATATATTTGTGTTTGAATGCTATTCTTGAAGCGGTGATGTGGATATAGATACTTGAGGCTTGTTTGGGGACTCTCGGGTTCCCATTCGCCGTGTCATATCTAGTCCCAAACACCGGGTTGTGACAAAAGATGGTATCAGAGCCCTAGGTTTATAAATGATCCTCAAGTCTAACATGTCGCGTTGAGTAGAGTCCTCTTCATGGGCGTAAAGTGCGCCATACCTATAAGTGGAAGGCTATGAAGAGGTTTTAGGAATTGCCTCACTTCTTCATGTCTTATGTCATGCTATAATTAGTATATTAGTTCCCTTATTTTGATGGTGTCGTTGATCCTGTTTAGAAAATGCCTCGAGGAAGACCCCCTATATAAAGGCCGGCTCCAGCTAACAAGGATTAGGCTCCCCACAAGCCTAGGGAGGAACCTATCTCAAACGGTGAGTTCCGCACAACCTTCACCATGCTCGCTCAGGTGGTAACTTCTCAGACAAGGCAGGCTAACTTTCCATGCGATCCTATTCCTGCTTCTAGGGTGAGGGATTTCACCCAAATGAATCCTCCAAATTTCAATGGGTCAAAGGCCAATGAGGATGCCTAGAGTTTATCGATGAGCTTAACAAAATATTGAACATCATGGGTGTTAATTTTGAAGAGAAGGCTGAGCTGGCTTCCTATCAATTGAAAGATGTGGCCCAGGTATGGTATACTCAATGGTCCTTGGAAAGAGTTTGTGGTGGTGATGTCAATTGGGAGGAGTTCAAATTTTCTTTCCTTGATCATTTCTTTCCACTTGAGCTTAGAGAGGCCTGAATGACTGAGTTTATCAATCTCAAGTAAGGAAGTATGAGTGTGAGAGATTATTTCCTCAAGTTCACGAAGCTTTCCAAGTATACTTCGTTACTAGTGGCTGACCCCCGTGCAAGGATGCACAAGTTTGTTTCGGGTATCTCTGATTTACCTGTAAAGAAATGTCGTACTGCTATACTTATACAAGATATGGACATTGCCAGACTCATGGTGTATGCTAAACAGATCGAGGGGGAGAAACTCAAGGAGAGAAGGGTTCACGATTCCAAGAGGACCCATTTTGATGGTGGATTTTCTGGTTCTTGAAGTGGTGGTTTCGATCGCTTCCAATAGGGCCAAGGTTCCGATACTCGGGTCGCTAATGATTAGGTGCCTCCTCCTAGGGCACCGGTTGGTAGCGGCCAGGGATATCTTGCGTGCGACAAGTGTGGGAAGCCCCACACAGGAGTCTGCTGGAGAGATTTGGGTGTTTTCAGATGTGGCAAGAAAGATCATAAGATGGCTGATTGTCCTAGGAATGCCCGTAGAGGCCAAGGCCAGGTGGCCCAAGGCGGGCAAGGCAAACAAAGAGCTCCCCAAGGTGTTTCCCCAAGGAACAATCGGTTCTATGCACTCCACGGCCGCCAAGATGTTGAGGAAGCTCCGAATATTGTGACCGGTATGTTAAAAGTCTTTGATTTTGATGCTTATGTTTTGCTTGATCCAGGTGAAAATTTGTCTTTTGTGACTCCTCTGTTGGCTGTTAAATTTGGTTTAAGTCCCATGATTTTGAGGGACCCTTTCTCAGCTTATACTCCCATGGGTGAATCCGTTGTTGCACATAGAGTCTATCATGTTTTCCCTATTTCTGTGTTGCATAAAATATTTTTGTGTCATCTTGTAAGAACATGAGATGTTCGACTTTGACGTGATTCTTGGGATGGATTGATTGCATGCATCATATGCCTCGATAGATTGTAGGACCCGAAAAGTCAAGTTCCAACCTCCTGGTGAGCCTGTTCTTGAATGAAAGGGTTGTGACTCCTCTACTAAGGGTCGGTTTATTTCCTACCTTAAGGCACAGAGAATGATTTCTAAGGAGTGCATTTATCATATTGTGAGGGTCAAGGTAATGCAGTCCGAAGTGCCTACTCTTTAGTCGGTCCCTATGGTGATTGAGTTTTCGGATGTGTTCCTTGAAGATATACCGGGCATGCCTCCTGAAAGAGAGGTGGACTTCAGCATAGAACTTCTTCCAGATATTCAACCTATCTCTATTCCCCCTTATTGTATGGCGCCGACAGAGTTGAAAGAATTAAAGGAGCAGTTAAAGGATTTATTGGAGAAGGGTTTCATTCGACCTAGTATATTGCCGTGGGGTGCTCCAGTGTTGTTTGTATGAAAGTAGGACGGAACTCTTTAGATGTGTATTGACTACAGGCAATTGAATAAGGTGACCATTAAGAATAAGTACTCGTTGACTAGGACTGATGACTTGTTTGACCAGCTTCAAGGGGCTACTCATTTCTCAAAGATTGATCTTTGTTCTGGGTATCATCAGTTAAAGGTTAGGGAGTGTGATATTCCCGAAACAACTTTTCGGACAAGGTATGGGCACTTCGAGTTTGTGGTGATGTCGATTGGCCTAATCAATGCTCCGACCGTGTTTATGGATCCAATGAACAGGGTGTTTAAGCCATTCCTTGACAGCTTTGTGGTGGTCTTCATTAACGATATTCTTATTTACTCACGAAGTGAGCAGGAGCATGGAGATCACTTGAGGATGGTTCTTTAAACTTTGAGGGAGAAGAAATTGTATGCCAAGTTTAGCAAATGTGAATTTTGGTTGGGCGAAGTGGATTTCCTTGGTCATGTTGTCCGATGATGGTATCAAGGTGGATCCGAGGAAGACCGAGGCCGCGAAGAATTGTCCTAGACCGTTGACTCCATCGGATATTCATAGTTTCCTCGGGCTGGCCAGGTTTTATGGAAGGTTAGTTGAAGGGTTCTCGACTATAGAATCTCCGTTGACTAAGTTGACCCAGAAGAAGGCTAAGTTTGTGCGGCCGGACGAATGTGAGTGGAGTTTTCAAACTTTAAAGGATCGACTACATCGACTCCCATCTTGACTTTATCAAATGGTTTGGAGGGATTCGTGGTGTATTGTGATGCCCCGCAGATTGGATTGGGTTGCGTGCTTATGCAACATGCTAAGGTAATAGCGTATGCATCAAGGCAGTTGAAGGTGTATAAATGTAGTTACCCAACGCACGACCTTTAATTGGCAGCGATGGATTTTGCCTTCAAGATTTGGAGACATTACTTGTATGGGGTTCACGTTGATGTGTTTACTGATCACAAGCGTTTGCAATATGTATTCACTCAGAGAGATCTCAATTTAAGGAAAAGGAAGTGGTTGGAGCTCCTAAAGGATTACAACGTAAGTGTTCTGTATCATCACGACAAGGCCAATATTGTAGCCGATGCTCTCAGTAGGTTGTCTATGGGGAGTGTGGCGCATGTTGGGGAAGAAAAGAAGGAGCTGGCAAAAGATGTTCAACGGTTAGCTAGGTTGGGTGTCAGGTTGGCTGATTCGAGCGATGGTGGTATTCGTGTTCAAAGCAGGGCAGAATCTTCCATGGTGAGTGATGTAAAGACTAAGCAAGATTTAGACCCATCGTCGCTGGAATTGAAGAAGTTGGTTGCTGGAAAGGAGATCGAGGTGTTCTCCCAAGGGGGAGATGGTGTACTCCGGTACCAAGACTGACTTGTTGTTCCAGATGTGGATGATCTAGGAGGGTGATTATACATGAGGCTCACAACTCTCATTATTCTATTCACCCAGGGTCTACCAAAATGTATCGAGATTTAAAAGAAGTGTATTGGTGGCATGATATGAAGAAAGACATCGCTAAGTTCGTATCCGAATGCCCGAGTTGTCAACAGGTGATAGTAAAGCACCAAAGACCTAGTGGTTTGGCCCAAGACATTGAGATTCCCACATGAAAACGGGAAGATGTAAACATGGATTCTGTGGTTGGTTTGCCTCAGACCCGAATGCAATTTGACTCCATTTGGGTTGTCGTGGATCAGATGATGAAATCAGGTCATTACCTATAGGTCAAGACTATCTTCAGTGCCAAGGATTACACAAGGTTATATATCTAAGAGTTGGCGAGGTTGCATGGTATGCTTAGGTCCATTATATCAGATCGTGGTACCCAATTCACTTCCCACTTTTGGAGGTCTTTCCAGAAGGGGCTTGGAACTATGATTAAGTTGAGCACCGCTTTTCATCCTCACAACGATGGCCAAACGGAGAGGGCTATTCAAACATGGAGGAAATGTTGAGGGCTTGTGTATTGGAGTTTAAAGGCAATCGAGATGACCATCTCCCACTCATTGAGTTTGCTTAAAATAATAGCTTCCATGCTAACATTGGTATGGCACCGTTTGAAGCTTTATATGGGAGAAGGTGTAGATCACCGGTAGGGTGGTCTGAGTTGGGAGAGATAGCACTAGTTGGTATGGATTTGGTGATGGAGGCCATGGATAAGGTGAAGGTGATTAGGGAAAGGTTGAAAACGGCCCAGAGTCGTCAAAAGCTTATTCGAATGTTAGGAGAAAGGATCTTGAGTTTCGTGTCAGTTATTGGGTATATGTAAAGGTTTCGCCTATGAAAGGTGTGATGCATTTTGGTAAGAAGGGCAAGCTAATCCCCCGGTACGTTGGCCCTTATGAGATTGTTGAGTGAATTGGAGGTATGGCTTATAAGTTGGAGTTGCCTCCGGATTTGAGTTCCATTCACCCAGTCTTCCATATGTCTATGTTGAGGAAGCTAGTTGGTGATCTTAGCACCATTGTGCCTTTGAAAGGAAATGAGGTTGGAGAAAATTTGTCTTCTGAGGAAGTGTCGATGGAAATCTTGGATAGGCAAGCAAAGCAACTTCGTAACAAGGACGTGGCTTTGGTGAAGGTGCTTTGGAGAAATCAACATGTGGGGAGTGCTATTTGGGAGGTGGAGCTGGACATGGTGAAGCGATACCCTCATCTTTTCCAATCTACTCAAGCCTAAGGTATTAGGATTCTTCCTTATCTAGTGGTGCCATTTCTTGCCCTCTTGAGTCTCATGACATGACTTGCATACATGTGCATAGAAAAAGGACTTTTATAATGTTTTAAGTGACTTGAATACGATTTTGATGTGAGCTAAAGGTTTAAATAATGATTTTTTTAAATAATGCTTTTGATACGAATTTGAATCATGAACTATGCATTGTATCTTATGTTAAGTGTTTCATGCTCTAAGTCAAGCCTTTCAAGCCTTGTTCTTGCACATTGGGGGATGAATGTTCCCAAGGGGGAGATGATGTAGGACCCGATTTTTTTTCGAGTGGCGTTTCCCAAATGTCTTGAAATTTTTCCAAGTAAACTGCCTGACATCACTCCACGGTAGGCCTACACGGGCCGTGTGAAGCCACATGGACCGTGTGGCCTCCCATGAAGGGACACTTGGTCCAGTTCACGGTTGGGAAGACTTTGAGATGGAAGGAAATTTAGCCAAGTGAGGGAACACTACCACTCACACGGTCCGTGTGATGTGTCACGGGCCGTGTGGCTCCCCGTGTGACTCCCTACGTAAATATTATTCTAAGTATAGAAGTACCATCTCATAACTTTGTCGTGCAAAAATTATTTAAAGTACCTTCCCACGGTTGATGTCACGACCCGTGTGGAGTCACATGGACCGTGTAGTCGTTCGTGTGGTACCCCTTAGCTCCACGTGAAATTCCTGTGCGAACTTTTTAAGTATTTGATCATGACCACTGTTCACGGTCCATGTGACGTTTCATGGACCGTGTAGTGGACCCTGTGGTCCTGACTATTCCAATTTTCGTCCATTTTATTAATGGCAATTATATAATTTCAGTTTATTTTAATCATGAATGATGACCTTTTACCTATCCTAAACCCCTATTTCAGCTGAAACCCCTCCCCTCTTAATTTATTCTCCTAAAACCTTCTATCCCTCATTGGATCACCACCCCATTCCTCTCTACTCTCTCTCTCTTAAGGATCAAAACTAGGGTTCTATTGGAGTTCAATTCAAGCCTGATTCATCCCTCAAATTCGGCTTCTCAATCAAGGTATGTGGGATTGATTCTTGGTCCCATTCAACCAAGAAGACCCAAAAATCTATTAAATTGATTTCATGAATTTAGTTTAGTTTTAATATGAGATTTAATTATTTGATTTTATTAAATATAATTAGTGTATGGGCTGTATTTTACTTACGATTTCAATTCATTTTGATTACTAATATGATGATCTACATTGAGTTATAAAGTATGAACATACATGTCCCTTTTAAAGTTGATTTATGAATGGGTGATCTATACTACAATTTACATGTGGATTTAATTATGGATTTACTCAATTTTATATTGTGATATTGATTTTTAACTTGAATCTATATTACCGATGCTATCCTCACATCATGCATTGCATTGCATTCATGAATATTGATATATGAAAATTATGAAGTGGGTTAAGGCCAACTATGTTTTTTTCTAGAAATGATTATGATATGATTCTGATAAGATATTTCCTATGACTAGAAGGTGATCACTAATATGTCAATGATTCTGGATCATTGAGCAATTTAGGTGCTTGCACCATTCTGTATATGTGAATGAGCTATTCCCTGTATGAGCATTTACAAGTATGAACTATGATTTGGCATTTGAGCCTGAATATGTATTTCACGTTTTGAAAACATGTATATGTATAAGTATTAAAGTGGGATGTTATCGACTTAGCACCGATGGATTGAGGGTGTTAGGGATCTCCCCAAGGGCCCTCTCCCTTTCCTTGAACTATGTGCCAACATAGGAATGTAAACCATTACCAAAATGACTAGGTCGCAAGGAATGGTTATGTGTATGTGAAAACCTAATATGTTATGTAAAATTATGAAAAATCCTTCTGAAATGGTGAGTTTCATAAGGAAGGTGACCATCCACCGAAATGGTAATTTTCGTAAGGTGTGATGTATATTACCATTGGTAAGTAGTTTTCTCCTACCGATGGGAGGTATTTATCGGACTAGCTCATGTAATAGTTCGCATGGGTTTGATATGTCGGTTATGGTCCATCGCCACTATATATGAACATTATTGTATTTCATGCATCATAAATTTCATGGCATCTTGTATATATATTTCCATTCAATATACAATTCTTCCATATTATGTGCCTTTGTAATCTAACATCGAAATGCAGGTTTGGTAAGTTATATGCATTGCATGCTCGCATGCTTAGTACATTCAAACGTACTAACGCATACTCTATGCGTACATGATTTTACCATGTAGGTGCCGAGCACTTTGATTATCAACAGGTTGACGAATAGTCCGATCCTGGAGTATGCTGTGGTAAGTCCCGTCTTCCGAGGACGAGCCAACTATCTTTCCTTTATGCTATTTTAGAACTATCTTCTTTATTGAGGGTGAGCCTGGAACTTATCCTGGTCCCCATTCCTTTGACTAGAGGCATTTGTTGTACATTATGAAAACTCTTCTTAAATCCATCTGTTATGACTAGTATATTGCTTTCATATTGTTGGAATGATTTAAGAGAAACTCCTTTTTCACTATATGTGTGTGTGTGTTTTAATGCTATTCTTGAACTGATGATGTGGATATATATACTTGAGGCTTGTTTGGGGACTCTCGGGTTCCCATTCGCCGTGTCACATCTAGGACTAACCCCGGGTCGTGACATGGGGAAAACTTGATCTCAACTCATAAACATGATCTTGGGTAGAGATTGGTAGTTAAAGATAGAAAATAATAGTAGAATAGCTTTTGGAAGGCCTTACATACCTGGGAAAACTAAATTTCTTGAAGAACTTTTAAGAATTCACTAGCTTCTCTTGAAACCCTAGCTTTTATTCTCTTGAAACTACGTTCTAGGTGTAGAGAGTGTTTTGAGCGTAAGGAAATTAAGGAATAATGTTTAGGGATTTATTTAGGTTAAGCACTGACAAGTTTAGGCTTGAAGGGTGAGAAAGGACAAAAACACCCCTCTTTAAAATTGTTGATCGGGTCGTCTACAAGACCCCCTACGGCCCGTTGGGACTCTTCCGTAAACTTTTGGACAATTTTAGAGGTCTCTTGATCAGTTTCATGAGCCCAGTTTATGGCCTGTACTACGACCCGTAGATGGGTTCGTAAAGTCTTGAACCAAAAATTGAAGTTTCAGGACTTTTTCCCACGAGTTAGCAAGGCCCATAAAGGGGTTTAATAGAGGCAATCTGCTCGGCAGTCTTCAGTAAAATGGCCATAACGTTTGACTCTGAACTCCAAATCAGGTGAAATCAGTTGCATTGAAAAGATAATTCAAAGAGCCTTCATTTGGTATGTCATGGAATATCTATTCTTTTGTGTGCTAATAGTTATGGTCATTTAAAGTTGACCCTTGCTTAATCTAAAGTGAAAAACTTAAACCGGTAGGGAGGTTTTGAACTTGACTAAGTATTAGAGGTCTCTTATGAACCTAATCCACTTCTAATACACTTCACACATATAGGAATGAGCTTTAAAATATATGTAAAAGTAAGTCATCATTAGGTTCAAGCTTATATACTTACGACGAAAATTTTTGGATCCTATGAATAGAGTTGTGGGGTGTTACAATATCTCCCCCTTGGGATCATTCATCCTTGAATGAAGTTTAGAATAATCTGGAAGAGAATGATTTTATACTTGCTATTTTCTCTCTTATGAACTTTTCTACCAACACGAATAGGACTGATCCATATTACTAGTTTGAAAACTGTCCATGTCACATAGGATAAGAATGATATGAGGTTAAACATAAGTCACACTCTATCTGAAGCTATTAAACATAGGTCATGGGTTCCTTTGGAATGAAATAGGTTTAGGAGTATAATACTTTGAATGATACGATTGATAGATTTTAATTCTAGCGACACCTTTTGACTACACTCTTCTTCATACATAGAACACTTCATTAGTTGCGATTCATATATAGCTCCCATAAGGATACATATGGCCACTCTATCAAGGTCTAAGTCTATTTGCATACTCTTACTTTGTTCAAGCCTAATTCTAAGTCGCAGGGTATTACACATAAAATGGTCATGCAAATCTTAACAACAAGGTTTATGCTCTATACCTTTATAAGAAATTTTATCCCAAGAGTACTACTCCCTTTTTCCACATTCAACAAGCCATGGTTCCTACTCAATATGCATGTGATGCATCTTACATTAATTCACATGCCATAAACACCACATTCAAGTCTAATACTAGAATTACTCCATGGGCTCTAAGTACCACTCTTCTTAGAATCTCCTGCCTTCTTATGATTTTAGCCGCCAATGTATCAAGCCATAATACAAGGAGATAATATGAATGCTCTCATCTAAATCTAAGTAACAACACATCATCTTGCTCTTTCTTCCCACTTATAGCTTCATCTTAGATGGAATAGTAGGTCACTAAGATCACAACAAGAAACATCACCCTTCTCTGAGCTATTATTACTCGACTACTACTACTGGTATCATTATCAAAGCTAAACAAAATCACCAGAAGGATTAGAACGAGAGATCTAGAGCATGATTCATTGAGAGACTTTTTGCTATAGGAGTTTGTATGGCATATTATTACTTTGTGAGCCACTGAGGGTAAGCACATGTTCATGAGATTGAGCATACTATGGAACCTGAGTGCTTATATGAATAGATCCATATCATGAAACTAATATCTGAGACTTGATAGAGTAAGATTGAGATCGATGGACTAGAATCTTCATCTTTTATTCTGGGCACTCAGAATTGCTATGAATCTGTCTGAAATGTATAAGCATAGATGACTGATACCATGCTGCTGTGCAAGACGTCACTATAGCATTATGACATTTGAGATTTAGGAAGATGCTAGAGTAGGAGCGGATTGATATACCACTAAAACTTCTTATGAATACACCATTTTATAGATTCTCATCACTTTACTTGACTTCTGAGTTTATTATCTCCCCCTTAGGTCTGAGGCTAACACTCTAAGACTATAAATCTATTCCACCTTCCTTAAATGGATCCATATTTATCTCACTCTGATACTTAGAGAATTGCTAATGTTGTGTCTACCAAACTCTCCCACTGCATGTATTAGGACTCCTTGTTGGACTTTTTTCTAAGGTGCTTCTCTTAACCTCATCCTTATCTATAAAAATCTTTTTATAGTCGCTACTTGCATTAGCCTATAAGGCCATTCTATTTAACTATTAGTAATCTGACTCCTCCTTCTTAGTATATTAATGTCGCTTTCATAAGTTTCCTATCTACCTAACTGGAAGGTACTTGACCTATACATATTAGATTCATCATTGTCTATATATGGTACCTTCTTTCAAACTCTTACGAACAACAAAGAATGCTTAAATCAGCTTACTTCACACTAACAACTTACATATACCCTCTAGGTACACCTACAAATTCATAACTTAATTAAAACCTTATCTTAACCATATATACTCTTTTTGATACACCTTTTAAAACCTCTCCTTACTCAACAACTTAGCCATAATTCATTGTTCTCATCTAAGAATCGTAGTATGACACTTGTGCCACTCATATTTACCGCAAGATAACATCTTAATTCCTTACTTACTCCATGTCAAACCTATTAGATTAAATATCGACCTATCATTGTCACCTTCATGCTACCATTCCCCTTATAGTGACACTTAACTCATGTTCAAGCTTAATGTCTAGTACTAAAACACGTATAGGGATGTAATTTCTCACATACTATGCCAACTTATGGCTTTTAAATGAAACTAAGAAATATTCACCCACTAAGACCTTACAACAAGTAGTCAATCAGTATCTCTTAGTCTACCTAGTTATAGATTCTCATTGTATTCCCTTTCAAAATATAGGTGCTACTTTCCCATTCACTATACATCATTACCTAGTTAATCCAGTACTCTTTGAAAATCGTAGGACTTTCCCTTTAAAATCATAAGCCTAGCTTAGATGTATCAACTCATGGATAATCTATCCTTCTATTCAAGACCTATACTTCCTCCTTACTAAATAATGACCCATCAACATAAACTCGATTAGAGTATACTCTAACTCATACTAACTAACAACTTCTCCCCTACCTTTTAACATGGAAAAAGAAGTGATGCTTACTACTCTTGGAGCAAAATCAAATGGACTTGACTTATCACCCCTATTACTTATCTTATAGCTACATAATTCTTAATTACATGCCTCAATCAACCATGATTGCTTTTGAATTTCTACATTTTTCTATCTCTGGGATCATTCTAAAACTTATGATTTAGAGAAGGGAGTCTGAGAGTATGTCTTACTTCAACTTGAGCACAAGACTTATACGATGAAGGATGTATTCTTTCAACTCAATAGATTTAGGCACACCAATCAGCTTTTCTCAAGCTTGGTGTAGTACCTTTACTTTCTAAAGGCTTTATCTAAGGGTAACTCACCAACAAGAATATGAACTTTACTATTTCAACCACTTAGATTATGAGGGATAGTTGAATGGATCTGAGAAGCACTTGAATCAGAATAAGTTTTTTATGGCACATCTCTATTGCACGATCTAAAGTATGAAAGAATGAGAGACATCTCCTAAATGCCCTGTAGCTACCTGATTATAAGTGTTGTGCACAACACACCCATAAGCAAGACTTTACTAGACACGGCTTCATAGACACCCTACGACACTTGAACTCCGTGTTTGGATACCAAGTTTGTCACGTCCTAAGCCTATACCCTAGACGTGGTCGGCACTCGAAAACCATTACTGGTCCCCAAGCGTACCCTTGGCCTGGCTGACTCACTTAACTGAAGACTTAGCATACATGCGGAAGCTTTACAAGGTGAACCTTCAAAATATCTGATTAAATGCCAAGAATATCAACCATATTGTATATAAAACCTCAAAATATTTTTTGATATAATACTAATAAATGCTATAAATATTGGAACGACTAGAATGGACTGACTCACTAAACTCTATATATGAAGCCTCTACTAAACTAAAGGTAAGTGTCGTAATAAGACTCACAACTACCTGACTATAAAACAAATAAATAAATCAAACTAACTAACTGGAGCCCTTTGAGAATGAGGAGGTCTTACCAACTACCACTAGAAAGCTGTCTTACTGAAAATCTGCTAACATGGGTACCTGAATCTGCATCATAAAATGATGCAGTGCTAAAGGCGTCAGTACGTGGAATATATGACATGTAAGATGGCCAAAACAAAACTCAGTATAGGATGCTTAACTGAATAACTTAACTCAGAAAGTAACTCAGTGAAATCATCAATTAATATACGTAAAACATATGCTTTAATGCATCTAGAAATGTAACTCAATTTGTTCTGAAGATAATATGTACTTTAGCTAGGGGAGTTTCTTTAACCGACAACCATCACTATGAGCTTTGTGATGATACATCATCTTACCCACGCTGCCAGAGCCATCCCATACTTTTCAAGGGTAAGGGACAAAAACTAGGGAGTGGATCCATCCCAAAACTAGGCCATCTCAATGGCAAGTGAGGAATTATCTTCTGGTACAATCCTATCCTATGCTGGCTATGTAGTTTATGAGTTCAAGTTAGTATTACTCTCACTCATATCGGTGCTCAATACTACTCCCAAAATAGCTTTTATTACGCTCATAGCTTTAAGAGTAAAAGCTCTCAAAATGCCTCTTTAGTCTTTTGGGATTTAGCCCAACTTTAGCTTTTCTCAACTTCTCTCAATTGGTCTCTTTTCCTTGGCTGAAAGTTGCATTAATGCAAATTGTATCAAAAACATAATTTTCTTACTCAGATACTTGTATATACAAAGGCTTTAAGTACTCGTTAAACTCAACTCGAAACTGTAGACATAATAACTTTTCATGAAATATCTAGGGTTCTTACAATTGCAACCTTGACCATGAAACCTTGACTTAATAACTTAATTTAGTAGTGAAATCAGTAAAGACCACAACTTTTATCAAGAAAAATATACGGATAAGTATTTGAATGAAATTAACTAGTAATGGGGAAAACTTGATTTCAACTCATAAACATGATCTTGGGTAGAGACTGGTAGTTAAAGATACTAAAATAATAGTAGAATAGCTTTTAGAAGGCCTTACATACCTAGGAAAACTATATTTCTCGAAGAACTTTGAAGAATTCACTAGATTCTCTTGAAACCCTAGCTTTTATTCTCTTGAAAACTATGTTCTAGGTTTGGAGAGTGTTTTGAGCATAAGAAAATTAAGGAATCACATTTAAGGATTTATTCAGGTTAAAAACTGACAAGTTTAGGCTTGAAGGGTGAGAAAGAATGAAAATACCCCTTTTTAAAATCGCTGATCGGGTCTTCTATGAGACCCTCTATGGCTATAGAAGTTTCTATGGACCGTAGGGACTCTTCCATAAACTTTTGGATAATATTTGGGGTTTCCGGATCACTTTTACGAGCCCATTTTGCGACCGGTAGACGTTTCTACGACCGTAGATGGGTTCGTAAAGTCTAAAACCAAAATTGTTGTTTCAGGACTTTTTCCCATGAGTTAGCAGACGGGCCGTACTTTAATTTACGGCCTGTAAAGGGGTTTCATAGAGGCAACTCTGATTTGGCAGTCTTTAGTAAAAGGCCATAACCTTTGACTCCAAACTCCAAACGAGATGAAATCAGTTGCGTTGGAAAGATAATTCATTGAGCTTTCATTTGTTAGGTCATGGGAAATTTATTTCTTTGTGTCTTAAGAGTTTTGGTCATTTAAACTTGACCCTTGCATAATCCAAAGTGAAAAACTTAACCAGTAGGGAGGTTTTGAAGTTGGCTAAGTATTAGAGGTCTATTATGAACCTAATACACTTCACACATATAGGAATGAGCCTTAAAATATATGGACAAGTAAGGCATCATTAGCTTCAAGCTTATATACATACGAAATTTTTTTTTGGATCTTATGAATAGAGTTGTGGGGTGTTACACCGCTATTTTAGTCTCCTTTTTTCTATGGGTTAGCAACTATTTCCATGTGATGTACCTTCCATCGCTGACTTTCAGCTCTCAAAGGTAAGACTCTACCCTACAACTCATTTTCCCTATCTACTTGATACTTGATGTCTAACTTTCATTTTTTCCTTTGTGTCCTATTCGGTGAAGCTTGAAATATGAAAAGACCAGGTCCTTGTCTCGCATTCTAGTCCATATGAGTCATTCTTCTAGTATCATTATTGTTCTTTCCATTTCGGTTGGTTCTTCATTTTGCTGACTTTTCCACTTTTTGATGGCAGACTTAGCCTAGGCTTAGTTAGTATATATTGACTAGGCATATTTGTATAAATATCCTTAATGTGCCGAACACTAGTCATCATGCTATTCACAATAAACTTATCTGGTGTTGTCTTTTATTCTCCTTGTCTTTATCCTTAGTGAAGGAATTTGACACTTGTCCATGTTTATTCTCTATGCCTTGAAAGTTGATTAAAGGACCAAAATTGTTGTTTCCGTTCCCGTTCAATGGCCATGTTTGTGATTATGTCAGCTAACGAATTTGCTTCCCTGAATGTGTAATGTATGTGCATGTTAATAGTCTCCTAAAGATCTTAAATTTCCTATACTATGTTAACTATCTCCCAAGGAAAGTTGTTGCTTCTGCTACTATATTAATTGTAATCCCTATGTGAATAGCCTGTACATATATAAGATTGCCTTTCCCATTTCTAATATAGAAGCCATATGAACTCCTTCCTGGATTGCCGTCCAATTATCAAAACAGAAGCTTGAATTCCCTTCCTTGAGCTGCCACCATATGAATAGTTCTAGCTCACCACTTATTGCAATCATGTTCCTCCATACATGTGAGGCTCATGTGCTCATAACCATCAGAGGCTTTGTTTTCTTACAATATTTGTTCCCCATATAGGTGCCCCATTGTGATGCCCCGTGTTTCTCGTCTTTCATAATATAAATAGTGTGGCATGTTCTGCAAGGCATATATGATTCTGGATAGAACCTAAGGATAATAAGGCTAAAAATATGTGGTAATATCAAGGACTTAAAGTTTTAAGTCAAAGAAATCCCCTGAATACATATTCGGGATTCAAGAAATAGCCCGAGTGGCACCTCTCCCTTTTCGAAAGGTGTAAATTAAAATTCACTTTTTGGATGAGACTAAGAGTGTATAATTTGCTAATAATGGATTTTTAAGGGGTACTTTAATAGCACAAAGGTCATATTTTATATTTTGGAGTCAAGAAAGTTGTAAGATAAATGTTGGCGAAAGTTACCGTAAGTTTCTTTAAGAGTTCTATCTGACTAGTCTAGTTTGTAACGTAGAAAACCGCGTGTCAATCCGACTTTGAAATAAGAAGTTATGATAGTTTTACCATGACTGTCCGAGCAGGAAACCAGGTTTTGGGCTGGGTCGGATCAAGCCCATCTATATGTTGGCTAATTTAACCATTTAAAGCTCAAAACAATTCCATTTTCGTCCCAAAAAAGTTTAGGAACCGAAGAGAAAGCCCCCACAAGCTCCCTAAGTGTTTTAGGAAAGTTTTTCACATTTTTACCATTGAAATTCGTCCCCATGCCTTGAAATGAGTGCCTTACGCTTAGCAATCGTTTTTCCCTCCTATTAGCTGTGTTTGGAGCTTTTTTTGGAAGGTATAAATTCATTGTTCTTGCTGGTTATTCTAGTTTGTAAGATGGTATATTCAGGTAATAAACATGGGGCTCTTTTACGATCATTTTTAAGAAGTATTATAGACGTTTCCTCGCGTAAATGCTATATGAAAAATTTGCTGATTAATGCTCAATTATGGACTATTTAAAGGTGGTTATAAGTTGCATATATATAGTTGTTTCTAAGCTTAGGATGTAAGGAACAAATTTTGTGAAGGAACTTTGGGCAATTGGATGTCCATTGGAAAGGTATGTTAAGGCTAAGCTCTCTCCCTCCTTTTAGCACGAAATCTGGGAAATTTCCAAAACATCAAGTGCAATATTTTCTTATTTTGTTGCCAAAATGACCTTCTGTAAAAGGCATTGGAGTTGCAGCAGAATTATTTTCAGGATGATATTAGGTTGGTGTTCCATTCGTTCACTTAAACTGGACATTCAATATCTATATATCAATTTATCGGTTTTCCTGACTACTTGTCCATATGTTGATGTGTTGCTCTTTTTGGTATGGTGTCACTAAAAATAAAGGAAGATTACGAGGGGAATGTAATATTCATGGTTAGTCATTTTTTCATACTAAAACCATATTTGAAGCACTAAGAAAGTAACACGTTGATTTCTAATAATCTCTAGTATAATGCTCTTATTTAAACTACTAAGGCACTTGATTCTTTTTAAGTACTTTCTTTTACTAATAGGCATGAAACCAAGTATAAGCATTATGTGAAGCACCTTTATGAACTTTTTCAGAGTTAAGGCTTCATTAGAAATGTTGAGTTAAGTTTCCAAACTTATTTAAAATACATGTAAGATCCCAAGGGTCATGTGTATATGCTATGACAATGAATATGATGTTATGAGGATAAGTGTACCAATGAGCTAAGATTGGATAAATTCATGTTATGGACTACTATGTGCATTCAATATTCATATCATACATTGCACGTTATGCATGGACTTCGAGTTATAATCGGAGGTATGGGGCCTATTTTCCTAATTGATTATACATATGTATATGGTACAGATGGCTATAAGTTGGTAAATATAATGCCGGTTACCTACCGGAAAGGAACACCATTGCTAGCATTTGGTTGGGTATGCCATACATGTGCATCTATATATGTATGTATTCACGACATGCGATTACTCGAGCATACCATGCATATTTGATCACGAGGAGACCGAGTGTTGGCAATGAAGGTTTTCTGAATTTCAATTACAAGTGGTATTTCTATTACCTTTTTTACTACATGTTTATTATTACTGACGTCCCATTGCTTGAGGACGCTGCATTTTATTTCGTGCGTGCAGGTTCAGGTAGAGATTCTGATTGACCCTTCTACTAGGAGCCCAGTCAGCTGTGAGTTGGTAAGCTCCACCTCTTTCCGGATCTTTCACAGGATGCTTACTTTTTTTTACATAGTCGGGGCCCTGTCCCGACAGTGTTAGTGATTATCTTAGAGGCTATTGTGGATATGTTATTTTGGGTTGGTTCTTCTGCATCTTTCAGTCTCCAATCATAGAAGTGGCATGTATATATAGTGTGTGCCTATACCTTTGTTGTTACAACCTTATCAACTAGCTAGTACTTTTATCATTTCAGTTTACCTATCTTCATGTAAATGATTTATTATTGACCAGGTCATAACCTAGATGGTCCAGGCTTAGTTTTTTAGATGTTATGCTGCCTGATCTTTTGGCCTCATGTTTAGTCCACTAGAATGTTCAGTGGCTAACTTGGCCAATAACGGTATCAAGTGCCAGTCTCGCCCCCCCTCTTTTTGGGGCGTGACAAACATGGTATCAGAGCAAGTCGTATCCTAGGGAGTCCACAATGTCGTGCCTAGTAGAGTCTTGCTTATGAGTATGTTGTGCACCACACTTATAACCAGGAGGCTATGGGGTATTTAGGGATAGTTACATTTCTTTCACTTAATAGATCATGCTATAGAGCAAGGCTATAGGAACATATGAAATCTAAATCGTGCTATGTGATTTTAATTTAACGGGTTGCCTACGCTCAGGAGATGGCACAAGATGAGATAGGTATGGATATGAGAGAAAGGTACTAGTCATTCCTTGCTAGGTCAGGGGGATGTATTTTTCGTGGAGGCACACAGTGAGTCTCCAGGACCTATAATACTAGATTTACCAGCACCTATTGAGGCCCAAGGAGATCCAGTACCCCCAGCCCCACCAGAGACTGGGGAGCAGGGGATAAGGGAACAAGTTCAGCTATGGACTGGGATGGTTTCTATTCATGAGAGATAACTAGATGCATGAGCAGATACCATAAGGGATCAAACAGAAAGCTCAAAGGTATAAGAGTTTCTTTACTTAGCCCCTCTAGTATTTACAAGATCCAAACCTACTAAGGATCTCCAGGACTTTATAGACCATATGTATAGAGTATTGATGGTGATGCACACATCTGCCACTGAGGCTGTATAGTTGGCTTCTATTCAACTACGTGATGCTGCCATCTTGTGGTACGAGGAATGGGAGAAATCTAGAGGGCCTGATGCCCCGTCGAAAGAGTTGGAGGATTTCTCTGAGGCACTTCTAGCCCATTACTTGCCATGGGAGGTTTGGGATCCTGTCTTGACCAGTTTATCAGTTTGAGGCAGGGGAATATGAGCATAAAGGAGTATAGCCTTAAGTTCAATTCTTAGTTAGGTATGTACTAGATATGGTACGTACCATGAGTGCCAGAGTTCATCATTATGTTGATGGTTTGGGGTATCATTTGATCAGAGGCTGCAGGATAGCATTTTTATAAGATGTTGTAGATATTTCCCGCATACAGGCTTTTGCTCAGACTATAGAGGAACTTTCTTACTGGATTTGTGATACCCACAGAGGCAGGATTAGAGTAAGAGGGCTCGTACTATGGGGTCTTATAGGGAGTCATGGGGTGATTTTAAGCCCCCATTTCATCGATATCCACCTCTGTCGGTGGGTAGTTTCCCAACACAAATGCAGGGCTGACGATTTGATCGTTATATACGGTCTGGGCTAGGGCAGAGTTCAGGACAGCCTGAGAGCCGTCGATAGGAACATTCTGCACAAATGAGACAACCTACTCCTCTATGTACACAATGCGGTAAGCTTCATGCAGGGCAGTGTAGAAAGGGTAGAAGAGGTTTTTAGGTTCTACTGGTGGCCAGGATCACTTTTATGCATATATAGGACGATAGGATTTAGATGCATCTTCAGATGTTATCACAGGTGAACCTATCCTTGAATGTGAAGGTAATGTTGCCTCACCCAAGGGTAAGTTTATTTCATATCTTAGGGCTTGGAAGCTAATTGCTAAGGGTTATATATATCATCTAGTTCTAGTTAGGGATATTGATAAGGCGTTAGTGACTTTTTAGTTAATACTTATTGTGAATGAATTCCCAATGTTATTCCCTTATAATTTCCCAGTAATTCCCTCTGAAAGGAAATTAGTTATACTATGGATTTTCTTTTCGATATACAATTTATATCCATTCCTCCATAGAGAATGGCTCCTGCAGAGCTATGGAATGGACTGGCCGAGACCCCTGAATCCAACAAAGGTCCGTAGCTTTTTGGGCTTGGCAGGATATTATAGAAGGTTTGTTGAGGGATTCTCCTCTGTCTCTACACCACTGACAAAATTGACACATAAAAAAGCTAAGTTTAAGTGGAATGAAGAATGTGAAATGAGTTTTCAAGAGCTAAAAAAAGGCATACCAACGTACTTATTTTAGCTCTTCCGGATGGCACCAAAGGTCACGTTGTATATTGTGACACCTTGAGATTTGGCCTAGGTTGTGTTCTTATGCAACATGGTAGGGTTATTGTATATGCTTCTAGACAGTTGTAGAAATATGAACTATACTATTCATGATCTCAAGCCCGCGATGATTGTTTTGACCTAAAGATTTGGTAGCATTATCTATACGAAGTTCATATTGATGTTTTAACCTCCCACCAGAGTCTTCAATATTTATTTAAGCATACGACAAAGGAGGTGACTAGAATTACTAAAGGACTATGATGTTAACATTTAATACCATCCCGACAAAGCTAATATTGTTACTGATGCCCTTAGCCGGAAGTCCATGGAAAGTCTAAACCACGTTGAAGCTGATGAGGTGGAAATGACAAAAGACCTACGTCAGCTAGCTAGTTTGCAGGTGTGATAGGTAGATGCAGAGGATTGAGGTGTAATTGTTCAAAATACAGTAGAATCTTCCATTGTTACTGAAGTAAAAGAGCAACGGTGAGGATCCTGAGCTTAGGACACTGAGGGAAAGTATTCCACAACAGCAATATTCTTCATTCGAGATATTCAGCCCACCCTAGAGCGACAAAAATATATCGGGACCTTCGATAAATCTATTGGTGGAATAACATGAAAAAGGATATTGTAGAGATGGTAGCCCAAGGTCCCAACATCTAGTAAGTTAAAGCAAAACATCAAATACCTAGAGGCCTAGCTTAGTATATTGAGCTACCGCTATGGAAATGGGACATGATAAACATAGATTTCATCACAGGTTTCCCTCGTACTCCACTTAGGTATGATTCTATTTGGGTAATCATTTATAGGGTGACAAAATTTTCTCATTTCTTGCTAGTAACAATGACATATTCAGTGAAGGATTATGCTAGGCTTTACATTCGAGAGATTATTTGCCTTTATTGAGTTCCATTATCTATTATCTCTGATCGAGGGGTTCAATTTACAGAAAATTTTTGGAAGTCTTTTTAGAAGGGTTTGGGAACTCAAGTAAATCTTAGCACTATTTTTTATCCACAAACTGATGGACAGGCAGAGCGTACCATCCAGACCATTGAGGATATGTTACGTGCCTGTGTGCTGGACTTTAAAGGAAGCTGGGATGATCATCTACCTCTTATTGAGTTCACTTATAATAATAGATTCCAAGCTAGCATTCATATGGTGCCTTATGAAGCACTATACGAGCGAAAATGTAGGTCGCCTATCAATTGGTTTGAGGTAGGAGAGGAAACGTTGCTAAGCCCTAATCTAGTTAAGAGCAATGAACAAAGTGAAACTTATTAGAGACCGATTGCAAACAGCCCAGAGTTGGCGGAAGTCTTATATGGATATTCGATGACAAGACTTAGAATTTGATGTAGAGGATTGAGTTTTCTTGAAAGTAGCACCTATGAAGGATATCTTGCGATTTGGAAAGAAAGGGAAGCTCAGTCCTAGGGATATGGGACCATATAAGATAATTCAAAAAATTAGCAAGGTGGCATACGAGCTTAATTCGCCTTCAGAATTGGGAGTACTCCATGTAATGTTTCATGTATCCATGTTGCGAAGGTGCACTAAAGATACTTCATGTATTACTCACATTGAAGATGTCCACATTACTGAAGACTTGTCTTATGATGAGGTACCAGTGGCTATTTTAGATCGACAAGTAAGAAAGCTTCGAAATAAAGAAGTAGCCTTCGTAAAAGTGTTGTGGCGGAATAAAAATACTAAGGAAATAACTTTGGAAGCCAAAGAAGAAATGATGAATAATCACCCTCAGCTATTTACAACTTAAGGTGAGTTGCATTCCAAAACTAGCAGTTATCCTTTTGTCAGTAACTTAAATTTTAGAGGATTTGGAAGTGTCACTTGTTTTTTTTTGCTGCGGGATAACTATACAAAGCTTAGTAGTTAGATTTTTTAGGAGTTGATATATGGTTTTCAAGGGTAATAAGTATGTCCTCAAAAAAATAACATTTTTGGTAGATGGTAATGCAACCAAGGGGTTGTCTTGACACATTCACGAACGAATATTCTTAAGGGTGGAGACTGTGATACCCTGTGTTTCTCGTCATCCATAATATAAAGAGTGTGCCATGTAATGTAAGGCATATATAATTTTGGATATCACCTAAGGATAATAAAGATGAAAACATGTGGTAATATCATGTACTTAAAGTTTTAAGTCGAAGGAATCTTTGAATACATATTCGGGATTAAAGAAATAGCCTGAGTGACACCTTGTCCTTTTCGAAAGGTTTAAATTAAGTCTCACACTTCGGATGGGACTAAGAGTTCATAATTTGCTAATAATGTATTGTGGAGGGGTATTTCAATAGAACAAAGGTCATATTTTATGTTTCGGAATCAAGAAAGTTGTAAGATAAAGGTTGGCGAAAGTTACCGATAAGCTTCTTTAAGAAATCCTTCTTAAATTTGGGTCAAATGTATCAGACCATATCTCTATAAATTTAAGAAATTAGAGGGGTCATGAACTATTTAATTAAAGGTCTACGAGTCTAGTTTGCAACGCACAAAACCTCGTGTCAATCTGACATTGGAATAAGAAGTTATGACAATTTCACCGTGACTATCCGAGCAGAAAACTAGGTCTTGGGCTGGGTCGGGTCAGGCCCACCTATATATTGGCTAATTTTAACCTTTTAAAGCTCAAAACAGTTCAATATTCGTCCCAAACAGTTTAGCAATTGAAGAGAAAGCTCCCACAAGGTCCCTAATGATTTAGGTAAGTTTTTCATGTTTTTACCGTTAAAATTCGTTCCCATGTCTACAAATGCGTTCCTTATTCTTTGCAATTATTTTCCCCTCCTCTTAGGTGTGGTTGGAGCTGTTTTTAGAAGGTATAAATTCGGTGTTTTTTCTGGTTATTCTAGTTTTAAAGATGGTTTGTTCAGGTAATAACTTTGGGGCTCTTTTACGATCATTTTTACGAAGTATTACATACGTTTGCTCGCCTAAATACTATATGTTAAATCTGTCGATTAATGCTCAATTATGGACTATTTATAGGTGGTTATAAGTTGCATATATATAGTTGTTGAGAAGCTTAGGACGTAAGGAACAACTTTTATTAAGAAACTTTAGGTAATTGGATGTCCGTTGAAAAGGTATGCTAAGGCTAAGCTCTGTCCCTCCTTTTAGCACTAAATCTGGGAAATTCCCAAAATGTCAAATGCGATATTTTCTCATTGTGTTTCCCAAAAGACCTTATGTAAAGTGCATTGGGATTGCAGCAAAATTATTTTTATAATGATATTAGGTTAGCGTTCTATTAATTTGCTTAAACTGGACATTCAAT
Source organism: Solanum rostratum (assembly GCA_029948455.1). Lineage (NCBI taxonomy): Eukaryota > Viridiplantae > Streptophyta > Magnoliopsida > Solanales > Solanaceae > Solanum > Solanum rostratum. The sequence goes on from CM057054.1 coordinate 11,532,075, forward strand.
ATTTATATATCAATTTATCAGTTTACTTGATTACCTATCCATGTATTGAGGTGTTGCTTTTTATGGTGTGGTATCACTAAAAATAAAGGTAGATTACAAGGGGAATGTAGTATTCTTAATTCCGTTTTCCATACTAAAACCATATTTGAAGCACTACGAAAGTAACACATTGAATTTCCAATAATCTTCAGTATAATGCTCCTATTTAAACTACTAAGACACTTGATTCTTTTTAAGTATTTTCTTTTACTAATTGGCATGAAACCAAGTATAAGCATTATGTGAAGCATCTTTATGAAATTTCTCAGAGTTAAGGCTTCATTATAAATGTTGAGATAAGTTTCCAAACTTATTCAATAGATATGTAAGGTCCTACGGGTCATGTGCATATGCTATGACAATTATTATGATGTTATGAGGATAAGTGCATCAATGAGACAAGATTGGATAAATTTATATATGATGTATTATGTGCATTCAATATTCATATCATACATAACACGTTATTTGCCCAAATGATTAGATATACGATATGGTACAAATGGCTATAGGTTGGCAAATATGATATCGGTTAGCTACCGGAAAGGACCACCATTGCTAGCATTATATATATATATATATATATACACATACATATTCACGACATACGGTTACTCGAGCATACCATGCATATATAATCACTAGGAGAGTGAGTGTTGGCCACGAAGGTTATCTGAGTTTTGGTTACATGTGGTATTTTTATTACCCTTTTGACTACCTTTATCTATGATTTTACTTCTTACCTTACATACCAGTACATGTTTATTCATATCAACATCCCGTTTCCTGGGGACGTTGCATTTTATTTCGTATGTGCAGTTTCAGATAGGGATTCTGATTGACCCCACCATTAGGAGACCAGTTTAGTTGTGAGTTGGTGAGCTCTACCTCTTTCTGGAGCTTTCACATGATGCTTACTTTTTATTGTACAGTTGGGTATAGTTAGGGCCCTGTCCTGACAGTGTTAGTGATTTTCTTAGAGGCTATTGTGAATGTGTTATTTTGGGTTGATTCTTCTGCACCTTTCAGTCTTCAGTCATAGGATTAGCATGCATATATAATGTGTGCCTGTACCTCTGTTGATGTAGCCTTGTCAGTTAGCTTGTACTTTATCATTTTGGTTTACCTATTTTGATGTACGTAATTTATAGTTGACCAGGTCATGACCTAGATGATCCAGGCTTAGTTTTTCAGATGTTATGCTGCCTGATCTTTTGGCCCCTAGTTTAGTCAACTAGCATGTTTAGTGGCTTACTCAGCTAAAAACGGTGTCAAGTGTCAGTCTCACCTCCCCTCTTGTTTTTGGTTGTGAGACTGATAAAGTTGCCAATAATGTTTTGAAATTCCACCACAACTTAGCATCTTAGCTTTATTCACCTCATGCTAGGACCTGAATCCTAACCCTCCCTCATCCTTTGGAAAACATATTTCTTCCTATAAGACCCAATGTTTCCTTCTTTTCCCATTTGTGTTTCCCTAAAAGAATTTTGCAAAGATCTGGTGTATCTTTCTTATAACCCTTTTTGGAGGGATCATAGCAGATAAAAGGTATATAGGCATAGATTGGAGTACATGATTAATAAGAATATATTTACCTCCTTCTACAGGTATAGATTGGAGTACATGATTAATAAGAATATATTTACCTCCAAACAATAGAAATCTATTCTACAAAGAGTATATTCTTCTTCATATCATCCTAATCATGTATTCAAAATAGATCTTTCTACCATAGCACAGAGGACATCCCAGATAAGTAAAAGGAAACTCACCTAGCCTGATTCTTGTAGTTTTCTCAGTCTGATTGAGAAAATCAAAGGTGTTTTCTCATGCAAATAGAAGAAGCTTTTGGCCTTATTTATAAGCAGTCCAAAAACATTCTCATAATCTCTTAAAATTTCCATCATTTTTATTACTGAGGCTCAATCACTGAGCAAAACAAAATTGTGTCATTGGCATAGTGTCACACCCTAGGAGGGTACCCTTGGCGTGGCCCACACTCAGAGACTATTGTTAGTCCCCAAGCGAACCATATAGCCTCATCACATCATTCAATCAAATAAACTCTATTGAACAACAGAAATTTATAAGTAAGTAATGGGCACATCTCATCTAAAGTCTCAAAGACTATATAAAATAATAAAGGCTAGTTGAAGAACTAGCTCACAATCTCAACATCAACGTTCAACCATCGTCTATGAAGCCTCTATCACTAATCATGTGGTGCACCCATAGCTACCCAAATCAAAATAACATAATAATCCAAAATCTAACTCTAAAGCAAGATGAAATAAATCATAGTGGATCCTCCGGAGTAAGGGAGGCTCATCAAATCACCTGCGAATCTCAGATCTTCAATGGAGCGCCTGTTGACGATCTCTAGTACCTGCCTTTGCATCATAAAATGATGCAATCCAAAAGGGACATTAGTACTTCGAATGTAATGGTATGAAAAATAGCTGAGTAAAATAGAAACAGGTAGAATAATATGGAAACAACATCAACTCAAAGTAATCATCAAATAACATCAAATTGTCAAATGTTGATCTATGCAAGAATAAAGAGTAGACAAGTGACCCTTCAACAACTCAAACTCATCAATCATCTTAGACTCATCTCAAAGGAGCTCAACTCCTCTCTTCTCATCTCATCTCATCTCAAAGGAGCTCACCTTCTCTTTTCTCATCTCATCTCATCTCAACTCAGAGTACTCAAGGTAGCAAATTTATGAGAGTTTCTCTTATCGGACAACAATAACTTATAAACCAGTGAATGTACAACAATCTCATTGATGTTTCCACAACCATTCCAAACTTTCTAGGTAGGGAACAATAGTAACCACATCGGCTCACCCAATATGGAGTCAGTACTCAACAGGTCCGCTATTGCTTTCAGGGACTGTTACTCACGGGGGAACCACAATATAAGTGATGGTTCTAAGCCTCACCTACATTTGGAAACGTAGTTTGACGAGTTTAAGTCAGACGGTGCTCGATACTCCTCTCATGATTCAATTCTCATAAAACCTCCATCTCAACCAATATCATAGGGACTCGAACCTCGTCATCGATCAGTATCTGATAGGGACTCAAACCCTGTTATCATTCAATTCAACTCTTAGGGACTCTAACCCTTTCACATGTTTTGCGCGATGCACTCCTGTTATCTGATGGAGGCGAGATGCATTCCCTTCGTGCACCAATAATGTTTTGCGCTTCGGATCAAAAAATTATCTTTTGATCGGGTCGCTCTAAAAATCGACCGAGACCATTTTTCCACTCAATTTTTCATGCTGATCACGAATCTGGCCTTGGATTGGCCATACAAGCATTGGAAGATGCGTTACGCACATACCCTCACTCTAGGGGTATTTTGGTAATTTTACCAAGCGTTACATCATCTCCCCCTGGGATCATTCGTCCTCGAATGATGAGTAAAGGTGGATATCAAGGTACGAATAGACTCAAGTTTATCTCAATACTCAACTCAATCAATCAAACTCTTGACTTAAGAATAGAAAGTCACATCTAGGGTAGATCAATCAATTTAGTGAAGGGTAAGGATTTTACCTTCGACACTCTCATCATCTGGCATGAATAGGTGCAGATATTTGACCTTTATCTCTTCCTTAGCTTCCCATGTGGATTCCTCAACAAATTGATTTCTCTATAGGAATTTGACTGAGGCTATCTTTTGTTCCTTAACTTACGAATCTGATGATCAAGGATTTAAATCGGAATCTCTTCGTTAGATAGGTTGTCTTTCACTCCAATGATATCAATAGGGTTCACCAATCCCAAGAATTTCTTCAACATCAACATATGGAATACTAGATGGACTTCATCTAGCTTGGAAGGCAACTCTAACAAATAATCAACCTTCCCATTCCTCTTTACAATCTGATACGATCCAACATATCGTGCACTCAACTTTCCCTTCTTCCCAAATCTTATGACACCATTCATAGGTGACACTTTCAAATGTACCCAATCATCTACCTCGAACTCTAACTCTCTTCTTCTTACGTCAGTGTAAGATTTCTGGCAACTCTGGGCAATCTTTAATCTCTTTCTAATGACTTTGACCTTCTCCATTAATTGGTGGACAAGATCAGGCCCAATCAACTCCGCTTCTCCAACCTCAAACTACCCAATTGGTGATCTACATATCCTCTCATACAAGGCTTCGTAGGGAGCCATTTAAATGCTTGTATGATATCTATTGTTATATGAAAATTCAATTAATGGTAGGTGGTCATCCCAATTCACCTTGAAATCAAGAACACAGGCTCTCAATATATCCTCTAATGTTTCAATTATACGCTCTGCCTGACCATTTGTTTGTTGATGAAAGGTTGTGCTCAGGTTCACTTTAGTACCCAATCCTTTCTGGAATGATCTCCAAAACTGGGAGGTAAATTGAGTTCCTTTGTCCGAGATGATGGAAAAAGGAACCCCATGCAACCTTACAATCTCCTGGATGTACAACTTGGCGTACTCCTCCGTAGTGTTAGTTGTCTTAACTGCCAACAAGTGGGCCGATTTAGTCATCCTATCCACAATCACCCATATCAAATCATGTTTCTTTCGAGATCTTGAAAAAATAGTAATAAAGTCCATGTTAATCATTTCCCAATTTTGTTCCGGAATCTCAAAGTTCTAAGCTAATCCGCATGACCTTTGATGCTTAACCTTCACTTGCTGGCGATTCGGGCACTTCGAAATGAACTAAGCAATATCCCTCTTCATTCCACTCTACCAATAGACTTCTCTCAAGTTGTAGTACATCTTTGTAGAGCCAGGATGAATGGAATATCTAGTGTTATGGGCCTCAATTGTGATTCTGTCTTGAATACCATCAATATTGGGAACACACAATCTATTCTGATATATCAACACTCCATCTCCCCCGGGGATAAAACCACCACCTTATGCTTGTGGACAACCTCCTTTAATTGAAGTATGACAGGATCTTGGTCTTGCTTTTCTTTCACCTCCACCACTAAGGATGATGTAGACCCGCTTTGAACATTAAATCCTCCTTCATTGTTCTCTTCAAGTTGAATTCCCAATCAAGCCAATCGATGCACTTCCTTGGCTAACTCCTTCTTTCCTTCCTCCACATGGGTTGTGCTACCCATTGACAACCTGCTAAGAGCGTCAGTAACAACGTTAGCTTTACCTGGGTGGTAGAGAATGCTCATGTCATAACCTTTGAGCAATTCCAACCATCATCTCTATTGTAGGTTGAGATCTTTCTAACTGAAAACAAACTGCAAGCTCTTGTGGTCGGTGAACACATCCACATACATCTATACAAGTAGTGGCACCAGATTTTAAGTGCGAACACCACTGCTGCAAATTCGAGATCATAGGTTGGATAGTTCCTCTCATGAACTTTTAGTTTCCTGGAAGCATAGGCTATCACCTTCCCTCTCTACATCAGTATACATCCCAATCCCATCCCCGAAGAATCACAATAATTTACAAAGTCCTTTTTCCTATTGGGTAAGGTAAGGACCGGTGCAGTAGTCAACCTCGTCTTCAACTCTTGGAAACTCTTCTCATATTCATCGGATTACTGAAACTTGACCTTTTTCTGAGTCAATTTTAGTCAATGGTGCAGATAGGGAAGAAATTCCCTTAACAAACTTGCGGTAGTAGCCTGCCAACCCCAAGAAACTTCTTATGTCAATCGGAGTGGTCGGTCTGGGCCAGTTCTTAACCGTTTCAATCTTTTGGGCATCCACTCGAATACCATCACCAGAAACAACATGGCCTAGGAAAGCCGCTAACTTTAGCCAAAACTCACACTTTGAGAATTTTGCATACAATTCATGGTCCTTAAGGGTTTGGAGGACAACTCTGAGATGATTAGCACGTTCCTCCTCACTTATCGAATACACCAAAATGTTGTCGATGAACACAATCACAAAAATATCAAGATATTATCTGAATACTCTATTCATCAAGTCCATAAAGGTTGCAGGTGCGTTCGTCAACCCAAAGGACATGACCAAGAACTCAATATGGCCATATCTTGTCCTAAAGGTTGTCTTCGGGATGTCACATTCCCTCACCTTCAACTGATGGCAGCCAGATCTAAGGTCTATCTTGGAGAAACAAGAGGCGCCCTGAAGTTGGTCAAACAAATCATCTATCCTTGGGAGAGGATATTTATTGTTTATCATGACCTTGTTCAGTTGCCTATAGTCAATCACATTCTGAGGGACCCATCTTTCTTTCACACGAATAGGATAGGAGCAGCCCAAGGTGAAACACTTGGCCTAATGAAGCCTTTCTCTAGCAATTTCTCTTTCAACTCTTTCAACTCTGCAGGGCCATCCTATAAGGTGGAATTGAAATAGGCTAGGTATCAAGAAGAACATCAATCCTAAAGTCAATCTCCCTATCAGGAGGAACTCCAGGCAGATCATCGGGAAATACTTCCGGAAACTCATTAACAATAGGGACTGACTCAAGAGTTGGGGACTCAACATCATCATATTTCACTCGCATGAGGTAATAGATACAACCTTCGATAATCAACTTTCTGGCTCTAAGATATGAGATAAACTTTCCTCTAGGTGCAACAAAATCACCTTTCCACTCTAGAATTGGTTCATTCAGAAATTGGAACTTAACAATTTAGGATCTATGATCAACGGAGGCATAACAAGTGTAAAGCCAATCTATGCCAAGAAATAAATCAAAATCAACCATCTCCAACTCAATAAATATACACCCCCATCCTTCCCATCAACAACCATGTCGGGAGCATAGCAAGAACGTGGCGTGAGCTTCAACCCATACTCTTGCACAATCATAGAGCTCTATTTTAAATTCAGGAACTCCCTCACCTTATCTTCTCTTTTCTCTTTTCAGAATAAGCGTCCCAAGAGGCTTCCTCGAACACTGCCCAAGTCAAACATGGAGCATCATCCCTTCTACTTTTCTTCCATCGGTCAAACCACAGTCTGACCACTTCCTTGAGTTAGTAAGCCGCCAGTTCAACCCTATCAGCATCAGTCACATGCATCACTTGGAACACCTTCTCAAGCTCCTCCACACAGTTCTCAGGATCTTCAAAAGATACAGACCCTGTGAACTCAGGCGGATTCATCCTAAAAAATTCTCAGACTCTAGAGGTGTCATGAGTGTCCTATCTACCCATGTCTTGTCTCACAACAGGTGTTGCGACAGCATGGGCTAAAGCTTGAATAGCCCAGCATAGCTCAACATTGGAGGCCTCATACAGAAGGGGCTACTACACAGGGACAACTTGGTCCACAGGCTCCTCGAGTACTTGAGGCTCGGGTGGGTTAGCATCTTGCCTGGCAGGACGTCCCCTTCCTCTAACAGTTCTTCTGGAAGGCAGGATATCAATTATGCACGAATAGAGCACGAATTAGAAGAGAGCTTTCATAAAGTTTAACTTTATTGTACGAATTAGGATATGAAGAAAAGTGCAACAATTCCTAATACCCTATAGCCTCCTACTTATGAAATGTGGTCGACAACACACCTATAAACAAGACTCTACTAGACACGGCTTCATAGACTCCCTAAGACACTTGAACTCTTTTCTCTGATACCAAGTTGGTCACGCCCCGGGTGGGTACCCTTGGTGTGGCCGGCACTCAGAGACTATTGTTAGTCCCCAAGCAAAACACTTAGCCTCATCACATCATTCAATCAAATAAACTCTACTGGACAGCAAAAATTTATAAATAATGGGCACATCTCATCCAAAGTCTCAAAGACTATATAAAATAATAAAGGCTAGTAGAAGAACTAGCTCACAATCTTAATATCGACGTTCAACCATCGTCTATGAAGCCTTTATCACTAATCATGTGGTGCCAATGGCAGACCCATGGCTACCCAAATCAAAATAAAAAAAAATCCATAATCTAACTCTAAAGCAAGATGAAATAAATCAGAGTGGATCCTCCGAAGTAAGGGAGGCTCACAAAATCTGCTGCGAATCCCAGATCTTCAATGGAGCACCCGTTGACGATCTCTAATACCTGCGTCTGCATCATAAAATGATGCAGTCCTAAAGGGACATCAGTACTTGGAATGTACGGGTATGTAAAATAGCTAAGTGAAACAGAAACAGGTAGAATAATATGGAAAGTACATCAACTCAAAGTAATCATCAATAACATCAAATGGTCAAATGTCTATCTATGCAAGAATAAAAAGTAGATAAGTGACCTGTCAACAACTCAAACTCATCAATCATCTCAGACTCATCTCACAGGAGTTCACCTCCTCTCTTCTCATCTCTTCTCATCTCATCTCATCTCAAAGGAGCTCACCTCCTCTCATCTCATCTCAACTCAGAGTACTCAAGGTAGGAAATTTATGGGAGTTTCTCTTATCTGAAAACAATCTCTTATGAGCCAGTGAATGCACAACAATCTCGCTGATGTTACAACATCCATTCCAAACTTGCCAGGTAGGGAATGATCGAAACCATATCGACTCACCCAATATGGAGTAAGCACTCAACATGTTCGCTATTGCTTTCAAGGACTGTTACTCATGAGGGAACCATAATATATCTGATAGTTCTAAGCCTCACCTACGTTTGGCGACATAGTTTGACGAGTTCGAGTCAGACTAACTCTCACTCTTTCGGTGCTCAATCTCCTCCCATGACTCAATTCTCATAAAATCTCTATCTCAACCAATCTCATAGGGACTCAAACCCCGTCATCAATCAGAATCTAATAAGGAATTGAACCATGTCATCATTCAATTCAACTCTTAGGGACTCTAACTTGTTCATCAATCTCATAGGGACTTGAACCTTTCATCAATCTCATAGCGACTCAAACCCTTTCATCAATCAAATCACAGGGACTTTAACCCTCTCATCAATCAATCTCATCAATAACTCAAGATTTAGAACAATCATTAGAAATAAATCGAATAGACACATCAGTAGAGTTCATTTATAGAGACTCGTAAGGAAACCGAATTCTAGCAACTCATCATCATTCTCCCATCACAATAAAAAATCTCAACTCAAGGCTCTAGACTCAATTCTCAAGTTCATTATGCATGCTTTTCAAATTTAGACATGTAGGGTTATGTAAATTCTCATGAAAAATGTTCGATTCAAGAAAACAAATAGTACAATGATTATCAACATAGAAAAATATATAAATTAAATATTAATTTTTTTCAAGAAAAAACATCAAGTATTCATGTATGTAGACTCTTGAACCATCAACTCATCTATGGCCATATATGGGGCACATGAGAGAACAATTCCATGCCTTAAGTTTAGCCTTACATAACTGGGATGAAGCTATCAACCAGTCACGTTGAGGATTTCTTCTCAATTCTCTCAAACTCAAGCTCTTCTTCTCTTTCCTCAAGCCCTATCCTTGTTAGATTATGGAATAGGACTTAGAATGGGGGGTTTTACACTTTTTTACATCAAAACGACCTTATTAGATTGTGTATAGAGTTTAGGTGGGGTTAGAAATTGACCAGAATGCCATTCGTAAAAATTAGAATTTTTTCAGCTTGGAAAAGCCCAAGCCGCGACGCAGACTTGTTGCGCACAAGGTATTTTCAGAAAAATTTTCTGAACAAGTTTTCTCAATCACATCAAAATTTTTCAAAAAACTATAAGTGCTGGTCCGGGATGGAGTCGCGGCGCGCTCCTATGGCGTACCAACACTATTTTGCGCTTCAGATCGAAAAAATTTCTTTTGATTGGATCGTTCTAAAAATCGACCGAGACCATTTTTCCACTTAATTTTTCGTGTTGATCACGAATTCGACCTTGTATTTGTCATACGAGCATTGAAATATGTGTCACGCGCATACCCTCACTCTATGGGTACTTTGATAATTTTACCGGGCGTTACAATTAGGATAGGTGGTTTATTTTTGGACTCTACTTAAGCATCCTATACCCAATAAAGCTCATGTCCTTGTATAAGCTGTTTAAACTCCTTGATAACCCTTCAACAACTATTATAAATAGTTTAGGAGATAAAGGATCAGCCTACTTCAAACCTCTAGTGGACTGAAACAACCCATGAGGTTGTTCATTGATGATTACTGAATACCAATTAGTAGACAACAACCTCTATACCATATCTATGATTACTTCTGAGAAATCAAATTTCCTCAACACCTCTGTAAGAAATATCTAATAGCCTCTATCATATGCTTTAGTTATGTCAAGCTTTACCATCACATTAATATGTTTGTTTCTTCTATTGATGTCACCAACAAAACATTCTTTATTATGCTTCTACCTTCACAAATCTAGATTAGTTTGCAGAAATAATCTTTGGCAACACCATAACCAGTCGATCATGCAAAACACTGGAAATGACCTTGTTGACAAAGCAACTCAGACCGATGGGTTTTAAGTTAGAAAAGATCCTTACCACTTCTTTATATGGTAACAACACCTAGTTAGTGTGAGTTATATTTCTTGGTAATACTTGACCACAGAAAAAAGCCCTAACTACCTTGATAATGTCTTCAGCTATAATATCCCAACATTTTTGAAAAAATAATCTAGTAATCCATCTGGGCCTATAACATTTGCTTCATTTTATGAAAATATTGCATTCATCATTTCCTCTTGCTCTGGCAACTGAGTCATCTTCTCATTTTCCTCATGTGTGATGTTGTATGGTATATTGTCTAGCATTGAATGACCCTATTGCTTCCAATTTCACAAAACTGTTCCTTGAATACACAAACAACTTCTTCCCTTATTTCTGTCTCCTCTTTCAATATCAAACCATGCTCATTCGAGATTTCATAAATTTACAATTTCCTTCTTTTCCCTTGTACATTGGAGTGAAAACATTTGTCTTTGTGTCTCCCTGTACAAATCACTTCATCCCCACCTTTTGTTTTTAGAAATTCTCCTCCAGCTTTAGAAATCTTTTAAGATCACCCTCCCCTTACTCAATTCTACATGTTCTATGAAGTGGACATAATTTCCAATTGGGCTTCTTTTAACTTGATTATATCTTCCAGAGTTGCTATATGCACAAATATATTCCCAAACTCAATTTTACTCTATTCTACTAGTGCCCTTTTAACGTTCTTCAACTTAACATAAAGCTCCAAATAAGGAAGCTTATATAATTAACATTCCAACTAGTGTGCACAATTTCTTTGAACTTTTTATGCCTGCACTAAAAGTTCAAAAAACAAAAAGGCTTGTTTATATTCTTCACCTGTGAATTACATGTTACATGTATAGGAGCATGATTAATCCCCTGGCAAATAAAATGATGTGCCTCAACCAGTAGAATTATATCATACAACTCTTGTATCGCCAAAATTCTATCCAGTCTTTTAAATATACCAGCTTCATTAATTCTCCCTTCCCACAATGTGTATTTACTACCGGTAAATTTTACCTCAGTCAGTGCACATACATTGATACACTATGCAAAGTCTGTGTCTTCATGCTGAGTGAACTCCAATCCCCCTAACTTTTATTCTTCATTTAAAATGACATTGAAATCCCCACCCACCATTCATGGACAACCAACAGTGTCAGTACACTCCAAGTCTTAACTCCAATCTTTCTATGGCACTACATCTCTCACACACCGAAGTGATGAAGAATTCCCTACCACCCTTCTCAAACTTCATTATAATATGTTGATGGGCATTCTGCTGAATTACTCCAAACTACTCATTTCTCCAAAAATTCAAATTTTCCCCGAACAATTTGCTACAACATTATCAAAGCCCAAAGTAGTTCTATACTAATGCATCTCTTCTGGACCTTGAAAAAGTTATACTAGAGTCATAAGTGAATATTGGAATCTTCTATTTAAATCCATTAAACTTCTAAAAGCATTTTGAGTGTTAACGAATTTAAAATTCTAAAATAGCATTTTGTCCATTATTGGCCACGACCGGTGGTTCTCCCTCTATTGCTCCTTGTTTGACTTAGAGAGGGATTACAAACCTCCTTTTTTTAGCCGTCAAACTATTTATGTCTAGGAGAAAAATCCTCTGCCTTATCGACATATATGATATTAATTCCTTCTTCGTCATCTACTTCTTTTGGGATATGCAAGTCATTCTCCATTTCTCCCCTTGAATCTGACCCATCCTTCAATGGACAGTCTTGATCTTTCTTGTCCATATCTTCCCCCCTTGAACCTCCTTCATAGCAGTATCCATGATGTCAATTTGATGATTTTGATTAACAAAACTCCCTTCTATGATCTCATCATGTTCTTTACTGCTTTGATCCACTTCACTTTCTCCCTCATCTGTCATATTATCCTTTGTGACTATAGCATCCTCCTTAGTAGCTACTTTCTCACTTGGTGATTTATCAGTTGGCTTCCTTTCTCTCTTGTCATGAAAAATATCTTCTACCCATTCCTTTGTAGTTTAATCAACTACATCTTTGCCTTTATTTTCCTGCTGCTCTTTCTTATGCGCAACTACTTCTTCATATATTGTTGTCTAAACTAGCAAATTGATTCTTGGTCTTTACCCCTGTCCAGACCTTCCCAGGTTGTTTTTTCCACCCACCTTGTCTTTTTTCGTTCAACAAATCCCCTCCCCCTTTTTGTTATGTTATTTCTCTGCAACCTTGTTCTCCTTCTCTTGGATTGCCTTCTTTTGCTTTCCTTGTGATTTCTCATCATTCTTATGCTCTTCCTCTTCGTTTGTCTCCTTCTTCTTAAATAATTCTTGATTCTTGACATATCATTGTTCTTCGTCATGACCCTGGATCAAACATGTTGTGCAATATTTTGAGGCATAATCATATTTTATCTGAATCCACTTCTCCCACACTTTTCTATCTACCTGCTTGATTCCTATTTTAATACGCTTTGAAAATTTGCCTAGTAAGTCCACTTTCACTTTAACCATGACACAACTTGGCCTGGTTTTATTTTTTATTGCCATATCCACCTGCAAAGGCTTCCTGACAGCTGCTGCCAATGAAAAAAATTGCTTCTTCTCCAAAACAAGTGGGAGGAAGTGATCGAAATGATATCCATGCAATTGTTGTAGATGTCTCCTCCTTAGGGTTCAACATCGGATCCCATTTAAATGCCCTCATAGGATATGACCAATTTTGCTGCGAATGTAAAAGGCTGGTTTTGATAGTAAATGTGCATAATCTTCCAATAGGGATGCCCTTATAAATACATGCCTATTTCTCAATACACCTATATTGCAATGTCCCTTTTAATTCATACTGTTTGGGAATAAGTTTGCGTAGATCTTGAATGTCTGGCCAACCATAGGAGAATTTTCCAATAATAGCATATTGGAGATTCTTCTTAATTATCATCTGATTTACTTCACTTTGTTCCCAAAGGACAATTGGTTCTCCATGTAAATAAGAAATCTTCTTAAAAGGAACTGCTTTTGTGGTATCAATTGAAGGCTTCAATACATTAGCATATGAATTCGTCAAAATATGCTGACCAGCCTCCAACGAAGGCTGGCTAACGGCCATCGCGACGTTGATCTTCCAAGCTTTTTTGAGTCTGTGGTGGCTCTCGAAGTAGGGTTTCTAGAGAGCTTTCAATGAACCTCTATGTAAGATATTCATGACATATTTATGATTAAATATTTAAAAAAGTTATTTTCTTAAGCTTTGTATCTAATCAAGTTAAGACATATTGACAAAGAAATAGTTTAATACATTTGAAAAGGTCCTTTAACAATTTTTAAAATGCTAATAATGATGATTAATTATAGGACACATTGTTGCATAAGAATTTGAGGGTAGTAATTTTGTTTTCTTTGATTTTATACTGGACCTTTTGATGCTCATCACTAATGCAATTAAAATATAGACAAGTATCTCTTACTTCTTTCATTGATATTTTAAATTCTTCTATTATTTTAGTTAGATATTCGATAAATTGTCCCCTTATGTTAATTTGGTATATATTTGAAGTATCGATTTTAAGTTTTAAAATCAAACTTTTGACATATCTTTAATTTTAACATAAATATGAAAACTAAGCTTTTATTTTAGATTCCATGTATTGTACTAATAGTGATCGTATTTTACATGTTTTAGCAGATTTTTGTTGTTACAATTAATCGGCATTTGGTCATGAAAATTAATTTTTTTTAATTTTATTTGAAATTTGTAAAGCTAGAGTTGAAGTTGTGTTTTGCAAAGAATATTTAGAATTTAAATATGATTTTAAAAAATATGATCTAATTTATATACCTCCATCCCACCCAAAATTTCTAAAAAGTAGCAAAATCACCAACTTGACTAATTGACATGAAACATACAATTAAATCTGCATGAGTAGATAGTATCTCAAAATGGATGGTCACAAAATTATATATTGCAGATTAGATATCATATACTAATTACTACATACTTATTACAAATATTTTTTCACTTTATTTTCATTTAAAATTTTTGAAGTTGGAGTTGTGTTTGGTTATTGCTATTGCAAGTAATAGTTGATTGCTTAAATATACTTATAAAAAGAAAAGATTCAAAGATGAAGTATAATTTAAGTGAAATTATTTTTTATAACAATAAAATATTTAGGATATAATTTTTAAAAAGGAAATATAGTAAAGTGAAAGTAGGATTTAGGAAAATTTTCAAATTCTAAATACAATTTCAAGTTCAATTTGAACTTTTCATGGTCAACACAAATTTTTAAATAAAGTGGAAAAAGTTCAAAATCAACATTCACTAGAATCAATAAAAATAACATCTATTTAACGGAACTTTCATTTTTCATCTCTAAGTAAAGATGATAGTCAATCATCTTGACATCAGCAACCAAATTACAATATTATGGTTCAAAATTGATCATTTGCATAAACTTGTCCTAATTTTTCATTTATAATTATTTTACTAATATTAATACTATTATTTTGTAAAATATATGCTACATGACTAGACATTCGCGTGCAACACACATATCGTGAAACTAGTATGCTAGAAAAAGGTGAAAAATTGTAATTTTCAAAGATGATTTAGTTTTCTAAAAACATATTGTTATATTAGAGGGTGATGTTTTATATTTAGGGGTTATTTTTGGAGGAAAATTAATTTTGTCAATATTTGTAGGTTAGAACAATTGCTCCTTTATGTGCAAAGTTAAGAAGAAAGAATGCTGCAAAAAGGTTTAGGAAGAAAAATAATAATTATTTTTCAATTTACCTAACCCATTTTATTCACATAAAGTTAGATATTTATCTGAAATCCAATTGAATCCCCTCTTCCCCCGCCTTTTAGGAACTTTTTTCTCTCACATTGATCTACTTTAAAATATATATTTTTAATTATTTTATTTAAACAATCAAATTCACAACTCACGCCTCTTCATTTTCATAACTTCTTCCCTAATATTCATTTATTTTGTGTCATCAACTCACACATTTCTATTTTCATAACTCATACTTTTAATAATCTTCATTGTTCCTATGTCTTTACAAATTCACAACTCCAAATAACAATATTATTTCATTATTACTTTAGGTTTGATTTCAACATTATTTATTTATGAATTTAATGTACATGGACATGCATGAACACTTATTATGGTATTCATAAGAGAAGAATGTGTTGTTCATTTGATTGAATTCAATCTAAACTTATATTCATTTTAAAAAAGAAATGGGCAAAAGCTTAATACAGTTGAATATTATCTTCATAAAAAATTATGTACTACTCACTCTCCTCTATCTCCATGAGGTAGTGGTATAAGTATACATTTTATCCTCCCAAACTCCACTTATGAGATTTTATTAGGTATGTTATTGTTGTTCTATTGTATTATATTAGTCACTACCCATGTTATCAATGAATTTTTATTATTCTTAGAGATCTAAAAAAATTCACAAGGGCACTCATGCAACACACGTGTTCAAAAACTAGTTCTCATTAAATATAGGAGAATTTTCATGTGATAAATATGTTCAAATAATTTTATTGTATTGTTATGCAATTTGTATGTATATATGTCAGTTCACCTAGATACTTATGATATATAAAGCAGTTTGTTCAAGGAAAAGCATTTATGAAATACAAAGTGGATTGTTTGATGAAACTAAAGCATCTAAAAAATATAAAGCGGATTATTCGAGGAAAATCATCTATGAAATATAAAGCGGATTATTCAAGGAAAATCACTATCAATAGTGGTAGTGATTCATTGCCTTGTCTTGAGTCTCCATCGCATCTATTTCTTGTTCACTTGTCACGGTTGGTTAGGCGAGGTGTAGGTTGGAGCCTCTTTGTAGTTATTGATTCTGATTGAACTAGGGAAGATCGATATTGTTTTTTGCAATTATAGAGAATTCGAAGGATATTCTTTCGATTGAGATTTACTGCAATAAAAAAGGGTACAAATAGCAGCCCTCAGTCTCCTAGGGTATGGTGTACCGGCCCACATATGTAAAAAGTTTGCCTGCCTTCTAACCAAATTGCATTATGTATTGATACAGTGCTGACGAATTAATTTTTTTTTGAAAAATTAATCGATGTTTTTCTCTACAGTTTCGAGGACATCACAATCTAACTACCAAACAGTTCAACGAAGGAGGAAAGAGTCGTAGCTGTATCGATAAGGTATTGTGATTTACTTATATAAATGTTTGGTTGTACTTTTTTTTGAATCACTTATGCATCCAAAAATCAAATTTGAAAGGTTGGTGTAACATGTATTATATCATAGAATCAAATGCTCATGATCATATAAAATGTCCAAGATTTTGAACTTTAGATAGAAGATAGATAATATTAATTATGTCTATGATTGTAGCATCCCCCTAATTCTTTGCACCTAGTCTAAGCAGATGCACAGAGAAAACTGCAAAAAATGGTTGAGAAAAATAACTGGAACAAACCACGAGTGCTATCTACGTCCCATAGACGAGGCCTCATAGATACCCAAGTGACTTGGTGAAATTTTTCTAAGCCTGAGGCCCATGCACGTGATAACATAAGGCTCGTATACTAATCCATGGCCCATAGATTAGGTTTCGTGACTTGTTAGACCAAAAATCAAACTTTTCAGGATCTTGAGTTACGAGTTGTCAAATGGCCCATAAAACAAAGTATGGCCTGTGAAAGAGGTCTCGTAAATTCCATGTCAATTTTCAGTAACAAAATTCTTGGACATACTGACCTACATGAGGCCATCTACGGCCCGTAGGTGGAACCACGACTCGTAGAAAACGTCTTGTGGTTCCTGTCGTCAGTTTTTAAGAAGGATATTTTCGTCTATTCCTATCCCTTCTAATTAAATCCCATGACGTTTTGGACATAATTTAAGTCCTAAATTATAATCCTAAGTGTATTATCCCTGAATACACGCTTAGGAATTCTTGAGAGCACCAGAGAAGGAAGAAAATCGAAGGTTCCAAGTTCAAACACAAGGATAGTCACGGGATCGATTGTTCTTCAAATTTCTGGGTAAATAAGGCTTCCTAAAGCATAGTACTGAGTTCATCCACATGTCACGTCGTAGTCTTAAGTTCAGTCATTGCATAAGAATGAGTAATATAAATCTGTAAATTCTAACTTTGAATTTCTTTCATTTACCTTGAGTTCTTGTGATTTTATGTGAATGAGTTGATGCAATGCATTGCTATTATGATGACATTGAGATAGTAGTAGAAACTACTCGTGATAGCATGAACCCTATTTTCATTATTGATGATATTTTGCATATTGTCTGACTTGAGAATATGAGTCTATTTTCTGAGTTGAGCACCCGGAGTGTGTTGAGCATGAGTAGTATGTACATATTCTTGTTCTTGCCTATGCACGAGATGAGCATCTTATATGTTTATGAATTGAGCATGACTGGCCAGAGATTGAATGACTGCATGAGTCGGTGTCTTGCATGATGTGAGTCAGAGTCTTGATTTGTATGCAAGAATGATAAATTCCAAATTGTTGAGCTATTAAGAAATTGAGTTAAATTGGTTGAGATGAATCAAAGAGATGAGTTTGAGTTTGGTTGCATGAGCACATTTTAGTCTTGGAAGGAGTATTGAATACCGAGTTGGGTGAGAGGATAACACCCCAGAACTATGTTTCCAGGGTAGGATAGTCATGTAGTTAACTCTAGCGGCTTATGTCCCAAAAGATGGATATTCTCTTTGGATCCGAGAGAGAGAGGGGTTGATGTCCTTTACCTTGGCAAGTTTAAGACGGGCGTGACAACGACTTTGGCATCGTTGTGCATTACCAAACTCATGGTGGTGGGAGTTATATCAGTTAGAGAAGCTTCCAAGCAATACTTAACTGATTATATT
Organism: Solanum rostratum; assembly: GCA_029948455.1. Classification (NCBI taxonomy): domain Eukaryota; kingdom Viridiplantae; phylum Streptophyta; class Magnoliopsida; order Solanales; family Solanaceae; genus Solanum; species Solanum rostratum. The sequence goes on from CM057054.1 coordinate 11,550,398, forward strand.
ATATTTTAAACTAATTAGCATTTACACTGAGCCTCTTTCCAAAGCATAGTTAATTTTAAACTTTAAACTTGCATTATTTATTGAGTTGAGTTGCGAGTCGATAAGTTGAGTCCTGAGTGGAGTCGATTGAATTGAGTCTGAGCCTTATCTGTTTTCTTGGGCTATTTTACATACTAGTATATTCCAAGTAGTGATGTCCCTTTAGACCTACATTATTAATGATGCAAATACAAATAATAGAGGACTTCAGCAGGCGCACCTATGAGGACCCAAATATTTCTTCAAGTGGCGTTTCCCAAATCCCTTGAAAATATCCTAGGTGAACTGCCATGCATCATTCTACCCGAGGGCCTACACGGACCATGTGAAGCTATACGGACCGTGTGGCCTTCCGTGAAGGGACACTTAGTCCAGTTCACGGTTGGGAAAACTTAAGGGATGAAAGAAATTTGGCCAAGTGAGGGCACGCGGCCACTCACATAGTCCGTGGGGTGTGTCACGGGCGGTGTGGCCCTCCGGGTAAGCTCACTACGTAAAATTTTTCTAAGAATGGAAGTACCGTCTTGTAACTTTGTCGTGCCAAAAATTATTTAAAGTGTCATTACATGGTCGATGTCACAACCCGTGTGGAGTCACACGAACTGCATAGCCGTCTATGTGGAACCCCTTGGTCTCGAATAAATTCCCAGCATTGGTCTACAAATTTCTAAGTGATGGACCACGACCGGTCCGTGTGATGTTTCATGGACCGTGTAGTTGACCGTGTGGGCTAGATGGACTAAATTTTAGTTCATTTCATTAATGGCGTTTATGTAATTTTGATTTATTTTAGTTAAGAATTGTGACCTTTTACCTATCCTAAACCCCTAATTCCGCTGAAACCCCTCCCCTCTTAATTCATTCTCCTAAAGTACTCTACCCTTCACAAGATCACCTCCCTACTCCTCTCTACACTCCTCTCTCAAGGATCAAAGCTAGGGTTCCATTGGAGTTCAATCCAAGCCTAATTCATCCCTTAAATTCAGCTCTTCAATCAAGGTATGTGAGATTGATTCTTGGTCCCTTTCAACGAAGAAGACCCAAAATTCCTTTCACTTGATTCATGAATTTTAGTTACTTTAAATATGAGATTTGCATTATTTGATTTTATTAAATATAATCAGTGCATGGGTTGTATTTTACCTATGATTTCAACACATTTTTTATTACTATTATGATGATATATATTGAATTATAAAGTATGAACATGCATGTCCCTTTTAAGGTTGATTTTTATGCATGGGTGAGTTACACTACGATTTACATGTGAATTTAATTATATTTTTTCTCAAATTTCGTCTTGTGATTGATTTTAAACTTAAATCTATGTTACCCATGCCCATCCGCACATCATGCATTGCATTGCACTCATGACATTGGTATATGGAAATTATGAAGTGGGTTAAACCCAACTATTTGATGATATGATTTCATAAGGTATTGGCTATGCCAAAAAGGTGATCACCCGTATGTCTATAAATTCTGGCACATTGAGCAATATGGGTGCTTGCACTGTCAAGAATATACGAATGAGCTATTCTTTGCATGAGCATTTACAAGTACAAACTATGATTTGACATCTGAGCCTAAATGTGCATTGAATGATTTGAAATGAACATTGCAGTTCCTGAATGCACATATATGTATAAGTATCCAAGGGCTCTCTCCCTTTCCTTGAACTGTGTACCAATATAGGAACGTTTAGCATTACCGAAATGATCGGGTCATAACGAATGGTTATACGTATTTGAAAATCTGATATAATATGAAAAGGATGCAAATCCTTCCTAAATGGTGGGTCCGTAAGAAAGATAAAATGGTGGGTCCGTAAGGTGTGATATTGATTACCTTTGGCAAGTAATCTTCTCCCTACCGGTGGGAGGTCCCAATCGGTCTAATTCATGTAATAGCTCGCATGAGTTTGATATGTCGGTTATAGTCCATCCCCTATATATATTAGCAATATTGCATTTCATGCATCATACACTTTCATGGCATCTTGTATATATTTATCTATTGAATATATAATTCTTTTATATTATATGCCTTTGTTGTCTCACATCGAAATGCAGGTTTGGTAAGTCACATGCATTGCATACCCGCATACTTAGTACATTCATAGGTACTAACGCATACTCTATGCCTATATGATTTTACCATGTAGAGGCCGAACACTTTGACTACTAACAAGTTAACAAATAGCCCAATCCCAGAGTTTGTTGTGGTGCCCGTCTTCTGAGGACCAGCCAACTACCTTTGTTTTATGCTATTTCAAAACGTTCTTATCTATTGAGGGTGATCGCGGAACTTGTCCTGGCCCCCATTCCTGGACTAGAGACATTGTTGGACACTGTGTGAACTCTTCTAAGATCTGTTTTTTATGACTAGTATTTTGCTTATGTATCGTGGGAATGATATATATATATATATGTTTGGATGCTATTTCCTGAACTGATGATGCAGATATTGATACATGAGGCTTGTTTGGGGACTCGGGTTCCCATTTGTTGTGTCACATCTAGACCCTAACCTCGGGTCGTAATAATAGATGGTATTAAAGCCCTAGGTTTATAAAGGATCCTCGAGTCCAACATGCCGCATTGAGTAGAGTCTTATTCATGGGCGTGAAGTGCACCATACCTATGAGTGGGAGGCTACGAAGATGTTTTAGGAATTGCATCACTGCTTCGTGTCTTTTGTCATGCTATGGCTAGTACATTTAGTTCCCTCATTTGACGATGTCGTTGACTTATTTCAGAAGATGCCTCGATGAAGACCCCCTCTACCAAGGCCGGCTCCAGCTAATGAAGATCAAGCTCCCCTCGAGCATGTAGACGCACCTATATCAAATGGTAAACTCCGTACAGCCTTCGCCATGCTTTCTCAGGTGGTGACTTCACAGGCAAGGCATTCTAACTTGTCGTGGAATCCTACACCTTCTTCTAGGGTGAGGGATTTCACCCGGAATAATCCTCCGGAGTTCCACGGGTCAAAGACTGGTGAGGATGCTTAGGAGTTCATCAATGAGCTTACCAAGATACTAAACATCATAGGTGTTACTTCTGAAGAGAAGGCTAACTTGGCTACCTATCAACTACAACATGTAGCTCAAGTGTGGTATGCTCAATGGTCTTTGGAAAGAGTTTGTGGTGGTGATGTCAATTGGGAAGAGTCAAATTTTCCTTCCTTGTTCACTTCTTTCCACTTGAGCTTAGAGAGGCCAGAATAACTGAGTTTATCAATCTTAAACAAGGGAGTATGAGTGTGAGAGACTTTGCCCTCAAGTTCACAAAGCTTTCCAAGTATGCTCCGTCAGTTGTGGTTAACCCCGTGCAAGGATGCACAAGTTTGTTTCAGGTATCTCTAATTTGCTTGTGAAGGAATGCAGTACAACTATGCTTATACAGGATGTGGACATTGTCAGACTTATGGTGTATGCTGAAAAAATCGAAGGGGACAAACTCAAGGAAAGAAGGGTCTACGATTCCAAGAGGACCCGCTTTGATGGTGGATTCTCTGGTTCTCGAAGTGGTGGTTCGGTCGCTTCCAACAAGGCCAAGGTTCTGGTACTCGGGTCACTAATGATCGGGTGCCTCCTCCTAGAGCACGGGTTGGTGGCGGTCAGGGGTATCCTCTGTGCGGCAGGTGTGGGAAGCCCCACATGGGAGTCTGCTGGAGAGATTTGGATGTTTGCTTCAGATGTGGTGATAAAAATCATAAGGCTGCGGATTATCCTGGAAATGCCCGTAGAGGCCAAGGCCAGGTGGCTCAAGGCGGGCAAGGCCAAAGAGCTCCCTAAGGTGTTTCCCCAAGGAACAACCGGTTCTACGCACTCCATGCCCACTAGGATGTTAAGGAAGCTCTGGATGTTGTGACTGGAATGTTGAAAGTCTTTGATTTTGGTGCTTATGTTTTGCTTGATCCTGGTGTAAATTTGTCTTTTGTGACTCCTCTGTTGGCTGTTAAATTTGGTTTGAGTGCCAAGGTTTTGAGGGAACCTTTCTCAATTTATACTCCATGGGTGAATCTTTTGTTACACATAGAGTCTATCATGGTTGCCCTATTTTTGTGTAGCACAAAATTTTTCCGTGGGATCTTGTTGAACTCGAGATGTTCAATTTTGATGTAATTCTTGGGATGGATTGGTTGCATGCATCATATGCTTCAATAGGTTGTAGAACTCGGAAGGTCAAGTTCCAACCTCCCAGTGAACCCGTTCTTGAATGGAAGGGTGGTAACTCCTCTATTAAAGGTCGGTTTATTTCCTACCTCAAGGTGCAGAGAATGATTTCTAAGGGGTGCATTTATCATATTGTGAGGGTCAAGGATGTAAAGTCCGAAGTGCCTACTCTTGAGTTGGTCTCTGTGGTGAATGAGTTTCCAAATGTATTCCCCGAAGACTTACAGGGCATCCCTCCTGAAAGAGAGGTGGACTTCGGCATAGGTCTTCTTCCGGATACTCATCCTATCTCTATTCCTCCTTATTGTATGGCTCCAACGGAATTGAAGGAATTGAAGGAGCAACTAAAGGACCTATTGGAGAAGGGTTTCATTCGGCCTAGTATATCGCCGTGGGGTGCTCTAGTCCTGTTTGTAAGAAAGAAAGACGGAACTCTCCTGATGTGTATTGATTACAGGCAACTGAATAAGGTGACCATTAAGAATAAGTATCCGTTGCCCAGGATTGGTGACTTGTTTGACCAACTTCAAGGGGCTACTCATTTCTCAAAGATTGATCTTCATTCCGGGTATCATCAGTTGAAGGTTAGGGAGTGTGACATCCCCAAAACAGCCTTTCAGACAAGGTACGAGAAACATTATGGTGCTGACGCCTATAACTTTATTAAATATAAATTTCAACTTTTTAATTGGCATTTTTTAATAAATTTTTTATATTATTTTAAATTTAATTAATTCATTTTTCAAATTATTTTTATTTTATATTTAAATTTAATTAATTCATTTTTCAAAATTAAAAAATTGAGAAAAATTATGGTGCTGACACGATTCACTTTTTGCTTCTCCTATTATATATAGATAGATGTATAAATTTTAGCTCAATGGGTTTAACTCTTGAGGTTCTTAGTGTTGAACGCATTATATTTCTAAAATTATGGTTCATAAATATTATTTTATTTAATTTTAATATATTTTACATATAAATTTATATCACGCGAAAAATACTAAATTAAATAAATTTACTATGTTAAACTTGCATCTTCCCCTGGGGTGGGGGCTCTAGTTTGATTATTCTTTTTCTTTTACAGTGGTGTTGAAGAAGGAGTCATGTTCTGGAATAAAAGGTTATCAAATTTGTAATGAATTAGTCCAAGTTTACCATGCATGCATGTATGTATGTATGTATGTATGTATATTACCTTAAAAGCATGCAATAAAAAACTTTAAATTTCAAATTACTAAATTACCCTATAATCCCTGATAACTCCAAACTAACTTCCTTCCCTTTCATCTCTTGCTTAAACGCCGCTCAACCTTATCGCTTATTTACAAGATACTCATCTGTCATGCTTTGTTACATGACCCTCCTTAAAAAACATCGCCCTTGCGTCCGTTCCCCAAATACCGAACTGCATGTTATATTGCATTCTCACTTCGATTTTCCATGAAACTACCATCTACTATGTAAACATTCAATCTCTATTCCTTTGTTCCTAATCCAACTGATATACATATATCGATTATCTTACAATTGACCCAGCCGTATGCCCCTTCCCCAATGCCTAGCCGCAATACACTACCTATAAAACGTAAGCAAACTCCCCCTTGATTTACTGACGAAAATAGCCCTGGGCCATTGCAAACTGTAAGTTGCAATTGTCACCTCTTCCTACATAGATGTATCCTACACAAGAATGTCTTACACTTTCTCTTTAACACATTACACATACTGCAATTTGCACTTGACACATATATCTACATAGATACATATTGTTATTGAATTCTTTACACATCCATGAAACATATTACTTTAACTGTAAGGCCATCATTGTTACATCTAACTACATATATACAAAGAACTATTGAATGTTTTACACTTCCTCTGAACACAAACTATCTAATTCTGTTCTTATGGGCATCTTTTTGATACTATCATCTACCAACTCCCTAGTCCCACACCCTAGAGAAATATGACACTAAATGCCATTCAAATAGAAAAAATAATCCTGCATAATACGATTTATGTGTTGCTACCTACCCATAATCCCCATTCCATGAAATCTCCATTTCTCAGAATAATTACTTACTGCATATTTACTAATTGCATTTACACTTCCATTCTTGCATCACCCTTACTATATTAATTTTGACAGATCCTATGGGATGTACTAGCTGCCTACATACCATACAAAATGACACATGCCCAATCAATGTTCAGGTAGGAGGAGGCTTCTCTCTATTTTCTCTCTTTCCTTTTTTCCCAAGTTCCTATCTTAATGGTTGGCATATAGCATCATTATATTTAATGACTAAGCTTTAATTGATCAAATACTTTTATAACATAGTTTGGTTAAATTTTAACCATTAAGCCTATTTATGCCTAAATACCATACACAGCAACACATGCCAATCAATGTTCAGGTATTAAGAAGGGGCTTCTCTCTATTTCCTCTCTCTTCATTTTTCCCAAGTTCCTATCTTGATGGATGACATATGGCATCAGTTAAATTTAATGACTAAGATGTGAGACCCCACTTTTGGGGTAGAAGTGATGCAAGAAGAAAGCTTGAAGATTTAAAACTGTTGATGTTTATGAAAGGGGCCATATCTTGTAAGATGGAGTACGGCTCGTAAAGTGGTTATGTAGACACATGAAGATTTGATGGAATTTGGGATCTTTTTGAATTTCAGTTTATGATTCATCACATGAGTCGTAAAGCCCTCTATGAGTCATAGAGTGTCTCTTAGAATAGGGACTAGAGAAAAAGGGTCTTTGATGTTTGGAACTATGTCATCAGACGAAGCCTATCCACGGCCCGTAGAATGCTCTACGGCCCTTAGACGGGGTCTCGTAGAACTGTCCGACCAGGATTTTAATAGGGGTAAATTTGACCTTTTCTCTTTCTTTCAAGTCCACGCTACAACGTTATGAACCCATCTATGCCCCATATCAGTGTAGACAACCTTAATTCACATCATTCTTCCTCATTCCTAAAACACACTAAGTCTCAACACTCTCTCAAGCTCTTCAAGACTTTCAAGTAAATTGTGCAAGCTAGGCCTTCGAATCTTCCACCTCCAAAACAGGTTTCCTCTATCACAATCACTAAGGTATGTGTGTTTGATGTTGGGAACCTTCCTTCCTATAACTCCATTCATTCTTCTCCTCCAACTAAATGAACTTTATGGATTTTATGGGTATTTTATGAACTGCATATAATGTTACTATTATGAATTTTATGATGGTTTATTTTTCCCATTTTCATGAAGTAAAATGTCATGTAAAATTTTATGGATTCATATGAGCATTGAGAAAGTCTTAACTAGGTTTTACTTGATGAGATGAGTTTTATGTTCCCATGTCCATGTTTTGAGAGACGGTGATATACATGATTATGATGGGTTGATTAAGGATGGTTCAAACTAATTATTTTTCACTGTGTGCTTTGAAATATGATTTCCAAATAATGAGAGTTTTGCTACAAGATGGTGGATAGTTTTAAATGCCTTCAAAGTGAAATGATTTAACTCCTCTCAAGTTCTATACTCTTGGCTAGCATGATGTTCAAGATTAAGGGTACATTACCCAACATGTGTTGACTAAAGTATTTTACTAGATCCAATGTTGATGAGAATCTTATTGTAAGACATGTGAATTATGAATATCATAAATGTTAAAGGGGGATATTAAGCATGCTATGAGCTTATGAGAATGTCATGACTGTATAACTAGTATGGGGCTCCTTCTTGATATTATGATGTAATGGTTTGATGGACTACTCTTATAAAACCTACCGAAAAGGTTATACTGTAACGTAAGATAATTCACAACTCCTATCGAAAAGATTGTATTGTAAGGTAAGGACACCTCATAATACCTACTAAAAAGGTCATGTCGTAAGGTAGGATAAATCCCAACTCCTACCAAAAAGATTGTATTGTAAGGTAAGGATATCTTATATGATCTACCGAAAAGGCTATGTCGTAAGGTAGGGATATTTGTAACACACTCCAAAAAGGTTATATCGTAAAGAGAGTTGATGGCCTACTTCATGCACGTCTTGACTAATGCATTCTACATCTATTTCATAATGGGTTTATATCCATTTCTATGATTAGGCACATGGTTTAATTATGGCTTGTGTCCTTTATTGCATCGCACCTCGCATACTTATTACATTCCAAGTAATAACGCATACTTTTCCCTACATGATTTAACTATGTAAGGACCGGAGGTCCTGTTCATTCTCCTCCTCTACGTGGCTAGCTGGGTTCGTTAAAGACTACTATTGGTGAGTCCTCTATTTTGGGACAATATCCACGTTACTTTCATGCTTTTGTTAAGGCTTGTCTATCTAGAAGTCTTGTCCCCCGTTCCACTCAAACTAGAGGTGTTGTTCGATATAGATGGTTATGTATTGAGCTTGACTACTATTCTCTTTCTGTAAATGTGAAGACTCCCCTTAGTCCCTTCTTCCTTTTTATTTTGTTGTATATGGACTGATGTGATGGAAGTCCCAAGTCCCTAAATGCCCCATAGCGTGAGTCATACTTACCCGCCCCTTAGAAAGTATGTGCTACATGTTCATTGCTCTTTTATTGCTTCTGCAAAACCCAGGATGTGTTATACATGCTTAAGAGTCTTGTTTGGGATCCTCTCAGGTTCCCATTCATCGTGTCACCTCTAGGACCTAGGCTTGGGTCGTGACAAGCTCTGTATCATAGCACTAAGTTTGTAAATGGTCCTCAGTAATCCAACACATTGCGTTGAGTAGAGCCTTATTCATAATTGTGAAGCACGCCAAAACTATAAATGGGATGCTATGAGGCGTTTTAGGAAATGGTTCATTTCTTCATGATCTATGTCGTGCCTAGATTTAACATAAAACTTATTTCCCTAACGGATGGTCTTTTGCACTTTTAGATCATATCACAACCAAGGAGAAGGCCACAAAGGGCACTCACACCTGAGGAGGGTCCGGTCTATTCGACCCTTTAGATTCGCAAGAAGAAGGGGTCACGCATGCCAAATATCGTAATATCGTCACCATGTTTACACAAGCTATGACTAATCAATTGAACCAAAGAGCCCAAGCTCCTCATGTTTCCACCCTGGCTTTAAGAGTTAGGGATTTTGCAAGGATGAATCTCCCAGAGTTACAAGGCTCCAAAACAGAGGAGGACCCCCAAGAATTTATTAATGAGGTGTACAAAGTACTTACTATTATGGGGGTGAGTTCGGAGGATAAGTCGGAACTTACTCAAGGGTGTTGCACAAGTGTGGTTTACTCAATGGAAACTTGAAAGGGAGAGTGATGATTCCATCTCATGGGAGAAATTTACAGCTGCCTTCCTCAATCGGGTCTTCCCTATTGAACTGAGAAAGGTAAAGATAATGTAGTTCATAAATCTCAAGCAAGGCTCCATGAATGTGAGGGAGTATTCCCTTAAGTTTAACAAGCTCTCGAAATATGCTCCTCACTTGGTCGCTGCCTCTAGAGCAAGAATGAACAAGTTTGTGTTGGTGGTGTCTGACTTGGTGAATAAAGAATGTCGCATTGCTATGCTCGTGGGTGCTATGGACTTGTCTCGGCTTATCACATATGCCGAGCAACGTAAAAGGGATAAGCTTAGGAAGATGAGAAGTGGGGAGTTTAAGAGGGCTTGATGTGATGGTGGTTTTCAAGGTGCTAAGGGTGGTTGTTTCCAACAAGGCCACAAGTACTAAGGTCAAGGACCTTCCAATGCTCAAAAGTAAAGATTTGATAATGATAGGGTGCCTAACCTAACGCTCAAGGTGCCAATGATGGGATGACTCGTGCTAGATGCCCAAAGTGTGGAAGAAATCATAGTGGCATATGTTGGAAGAACACAGGTGCGTGCTTCGTGCATGGCAAAATGGGCCACAAAATTTTCGATTGTCTACATGCTCAAAACAAGGGTAGATATGGTCTTCCTCAAGGGAAAGGTGCTCATGTTGATCACAGGGGACAAGGAGGCCAATAAGGAGGTGCTCCTCATCATAATCAGTTTTATGCTCTTCAAGAAAGACAAGGGGTGGATGAGGTGTCCGATGTTGTTACCGGTATGTTAAAGTTTTATGATTATGATGTGTATGCTTTATTGGATCCGGGTGCTACTCTCTCTTTCATTACTCCTTTTGTTGCTAACAAGCTTCATGTCTGTCCTGAATTATTGGGTGAAACCTTTGAGGTGCCTACCCCCGTTGGTGGGTCCATTATTGCTAGAAGGGTCTATAGGGGTTGTCCTATGTCCTTGTCACATAAAGTGTTGCCTTGTGATTTTGTTGAAGTTGACATGGTGGATTTTGATGTCATTCTTGGGATGGATTGGTTACATACATATCATGCTTCCATTGATTGTAGGACTCGTAATATCAAGTTCCGATTTCCTAACGAGCATGTCTTTGATTAGGAAGTCGTACTTTAGCGGTTAAGGGTAGGTTTATTTCTTGTCTTAAGACCCAGAGATTGATTACTAAGGGTTGTATTTACCATCTTATAAAGGTTTGGGATATTGAGTCTAAAGTCCCTCCTATCGAGTCAGTTCCAGTTGTCAATGAGTTTCTTGATATCTTTTCCGATGAGCTTCTCGGTGTCCCTCCCAAAAGGGGGATAGATTTTAGCATAGATCTCTTCCCCGATACCCAACCCATTTTCATTCCTCCTTAACGGATGGCCCGACTGAGTTAAAGGAGTTAAAGGACCAATTGAAGGATTTATTCGAGAGGGGTTTTATAAGGCCTCGTAAGTCACCTTGGGGTGCACCAGTGTTCTTTGTAAGGAAGAAAGAAGTCTCAATTAGAATGTGCATCAACTATCGATAACTCAATAAGGTCAGTATAAAGAACAAATATCCCTTGCCTATGATAGACGACCTATGTGATCAACTACAAGGGGCTAGTCATTTCTCTAAGATTGATCTTCGATCCGGGTATCACCAAATAAGGGTAAGGGAGTGTGATATTCCCAAGACAACGTTTTGGACTAGATATGGGCAATTTGAATTTGTATTAACATCATTTGGTCTAACTAATGCACCAACGATATTTATGGATCTCATGAATAGGGTCATTAAACCCTACCTTGACATGTTTGTGGTGGTGTCATAGATGACATATTGATTACTCTGGAAGTGAAGAAGAGCATGCAAAGCATTTGAAGATGGTATTTCAAACGTTGAGGGATGAGATGTTATTCTCTAAATTCGATAAATGTAAATTTTTGTTGAAGGAAGTTGCATTCCTAGGGCATGTGGTGTTGGGCTATGGAATCAAAGTGGACCCTAAGAAGACGAAAGTGATAAGAAATTAGCCTAGGCCCTTGACTCCAACAGATATTAGGAGTTTCTTGGGCTTAGCGGGATATTACCGGAGGTTCATGGATGGTTTTTTCTCAATTGCTTCCCTTTTGATGAAGTTGACTCAAAAGAAGGCAAAATTTGTGTGGACCAATGAATGTTAGAGGAGTTTTCAAACTTTGAAAGAGAAGCTTTCATCCGCTCCTATTTTGGCCCTACCAGAAGGGTTGGAAGGGTTTATGATTTATTGTGATGCTTCAAGGGTTCGTTTGGGGTGTATATTGATGCAAAGTGGTAAGGTCATAGCATATGCTTCTCGATAATTAAAGGTCCATGAACGTAATTATCCCACCCATGATCTTGAATTGGCGGCTGTGGTATTTTCTCTAAGAATATGACGTCATTACTTGTATGCGGTTCATGTATATGTATCATCGAGCACAGGAGTCTTCAATATGTGTTCACATAAAGGGATCTCAATTTGAGACAAATAAGGTGGTTAGAACTCCTCAAGGACTACGGCATGAGCATGCACTATCATCCCGGCAAAGCTAATGTTGTGGCCGACGCCCTAAGTAGAGTGTCCATGGGAAGTGTAGATCATATTGGTGACGTCAATAAGGAGGTGCCAAGAGAGGTCCACCGGCTAGCTAAGTTGAATGAAGTTGAAAATGGAGGTGTAGTGGTATTTGAGGTTCCAAATCTTCTTTGGTTGAATGGGTTAAGTCCAAATAAAACCTTGACCCCACCTTGCTAGAATTGAAAGTTTTGGTGAAAGATGGTAAGGTGGAGGTTTTCTCCAAAAGGGAGATGGTGTTCTTGATACCAACGTAGATTGTGTGTGCCTAATGTTAAGGGGATAAGAGACTTGATCTTGCAAGAGGCCCATAACTCGTCCTACTCTATTCTTCCCGGTTCAACGAAGATGTATGGAGATATGAGGGAGGTTTATTGGTGGAGTGGTATGAAGAGAGATATTTCTAAGTTTGTAGCTGGTTGTCACAATTGCCAACAAGTCAAAGCCGAACATCAAAGGCCGGGTAGCCTAGCTTAAGACATAGAAATTCCTACTTGGAAGTTTGAAGAGATCAATATGGATTTTGTGATTGGGTTGCGAAAGACTAGGAAGCATTTTTATTCTATTTGGCCTAGCGCCGGAGTAGGACTTTTGCCTACTTTGAGCCATCTTCAGTCTCTCCCTAATCAACCTTACTTTTTCCAAAGCTTCCAGGACCAAATTCGATCCCAATAAAGCATGTCCCCCACATCAAACCACCCAATTGGGGATCTACATCGCCTACCATATAGGGCTTAAAAGGGATCCATTACAATTCTAGAGTGATAGCTATTGATGTAAGAAAACTTGATGAGTGGAAGGTATTCAACCCAAATACCTTTGAACTCCAAAACACTAGCCCAAAGCATATCCTCAAGAGTTTGAATTGTCCTTTCGGCTTGGTCGTCTGTTTGTGGATGAAATGTCATGCTAACCTTAACTTTGGTACCAAGACCCTTTCGGAAGGATCTCCAAAAGTGAGAAGTGAAATGAGCACCATGATCCGAAATGATAGCAATGGTACCCCATGTAACTTAACCAACTCATGAATATATATCTTGGCATAATCTTCAGTACCATAGGTTATTTTAACTGGTAGGAAGTGAGACAATTATGTCATTCTATGTTTGTGATTAGATGTATTTGAAGGTCTCACCAGTGAAGGGTGTGGTCCGATTTGGAAAGAAGGGGAAGTAAAGCCCAAGATTTATGGGGCCTTATAGAATTGTGAAGAGAAATGGTAAGGTTGCCTATGAATTAGAGTTGCTCAGGTGGATGAACATGGTTCATCCGGTCTTCCATGTGTCTATGTTGAGAAAGTGTATGGGTAACCCAAGTTCTATAGTACCCTTAGATGTTGTGGGTGTCCTAGAAGATCACATAACTTATAAAGAGGTCCCGGTGGAAATACTTGATAGACAGGTAAAGAGGTTGAGAAATAAAGATGTGGCGTCTGTCAAAGTCCTTTGGAGGAATCAACAAGTCGAAAGTGCCATATAGGAATCCAAGCCGATATGAAGAAGCGATATCCTTATCTTTTCCATTCCGATCAAGCTTGAGGTATTACAATTTCCCGATCCTAGAGTCTCCTCCTCTTGCATGCCATTTTCATGACATTCATATATGTTAATGTGAATTTGAGGTTGCATTATATGTGCTATTTGAAACATGATTTAAAGATTTTAAATGATGCATGAATCAATTCTTTAGAGCTTGCCTTAGCACATTCGGGGATGAATGTCCCCAAGGGGGAGATAATGTAAGACCCCACTTTTGGGGGATAGAAGTGATGGAAGAAGAAAGCTTGAAGATTTGAAACTGTTGATGTTTACGAAAGGGGCTATGACTCGTAAGATGGAGTACGACTAAAGTGGTTCCATAGACCCAGGAAGATTTGATGGAATTTGGGATCTTTCTTAAGTTCAATTTACGAGTCATCAAACGAGTCATAAAGACATCTACGAGTCATAAGTGTCTCGTAGAATGGGGACCAGAGAAAAGGAGTCTCTAAAGTTTGGAACTGTGTCATCAGACAAAACCCATCTATGGCCCATAGATGGGCTCTTGTAGAACTGTCCGTCCAGGATTTTAATAGGGGTAAATTTGACCTTTCCTCTTTCTTTCAAGTCTAAGCTACGACATTTTGAACCCTTCTATGCCCCATATCAATGTATACAACCCTAATTCACCTCATTCTTCCTCATTCCAAAAACGTACTAAGTCTCAATACTCTCTCAAGCTCTTCAAGACTTTCAAGTTAAGAGTGCAAGCTAGGGTTTTGAATCTTCCACATCCAAATCGGGTTTCCTCCATCACAATCACCAAGGTATGTGGGTTTAATTGTGGGAACCTTCCTTCACGTAAGTCCAACCATTCTTCCCCTCCAATTACATGAAATATATGGATCTTTATGGGTATTTTATGAACTCTTGCATACAATGTTACTATTATGCATTCTATGATGGTTTATTTTTCCCATTTTCATGAAGTAAAATATCATGTGAAATTTTATGGATTCATATGAGCATTGAGAAAGTCTTAACTAGGTTTTACTTAATGAGATGAGTTTTATGTTCTTATGTCTATGTTTTGAGAGAAGATGATGTACATGATTATGATGGGTTGATTAAGGATGGTTCAAACTAATTATTTTTCATTGTGTGCTTTGAAATATGATTTCTAAATAATGAAGGTTTTGCTATAAGATGGTGGATAGATTAAATGCCTTTAAAGTGAAATGCTTTTACTCCTATCAAATTTTTTATACTCTTGGCTATCATGATGATCAAGCTCAAGGGTACATTACCCACCATGTGTTGACTAAAGCATTTGACTAGATCCTATGTTAATGAGAATCTTATTGTAAGACATGTAAATTATGAATACCATAAATGTTAAAATGGGCTATTAAGCATGCTATGAGCTCATGAGAATCTCCAAGTGTATGACTAGTATGGGGCTCCTTCTTGATATTATGATGTAATGGTTTGATAGACTGCTCTTATAAAACCTACAGAAAAGGTTATACAGCAAGGTAGGACAATTTACAACTCCTACTAAAACGATCGTATCATAAGGTAGGGACATCTTATAAAACCTACTGAAAGGGGGCATGTCGTAAGGTAGGATAATTTATAACTCCTACCAAATAGATTGTATCATAGGGTAATGAAACCTCAAAGGTCATGCCGTAAGGTAGAATAAATCCCAACTCCTTTCAAAAAGATTGTATTGTAAGGTAAGGATATCTTGTATGATATACCGAAAAGTCTATGTCGTAAGGTAGGGATATTTATAACACACTCTGAAAAGGTTAGATTGTAAGGAGAGTGGATGGGCTACTTCATGCACGTCTTAACTAAGGCATTGTACATCTCTTTCATAATGAGCTTATATCTGTTGGCTATGATTAGGAACATAATTTAATTATGGCTTATGTCCTTTATTGCATAGCATCCACATACTTTGTACATTTCAAGTACTAACACATACTTTTGCCTATATGATTCAACCATGTAAGGACTGGAGCTCCTATTCATCCTCCTCCTCCACGTGGCTAGCTGGGTTCATTGAAGACTTACTATTGGTTAGTCCTCTATTTTAGGGACAATATCCATGTACTTTCATGCTTTTGTTAAGACTTGTCTATCTTCTCAGGGTGAGCACAGGAGATGTCTTGACCCCCGTTCTACTCGTACTAGAGGTGTTGTTGGATATGGATGGTTATGTATTGAGCTTGACTACTATTCTCTTTCTGTAAATATGAAGACTCCCCTTGGTCCTTTCTTCCCTTCTATTTTGTTGTATGTGGATGGATGTGATGGAAGTCTCAAGTCCCTAAATGCCCCATAGCATTAGTCATGCTTAACCGCCCCTTAGAAAGTATGTGCGACATGTTTATTTCTCTTTTATTGCTTCCGTGAAATCCAGGATGTGTTATGCATGCTTAAGAGGCTTGTTTGGGATCCTCTCGAGTTCCCATTTGCCGTATAATATCTAGGCCCTAGGCTTGGGTCGTGACATAAGATTTAATTGATCATATACTTTTCTAACATAGTTTGGTTAAATTTTATACACTACATCTATTAATGTCACATCTACTAAGATAGGAACTTGGGGAAAATTGAGAGGATCCTTATTAGTCCAGGTACATATTTCTGCATAGTTTTTACACCTTTGTGGTTGATAGCCTCAAATTTGCTTCCTTATTTTGGAAACAGTCATTAAGCTATTTAAGATGCCAATAGATTGGGATCATGGTGCCATCTCCCAAATGTGGACTACCATGTCAATAACAAGAGTATTGCTTATGACATCGTAATCCAAACGAATTAAAGGAATATACACTCGCACATTACATGCTGATACAACAAAAAAGGGTACATGATTAATGATAATGACTAAATGAAATATGCTCATCTATACATGTATATAGATGGAATGGAACTACTATGACAACAGACATCTCAAGACTCAATAATCAATATGAAAAGTTCAAAATATTATCAGCTAATTTCTAATATTTCTCCATATTACTTTTATTTAATTTCTTATAACTTTGGTGTGTATGAGTTAAGCATGTGGATTATGGTTAAAAGAAAATCTTCAATTCTATTTGATTGTCATACTATTTGTCTTAAAGTTAAATGTATTTATGTATAATTAATGAAATAAATGAATTATTTATTTCTATCATATGTCTTAATTGTTCTTCCTCACTTGTGGGATTTCGCTGGGTATGTTTTTGTTGTATATGTCGTAATTGTTCTTATGTGTATGATCATCTCAAACTTTCAAGTATCTTTGTATCAATTCATATGAATGAGTGGTGTCGAATTGAAACATAGGAGACGAGACAACAATTAGAAAGAATGTTACCTAATGTCACAAAGAAAGGAAAGAAAGAAGAAGGAGAAAATATAAAAGAGCAAAAAGAAGCTACAAGAAAGAAAAAGTGAGAAAGTATAAACAAGAAATGCCACACTTTAGAATCTTGGTATTCAAGTATATTAGGATTTACACATTATATGGATAGTAATTTTTTTTTGTCTATCTCCTTCTTTAAACATTTTCACTAAATGAAAAGAAAAACGGCAGCTACGACTAGATAAGACAAGTGTAACTTCTTATACTAGAACTAAATATATCTAAAAATACAGGAGGTAGTATATATTATTTAGCAATATGCAAAATTTTTAAAGTTGGACTAAAATAATGAAACTTCTATTTTTATTTTTATTTTTTGTAATGAAATAAGACCTAAAAATGACCTTTAGTCCTAGAGTAGCAAAAACATTGACAAGAAAATAGAGAAAAATAATTTGTCCAATAATATGTGAGAAACATCTACAGATAAATGTTGGTTACCTCCCATTTGAAATTTTAAGTGGATCCATTATGCATATTATTGGGATTTGCTAAATCATAGTAAAACTGTTATTAAATTTATTTACTGTTTATGTCTTGTGATTTATACTAAGGAAACTTTTGAATTTTTTTTTAACATTTCAACAATTCATGAATAGTGTGTCATTCACTTTGTGTTTGTTAATAACGATATCATACATTACATAAATTATAACATTCGATAAAAAAGAAGAGATTATTCCTTTTCTAATTCTTATTTTTTAAGTGAGTCATGGAATTACAATGATAATAACAGGCATGTCAAAATTCAATAATCAACATAGAAAGTTTAGAATATCATAGACTATATTTTAACATATATACTTTTAATGGACATTTCTTATGGGCCGATATATTTAGCGCAAAGCACATGCCGTGAGTCTAGTTACTATAATCATTCAAGGTTGTTATAGCATTACATAAAAATATTCGGTCTAATTTTTTTATATGACAAACTCCATAGTACACATAATGTGAATGTTCATAAATTTTTTTTTCTAAAAATCAAATTTTGGGTCAGTGACTCGGTTTTATTTCATTCCAAAAGTAGATGGGCTCAAAAGAAGCCCATAATAAACAAGATCCAGAACAAAGGAGTTCAAACCAACACCAACCTTGTGTATAATAAAAGGAAACCCTAATCAATTTCCTAATTTTGACCCCACTCCTTCATTTCATCTGTCCGCCCCATCTGATGCTCCTGTGGACTTCGACAAGACGATTTCTCTTCCTCCGTTTTTGAGTAACCAACGTCTTTCATCTTCATCTTTTGTCGCATAAAATGTTCAACTATAAAAGGTAAATTTTTGTCCCTTCTCTCATTTTGTTTCACCAATCTGCGGAGCAGTAACCTTGTCATTTTCTGTTCAGTTGTCGTCTCCAGTGGAAAAATCCTTATTTGAAGAGTCAAGGCCCAATCTCTAACCTCAGTCTATGTGAATTGTATCTATATACCCTCCTCTACTTTGCTTTACTTCCCTTCCTCTTTTGATCTTATTTTCGTTGTTAGAAAGACCAATGGAGAAAGTGGGTTGCTCCTGTGGCTTTTGACATAGTCTAAATGTGGATGGATACTCTGATTCTCTATCTGGTCATGACTCTTCCCTTTTTGCTAGTTTTTATCCCTTTTTGGGAGCTTATTAGCTTAGGAAGAGTTAGGATGGGCACAACACTTTCCTTTGGCCATCTACTATGCTGTAAATATATGTTCTGTGCAAACTCGTGGGCTATGTAATTAGCTTTGAGTCTGATTACTAATATTTTTTCTGCTTGTTGTCCTTAATGGTGATGAAGGTATTTCATGCTTATCCATGTTTCAAATTTTGCTTTCCATACTAGGAAGATGATTGAATGACCTGAATATATGCGTAGGCTCACTATTGATGGTTGTATTAGCTATTTGATCTACTAACTGATTGGCTTCTCTAAATGTATGTTCAAATTGTATGCCCCTATCTTCCATTAGCATTAGGATCTCTTACACTAAGTCCACTATCTCCCATAGAATATTCCATACTTTTTGAAGTATGTTCCTCAGACTAAATGAATCCGTTTCCAACAAAATGTGCTCAAAACCTTTTGATACACTAAAAATTAGAGCTTCCCTGATGGCTTTGTCTTCAATAATTATGTTGGTAGCCTCCCCTATATAGTTGGTTTCAACATATATAAGATTTCCCTATTTATCCCTTGTGAAAATTCCATGGGAGCTCCTGCCTGGACTTTCTTTACTTGCTCCATCTGCGTTAAATTTTACCCATCCTTGATATGGAACCTTCCATCTTATGATGCTAACCTATAAATTAGGTTTATATCTTTGTAGCATATGAAAACTTTCTATCCAGCACATAGGCACCCTTACATGAAAAGAATCAAATTCTACCATTATGTGCAATTAAGGTTCAATCATGCACCATTTTGCTAACTTCAGGATAATTATTCATGATTTTTGAAAATGTAACTGGACACATAAATAACTATATCAAGATGATCATCCTAGTATTCAAAAAATAAATGATAGAGATAAAATAGTTGTAGGCTAGAGAACAAAGTTTATTCCACCTATTCAGTCAATACTGTGCTTAATTCTTAGCCTTTATGATGCCCGCTAAACCTTTCCACTCAACATTTTAAATATTTAGAAAGACCTTTTCACCTTACCTACTCTGCTTTGGGCCTACTGCAAGTGCCTTTCTGCCTTTTCGAGTCGTTTCTCTACTGGTACGACTTTATTATTCCTTTCTAGCAAGTCCCTCTTAATTACTTCAGAGACACGTATGATAGTCTCTCTTAATGCCACTAGATTGGAAGACTTTTTATCTGTATCATTCTTTTCTAAAAATCTCATTTAAATACTATTGCAGCCTAATTAGTTAAGCTTAGCATCAGCAACATTAGAAATAAGTGATTTCATAACTTTAATGGAAGAAGAACTAGCATAACTAGTTTTCAGCCTCCTGACAATATCACTAGCAATATCAAGAAGAAAAGCTTAGGCAACCAATGATTTATAATGTCAATTAACTATAATGCCACTATACTTGGCAAAAATGGTAGAAAGTATTGGAGCACTGTTCACTAACAACAATACTGCATACTTGATGTTGTTTATCCAAGTAAAACTGAGCAGTGCTCTTCTATTTGCTGCCATTTTTGTCAAATATAATGACATTATCGTCAATGATCATTATGAATCACATGCTACCAGAGTTTCCTTCTTGATGTTATTATTGATATTGTTACGTGGCTGAAAACTGGTTATGCTACTTTTTCTTTCATTAATATTTTGAAATCTTTGTCTTTGAATTTGTGGATGTCAAGCTTAATGTAATTAGGCTTCAACAATATTTGTATGAGATCTTTGAAAAGGAAGATATGGAGAAAAAGACTTCCCATCTAATGGTGTTAAGAAATACTACCATGTTTTTCTCTAAAGCAGCTAAAAAGGACTTGGTAAAAAGGAATAGAAAGATCTTAGCAACATAGATATGACTCAAAAAGGTTGAAAGATGCTTGTAAGAGGCTCAAAGTCAAGTAGAAAAGATGAGAAATTCTATCAAATTATTTGAAATATTGGGTGAATAAATTTAGCATGACATTATCATGATTAAAGATCAAGCACAATATAGCTAAGTTGGTTGCATGAGCTTCTGTAGCTGGCAATTATTTTATCCCTATTACTTTTTCTGAACATTATAACAGTTATCTTGACATAGCTTGTTTACGTGAAGACATTTTGAAAATTATGAATGATCATCTTCACGAAGCTAACAAGAGGGCATGTGGTTGGACTTGTTTATACATGATGGTGACATTTTACTCTTGAAAAGACGACTATAGCTATCACATGAGTGAAACAGGTTCTATAATGAGATTAGATATGATTGTAGAATGTAGAGAAACACAAGATGCATATTGGAAAAACTCTTTGCTCGAGTGAGAACTAACCACTACCTACACCAGTAGGATTTTACCAACTTCACTACTTCAAAATTGAGCAATGTTAAGGTTAAAAACTCGGAACACTCAACACACTAATCTTCTCACACAAGCTTGCAACAAAATGAGAGTCAAACCTACTATCAACTGAGATTCTCTCAAAGAACAAACTCTTAAATAATTGCCTCTCAACAATAATTCTAAGAAAATTGCTAACAATTGAACAAACAAGAAAATCTAACTCTAGATCTTCCTTGAATTCTCTAGTGCCGATTGCTCCTGCGTGATGAATCGTCATTTTCAGAATTGCAAAAGCTTGAATCTTCTAGGGTTGTTGATTGCCTTTTATACTTGTCCCTAGAAGAGTCCTTTTCCAAGACTACTTCATAGGTATGGTACCTAAAATTTTTCCTTGTAGGATTCCTTTTCTGACTCTACGTCCTTATTTGGTACTCGTTCTCCTAGTTGGATTCCACATCCTTCATCATGGCCTTTATCTTGGTACTGCATCCTAAACCTATTTCATTTGTCATCATCAAATCATTCCAGTAGAGTAGATCCTGTCAGATTCGAACAACACTTTTTGCAAACATTCACATTTTGTGCGTTTTCAAGTTTTTCATACATCAAAGACTAGATTGGATGTCTTGTATGTAATGTTATAACATCTTAAACAATTGCATCTAGTGTTTTTTGGCTCTTTCTTTTTGCTTAAGGTAAAAAAATTTCTCATTCAATGATAAAAAGTACGAAATTTGACATACAAGTGTTGGCCTTTTTTTTTACAAACCTACCACCACCCTATGAGCATCACTGAAAGTTTAATTTAAATTTAAAGGAGAAACCTTGAGTAACCTATTGTTCATTCTACCATTGTTTCTTGATTTTTGTTATGTTTGGGGAGTATTGGGGAACTCTGATTTTGTGATTTGAATAGGAGTAAGTTGTGCACACCAATTATTTGTCAAAATGCTCAAACAGATTCAAGTAGAGTGTCATGACCCGGACCTAGGGTCTAGGAGTGACATGGTGAATGGGAACCCGAGAGTCTCTAAACAAGCCTCAAGTATCCGTATTCACATCATCGGTTTAGAAGCGTATTCAAATATTAAATACATAGTTCTAAGGGATAGAAAAATCGGACTCACGCTATGGGGATGTCATCGTGAAAAGGTGCAACGTGAAATCACATAGCACATAGCACATAAAGACTAAGGGGCGGGTAAGCATGACTAACTCTATGGTGACAATTTGGGACTTAAGATTCATATCATATCATGTAGTCAAGTCATAAGACATAACCAAATCACATAATGATATACAATAGGTAACCAAGCCATAACATAATCTCCAACCATAACACTTAGCATATAAACGTAAAAGAGTTTACAAGATGTCCAACAAAGCCTCTAGTTATAAGATAGGATAGGGGCCAAGACATACCCCGGGCTCATCCTCAAATGTAAATAACATAAACAAAGGCACCATAGGTAGAGGATAGGTAGCTTGTCCTTCGTAGATAGATTCACCATAACAAACAACTCAAGATCCAAGCTAGACGTCGTACGGTGGATGGACGTAGTCCTCGATCCCTACATTGTGAGATCATATAGTCAAACATATGCATTAGTACATTTTAATGTATTAAATATGTGGGTTTGTAATGCATATGACTTACCAAACCTGAATTCAATGTTAGATGACAAGGGCACATAATATAGAAGGAGGTATATAGCAAGAGATACAATATACGATATGCCATGAAATCGATGATGCATGAAATGCATAAATGCTCATATCTTGGGGATAGCCCTGATGCCCCCAATACATCGGTGCTAAGTTAAACATCTCACGAGAATACTTATATATATACATGATTTTAAAAGAGGCAAGTCATTTCAATGCACATTTAGGCTCAAAAGAAAAATATTTCTCACAATCATTCATTCATGGGCTAAAAAGCCAAATCATAGTTCAATATTATGTTTCATATGCATAGGAATAGCTCATTAATTAAACAATATGGTCCAAGCACCCAATATGCTCAAAGAACCAATAATAATAGACATTTATGTGATCACATTCTTGTCATAACCAATATGTGAGCTTAACTCACCAAAAACATTTCATAAAACATATGTGAGATTAACCCACCGGTAATTTCATAAATCCAATGCTCATCAATACATATACTACGAGTGAGATGAGAATAACATGGGTAGTGTAGATTCAAGTTTTAATCAATAATATATTATGAAATTCAAGTAGAAACATAAGTAAAATTCACATTTAAATCATAATATAGATTACCATGCACATATCAAGCTTTAAAGGGGACATGCACATTCATAACATCATAACTTCAATGTAATCATATTAGAGCTTTAATCAACTTAAAATCTTTAATAAAGCATAGCCCATACATCAATTGAATTTATTAAACAATAAATCTCAAAGCCTGTATTTAAAGTAAGCAAAATTCCATGAAAATCAATTGAAAAGAGTTTGGGTTTTCTTGCTTGAAAGGGACCAAGAATCAATCCCACATACCTTAGCTAATGAAGAAGATTCAAGAAGGAATTTGGTGAATAAAGAGCCTTTCCTTGATTCCCAAGCTTAAAACACACAAGAGTTCTTGGAAAAGAGGCTTAAGAATGACATGAGAGAATTTCAAATGTGAGGAAGGAATTTGAATGTTAGGAATAGAGTTTAGGTCATTAGGAAGTCCTTAGATAGCATAGGAAGTCACAAAAGACCATTAGGATACACCAAACTTATGAAAATGCCATTAATGAAACGAGTTGAAAAATTGGATGTCACCACTTTAAGAAACGGTATACGGTCCGTGACAAACCAAATAGACCATATTCTCGTTAATGAACCAACATTTCGAAAAATTATGTCTGACGAAGGTTCGAAATGGTGATCCCATACTTAGAAATTCTTTGAGGAAATTGACTTCATGGAAGGGCCACACGAGTCGTGTTGTGTCTCACGGACTGTGCCTGTGGCACTACCCATGTCACCTCCCTTAAACAAAAATCCGCCACGACAAGTTACGAGATAGTGAGTTTATACTTAGAAAACGTTTCACTTCGGAAGCCATACGAACGACCTCAAGGGCCGTGTCACACTACACGACCCGTGTGAGGGACCGTGTGACCACACTTGTCCCAAAAATCGGAAGATTTTAAGCCAAGGCCACCACACAGCCCACCACATGGTTCGTGGAGTGTCACACGGACTGTGAGGGGTCCAAGTGTGGTATGCCTTAGTTTTTAATAACCACGTCAAAGGCCAACACCAATTTTTGAGGCCAAGGGTTACTTCACCGAAGGCCACACGGGCCGTGTAACCTTACATAGATTGTGAGGTCTGCCTTGAAGTGTCAACTTGGTCCAAAATATCCAGAAATCAAAAAATTTTCAAGCTCTAACAAAGTCATACAACGTCCAAGTCATTACATCATCTCCCCCTTGGGAACATTCGTCCCCAAATGTGTAAGAACAAGGCTTAAAACGTTTTACGTACAATATGAAACTCCAAAAACAAGATACAATGCATAATTTATCATTGGAAAATCATTTAGTCATTAAAAATCATATCAAGATGTATTCAAATCATTTAAAACATCATAAAATAAATCATTTTCGTGCACATATATGCATGTCATGTCTTGAGACTCAAGAGTGAAAGATTTGGGACCATTGAGAATAGGAAGAACCTAATACCATAGGCTTGAGTAGATTGGAAATGATAGAGGTATTGTTGAATCATAGTTGATTCCATTCCTCACGTAGCACTTTCCACATGTTGATTTCTCCAAAGCACCTTAATCGAAGACACATCCTTGTTAAGAAGCCGCTTTACTTGCCTATCGAAAATCTCCACCGAAATTTCCTCATAAGATAAGTTCTCCTCAACCTCAACACCTTCCAAAGGCAGAATGATACTAGGATCACCAACCAACTTTCTCAACATCTACACATGGAAGACCTGGTGGATAAAACTCAAATCCATAGGCGATTCCAATCTATAGGCCACGTTTCCAATCCACTCAACGATCTTATAAGGGCCTACATACCGGGTACTTAGCTTGCCCTTCTTGCCAAAACACATCACACCCTTCATAGGTGAGACCTTCACATACACCCAATCACCAACATGAAACTCGAGGTTCCTCTTCCTAACATTCGAATAGGACTTTTGGCAACTTTGGGCCGTATTCAACCTTTATCTAATCAACTTCAACTTCTCCAAAGTCTCCAATGCAATATCCGGGCCAATTAAAGCCACCTCTGCCAACTCAAACCACCCCACCGGAGACCTACACCTCTTACCATACAAAACCTCAAACACTGTTGTACCAATGCTCGCGTGGAAACTATTATTATAAGAAAACTTGATGAGTGGAAGATGGTCATCCCAATTGCCCTTGAACTCCAACACAAAATCCCTCAACATATCCTCCAAGGTTTGAATTGTCCTCTTTGCTTGTCCATCGGTTTGAGGATGAAAGGTGGTGCTCAACTTAACCTTAGTACCAAGCCCCCTTTGAAACGACCTCCAAAAGTGAGATGTAAATTAGGTACCACGATCCGATATGATAGACCTAAGCACACCACGTAACCTCACCAACTCTTGGATGTACAACCTTGCATAATCTTCAGTACCATAAGTAGTCTTGACCGGTAGAAAGTGAGCAGACTTAGTCATCCGGTCAACAATAACCCAAATGGAGTCAAATTGCCTTCGAGTCTGAGGAAAACCAACCACAAAATCCATGTTCACATATTCCTACTTCCAAGTAGGAATATCAATGTCTTGAGTCAACCCACCGGGCCTTTGGTGCTCTACCTTCACTTGTTGACAATTAGGGCATTCGATTACGAACTTTGCTATGTCTTTCTTCATACCATGCCACTAATACACCTCCCTCAAATCTCGATACATCTTAGTAGATCCCGGATGAATAGAATAATGTGAGTTACATGCTTCACTCATGATCACCTTCCTAAGATCATCCAAATCTGGAACGCATAATCGGTCTTGATACCGAAGCACACCATCTCCCCCTTGGGAGAACATCTCTATCTTCCTTTCGGCACAAATTTCTTCAATTCAACCGATGATAGATCTAGATCTTGCTTAACTTTTACATCGGTAACCACCAAAGATTCAGCCCCATTTTGAACATGAATACCACCATCATTAGAGTCAGCCAATCTAACACCCAACCTAGCTGATCGGTGAACATCCTTTGCCAACTCCCTCTTCTCCTTCTCAACATGAGCCACACTTCCCATAGATAGCCTACTATGAGCATTGGTTACAACATTGGCCTTGCCGGGATGATATTGTGCACTCATGTCATAGTCGTTTAGGAGTTCCAACCATCTCCTTTGCCTCAAGTTAAGATCCCTCAAAAATAGTGTCTCCAAGTCTTCGAGGCAAACACCACCGCCATTAACTCAAGATCATGAGTCAGGTAATTAGGTTCATGCACCTCCAATTACTTTGATGCATAAGCTATCACCTTACTATGTTTTATAAGTACACAACTCAACTCAATCCGAGAAGCATCACAACACACCATCAATCTATCTAAGCCATCCGGTAAAGTCAAAACATGAGATGATGTAAGACAATCTTTCAATGTCTTAAAACTCTTCTCACACTGATCCCACCACACAAACTTGGCCTTCTTTCGAGTCAACTTGGTTAATGGAGATGCATTAGATGATAAATCTTCAACAAACCTTCATCATAACTAGCCAATCCTAGAAAACTTTGAATTTCTGAAGGAGCAAGGTTGTCAAAGAATGCACATCCTTCACCAACTCCCTTTTAACCTCATCTATAAGATCAACTTCAACATCTTCCTTGCCTAGATTGCATTACGAGCTCAAAGTAACTCTCTCTAGTCGATAGGGAGGGATGGAAATAGGAAACATCAAGACACGTTCCATAGCATGATAAGAATCATGAAAAAGTGAAATATTTCCTAAAACACCTTGTAGCCTCCTACCCATATATGTGGAACACTTCAAACCCATGAATAAGACTCTACTTGATGCGGCATGTTGGAATCCTAGGACCATTAATACACCTAGTGCTCTGATACCATCTCTGCCACGACCTGGACCTAAGGTCTAGGAGTGGTATGGCGAATGGGAACCCGAGAGTCCCCAAACAAGCCTCAAAAATCTATATTCATATCATCAATTCAGAAGTGTATTCAAATAGTAAACACATACTTCTAAGGGACGAAAAAGTAGGAATCACGTTATGGGGATTTCATCGGAAAATGGTGCAACATGAAGTCACATAGCACATAGCACATAATACATAAAGAATAAGAGGCGGGTAAGCATGACTCACTCTATGGAGAAATCCGGGACATAGGATCTTTCACATCATATCATGTAGTCAAGTGAGAAGACTCATAACCAAATCACATATCGATATCCAATAGGTAACCAAGGCAAAACATAATCTCCAATGATAACACTTAGCAATAACCTAAAAGAGTTTACAAGATGTCCAACAGTGCCTCTAGTCATAAGATAGGACGGGGGCCAAGATATACCCCGGGATCACCCTTAAATGAAAATAAAATGAACAAAGGCACCATAAATAGATGATAGTAGGCTTGTCCTTGGAAGATAAGACTAACCACAACAAACAACTTATGATCTAAGCTAGACGTAGTACAGTGGATGAACTAGTCCTCGGTCCCTACATGGTGAGTTCATGTAGGCAAAAGTATGCGTTAGTATGTTTGAATATACTAAGTATGCGGGCATGCAATGCATATGACCTACCAAACTTGCATTCAATGTTAGATGACAAGGGCACATAATATAAATGGAGATATATAACAAGAGATACAGTATATAATATGCCATGTAACTGATGATACATGAAATGCATAAATGCTCATATATAGTGGGGATGTGACCTTAACCTACATCTCAAACACATGCGAGCTATTACATGAATTTGCCCGATGTGGACCTCCCATCGGGTTAGAGAAGATTACTTGCTACACCACACCTTATGACCCAGTCATTTTGTATGTGGTGGCCACCTTTCTTATGACCCGGTCATTTCGGTGATGGCTACCATTCCTATTATGGAACATAGTTCAAGGAAAGGGAGAGGACCCTCGGGGATAGCTCTGACGCCCCCAATCCATCGATGCTAAGTCAAACATACCATGAGAATACTTATATATATAAATGATTTCAAAAGAGGCATGTCATTTCAATTCATTCAATGTACATTTAGGCTCAAAAGCCAAATCGTAGTTCAATATCGTGTTTCTCATGCATAAGAATAGATCTTTCATTAAACAATATGGTGAAAACACCCAATATGCTCAAAGAGCCAATAACAATAGACATTTATGTGATCACATTCTTGTCATAACCAATATGTGAGCTTAACTCATCAAAAACATTTCATAAAACATATGTGAGCTTAACCCACTGGTAATTTCATAAATCCAATGCTGATAAATGCATATGCTATGAGTGAGATGAGAATAACATGGATAATTTAGACTCAAGCTTTATTCAACAATACATTATAAAATTCAAGTAGAAGCATAAGCAAAAGTCAAATTTAAATCATAATATAGATTACCCATGCACAATTAAGCTTTAAAGGGGACATGCACATTCATAACTTCATAACTTCAATGTAAATAATCATATTAGGGATTTAATCAACTTAAAATCATCAATAAAGCATAGACCATACATCAATTGAATTTATTAAATAATAATTCTCAAAACCCATATTTAAAGTAAGCAAATTTCTGTGAAAATCAATTGGAAAGAGTTGGGTCTTATTGGTTGAAAGGGACCAAGAATCAATCCCACATATCTTAGCTAATGAAGAAGATTCAAGAAGGAATTAGGGGAAGAAAGAGCCCTTCCCTGATTCCCAAGCTTAAAACACACAAGAGTTCTTTGAAAGAGGGTTAAGAGTGACTTGAGAGAATTTCAAATGTGAGGAATGAATTTGAATATTAGGAATAGAGTTTAGGTCATTAGGAAGTCTTTAGATAGCAGAGGAAGTCACAAAAAACCATTAGAATGGACAGAATTTATCAAAAAGCCATTAATGAAACAAGTTGAAAAATTGGACGTCAACACTTCAAGGGAGGGTATACGGTCCATGACATACCACATGAACCGTATAATCATCCGTGAACCAACATTTAGAAAAATTATGCCTGACGAAGGTCTGAAATGGTAATTCCATGCTTAGAAATGTTTTGACGAAATTGACTTCACGGAAGGGCCATATGGGTCATGTGGTGTCACACGAACCATGACACTGCCCCTGTCACCTTCCTTACACAAAAATCTACCATGACAAGTTATGCGACGCTGATTCTATACTTATAAAAATTTTCATTTCGAAAGCCATACCGACGGCCTCACATTCCGTATCACACTACACGAGTCGTGTGAGGGGCCGTGTGACCACACTTGTCTCAAATATTGGGGGAGTTTAAGCTAAGGCCATCATACGACCCACCAAATGGTCTGTGGATTGTCACATGGACCGTGAGGGGTCCAAGTGTGGTGTGTCTTAGGTTTTAATCAGCACATCAAAGGCCAACACTAATTTTTGAGGCCAAGGGTCACTTAACTGGAGGCCACACGGGTTGTGTGACCTCACACAGACTGTGAGGTCTCCCTTGAGGTTTCACCTTAATCCAAAACATCCCGAAACTGAAATTTTCAAGCTCCAACAAAGTCGTACAACGTTTGGGTCATTACAAAGAGGTATTGGTGATCTTTTGTTGCACCTATTGTTTATCCTTGTATTTGTCTGGATTGAACATTAGTGTGAAGGGATTTTAAATACTTGGTATGCCTGATTGCCTAATGTTTAGAGAAATGAAGATGCTTTGAATGTTTGAATTGAGAATGAATAGAAGTTGTGCACAAATGAAGGTGAAAAAGAATGAAATTTTTAATCTTCAATAGTGTTGAGTAATCAGTGATGTGGTATTCTGAATTAATTTTGTTTTATTCCAACATGTGCCAAATATGATGATTTCTCTCTTGGTATTCTCTTTTATGATTGAATTATGCAATTTTTAAAGGTGAAATATAGGTTAATAGCAATTTGTTCCAAGTCGGTCTGAAGAGCCTGGGGAATTGGAATTCTTAGAATGAGTTATGTACTCTCTACAATTAATACAATGAGGACAATGAATTCTTTTTGTGTGTAGGAGGGGGGATGGGGAGGGGTACTTTATTTAATATCCAACCTTTGTCTTGAAATGCATATGGTATGAGTAGCATACTCTTTAATTATGAGGACACGTGAAAATTCTTTGGGAGGTTTGAAGGATTTTGCATAGAGTGTCAATCTTTTTTCCTAGTTACTCCTTAATTATATGTTTCTTTTCCTTTCATCTTGTATTCTTCATTTCTAGCATGAGTAACTTACTTCAATGACTGGGGTTGTAGACTCTTGTGGCATTAATATTAATTAGTATTAGTTTATCTAGCTTATTATTACTTGGATTTTGATTATCAACCTGTTTATGTTTTTATTTTTTCAATTTGGCTGCAAACACTAAATTAAGCCCTACACATCCATTTCTTACTTGGAAGAGTGAAAATTGGATTGGGTATTGAACAAGTAGCAAGGAATTGTATATTGAGAGTTATTTTGCTTGATTAATAGAATCAAACTAGGAATGAGGAGATTCTTACTTGGATTTATCATTTGAGATTTAGTGTTTCTTTCTCTTGAGTTTGGAAGAACATGCGGGGATTACCTTGCTAGAATAGGAAAATTCTAGTAAGTAGTTTCCAAACAACAAACAACATACCTGGTGGGATCCCACAAGTGGGGTCTGGGGAGGATAAAATGTACGCAGACCTTACCACTACCTCGTAGAGATAGAGAGGCTATTTCCGGGGAACACTCGTCTCAAGAATCAAGCCTCATAAGCAAAAAAATACTATTATAGAAATAAAGGGAAAAGAACAACAAAGAGAAAAACAACTAATAATGAAAAGTAAAAGATAGTATGTAAATACGAAAAAATAACAGTAAAACAATAACAAAAAAGTAACAAATATAAGACGGATAATGACAACATAGGATAAAACTGACTACTCTTACTACCTACTATATCACTAGGCCAAACTTCATTCAATCCTCACTAACCTATTAGCCTACTAAACTAATACGCGACCTCCACTTCTTTATGTCTAAGGTCATATCCTCAGTGAGATGGAGTTTCGCCAAATCTTATTTGATCACCTTCCCCCAATACTTCTTCGGCCTACCTCTACCTCTATGAGTAACCGCTAACTTCATCCTTTCGCACTTCCTAACAGGTGAATCGATACTTCTTCTCTGCACATGTCCAAACCAATGAAGTCTCGCTTCCCTCACCTTGTTAGCTATTGGGGCCACCTCTAACTTTTCCTGAATGGTCTCATTCCTAACCTTGTGGCCCTTGGTATGTTCACACATCCATTTCAATATCCTCATCTCTGGTACCTGCATCTTCTGAACATGTGAGTTTCATGAAACAAATATTCCATGTTGAGATTACAACCATGGATCCTTTTAAAATTAGAAAAAACAAGTCACATTTTCTTGCATTCCAATCTATCTTGCTCAAATTTTCTTGCATTCCAAGCTATCTTGCTTAGACTCTTCCAAAATGACGGTAGGTGCATGTCGGATCCTCCAAAAATACTGTATTTTTTAAGATATGATCCGATACAGGTGCAACAAAATTTTTGGAAATTTCAAGCAAATTAGATTCCAAGTGGTCGTTTAAATGCCTGGCTTTAGTAAAATAGTCTAGTTTTAAATTTAATTATTCACTCACATTTTATGTAGCTCTGCTGTATATTTTCTTGCATTCTAAGTGTTAAATATTTTCTTGAAAATGACATACAAAATCACTCATATTTTATTGCATCATATTTTATGCATCGGACCTCAATAGCTTTGTTGTGAATTTTTGATTTCATGTACTAAATTCTCGTCTTTTTTTCCTAAGGCTCTGATTTTATTGATTTATTTTGTAAGTGATTGAACATGTTCGGGTCAGTTTGTATATACTTCAATTTTTCATTTCTAAAAAAATACTAATCTCTCAAATTTTAAATGAATTAGTCCAAGTATTCCTTATCCAAGTATTCCTTAAGAAGAAAAAGGCAGGAAACACTACTTATAATGCTAATTACTACAATCATTCAAGGTTGTTATAGAATTATATAAAAATATTAAGTTAATTTTTTATATGACAAACTCTATAGTACACATAATATGAATGTTCACAAAAAGAATCTTTTCTTTCATCAAATTTTGGGATAGTGACTCGGTTTTATTTTATTCCAAAAGCAGATGGGCTCAAAAGAAGCAAACAATAAACAAGGTCCAGTATAAAGGAGTTCAATGGTCGGTCACTATACTGACTTGTGCACAATAAAAGGAAACCATGGTCAATTTCCTAATTTTGACTCCCACTCCTTCAGTTTCATCTGTCCGCATCCGATGCTCCTGTGGACTCCGACCAGGTGATTCCTCTTCCTCCATTCTGGATAACTAACTTCCTTCATCTTCATCTTGTGTCACATAAAGCATTCACCTATCAAAGGTATGTTCCTAGCCCTTCTCTCACTTTGCTTCACAAATTTTAGAAGCAATAAGCTTGTCATTTAATGTTCATGTGTCATCTCCGGTGGAAAAGTTCTCATTTGAAGAGTCAGGGCCTATCTCTCATCTCAGTCCATGTGAGTTGTGTATGTCTACCCTCCTCTACTTTGTTGTATTTCCCTTCCTCTTTTGATCCTATTTTCATTGTCAGAAGCCCTAATGGAAAAAGAGAGTTTGCTCGCGTGGCTTTTGACATGGTCTAAACATGGACGCATGCTCTAATTACCTACCTAGTCATGAATCTTCCCCTTTTACTAGTTTTGTATCACTTTTTGGATGGTGATTTGCTTAGGTTTAGTTAGGATGTGCACAGTACTTTCCTTTGGCCATCTACTATGTTGTAAATATATGTTCTATGCAAACTCGTGGGTCATGTAATTAGCTTTGAGTCTACTTGCTAATATTTATGCTACCCCTTGTCCTTAATGATAATTAAGGGATTTCATCCATGTTTAAAGTTTTATCTTGCCATATTAGGAACATGATTGAATGACCTGAATATATGCTTTTCCTAACTATCGATTGTTGTATTAGCTATAAAGTTTGCTAACTGGTTAGCTTCTCTGGTATGCCTTTATTCCATTAGCATTAGGATCGCTTCCACCAAGTCCACTATCTTTTATGGAATTTTCCATACTTTCTGAAGTATGTTCCTAAGACTTAATGAATCAGTTTCCAACAAAATATGCTCAAAACCTTGTGATACACGAAAAATTAGAGCTTCCCTATTGGCTTGTTTTCCAGTAATTATGTTGGTTGCCTCCCCTAGATAGTTGGATTCAACATATGGAAGATTTCCCTATTTATCCCTGATGCAAAATCCATAGGAGCTCCTGCCTGGATTTCCTTTACTTGCTCCATCTGTGTTGTATTTTACCCATCCTGGATTTGGAGTCTTCCATCTTATGATGCTAACCTTTAAATTAGGTTTTTTTTTACCTATGTAGCATATCAAAACTTTCTATCCAGCACATAGGCACCTTTTCATGAAAAGAATCAAATTCTACCATATTACGTGAAATTAAGATTTAGTCATGTACCATTTTGCTAAATTCATGATAATTATTCATAATTTTTAAAAATGTAACTAGACACATAAATAGCTATGTCAAGATAGCCATCCTAGTATTCCAAAAAAAGTGATAGAGCTAAAATGGTTACAGGCTAGAGAAGTTTATTCAACCTATTCAGTCAGTATTATGCTTAATCCTTACCATTTATGATGTCTGCTAAACCTCTCCACCCAACATTTCAAACACTTAGATAGACTTTTTTACCTTCCCTTCTTTGCTTTAGGCCTTTTCCAAGTGCCTTTGTCGTGCCCCGAGAGGATACCCGGAACATGGACGACACCCATAGACTATTGCTAGTCTCCAAGCGAACCACTTAGCCTCATCACATCTATTCAATCAAATATCTCTATAGATCAGCGGAAGGAAAAACAAGTAAATATGCTCATCTCATCTAGTGTCTCAACTCATATATATAATAATAGAAGGTTAGTACAAAGAACTAGCTCACAATCTCAACGTCACGCTTGACTATCATCTATGAAGCCTCTATCTCTAATCAAGTGGTGCCAATAACAAAGCCATGGCTACCCAAGTCAAAACGTAAGACTAGTGTAGTCTAACTCAAAGCAAGATGAAATAAATAATAGTGGATCCTCCGGAGTAAGGGAGGCTTACCAATAAGCTGAATATCTCAGATCTTCAAAGTAGCACCTGTTGACGATCCCTAATCCCTGTATCTGCATCATAAAATAATGCAGCGCCGAGTGGCATCAATACGTAAAATGTATATTATATCAAATAGTTGAATGAAACAGAAACAGGTAGAATAATACGAAACAACATCAACTCAGAACAAACATCAAATCAAATCAAATAGTCAAATGTCCATCTATGCAAGAATCAAGAGTAGACAAGTGACCCATCAACCAATCAACCTTATCTATCAAATCAGAATCATCTCATAGGAACTCATCTCATAACATCTCATCTTATCTCGACTTAGAGTACTCTAGGTAGGAACTTTCTGGAATTTTCTCTTATCTGGCAACAATCACTCATGAGCTAGTGAATGTACAATAGTCAAGCTATGTTTCCACAACCGTTCCAAACTTTCCAAGTAGGGATCAAATTGAATCCCAAAGGGAAACACAATCAACTAAGTCCTCTATTGCTTTAAGGGACTTCTAATCAAGAGGTAACCACAATATAATGTGATGATTCAATGCCTCACCTATGTTTGGCGACGTAGTTTGACGAGTGCAACTCGGACTAACTCTTACTCTTTTGGTGCTAGATACTCCTCCCATTATTCAATTCTCATAAGACTATCAATCCAATCCAATCATAGGGACTTTCAACCCTATCATCAATCAATTTCATAGGGACTTTAGCCCTTTCATCAATCAATCTCATAGGGGCTTTATCCCTTTCATCAATCAATCTCATAGGGAATTTAGCCCTTTTATCAAGGAACATCTAAATCAAAGACTCAAGATTTAGAACAATCTTCAAGGAAAAATCGAATAGAAAAATTAGTGGAGTTCATTTAAGGAGACTCAAAGGACTATCAAGTTCTATCAACTCATAATCATTCTCTCATCACAATCACAATCACAATCAACATCCTCCAGTCAAGGCTCTAGACCCAATTCTTAAGTTCATTCATGCATGCTTTCAAAATAGTCATGTAGGGTTATGCAATTTCTCTTGAAAATATTCAGTTCAAGGAAACAAGTTTATGATGATCATCAACATAGGAAAGTATATGAATATAATAAGATTTTCAACAAAAAAACATCAAGAGATCATGTATGTAAACTCTTTAAACCTTCAACTCTTCTATCACCATATATGGGGCACATGAAAGAACAGTCTCATGCTTTTAGTTTAGCATTACATACCTGGAATGAAGCTATTAACAATCACCTTCAAGAATTCCTCTTGAATTCCTCAATTTCAAGCTCTTCTCCTCTTTCCTCAAGCCCTAGTCTTATTAGATTATTAGAATCAGACCTCGAATGGGGTTTTAGACCCTTTTAACGTCAAAAATGACCTAATTATATTGTGTATAGAGTTTAGGAGGGGTTGGGAATTGATCGGAATGCCTCTCACAAAATTTAGAATTTTTTCAACTTCGGAATAGCCCAGTCCGCGACGCGGACTGGTCATGCATAGTGTATTTTCTCCAAAAAGTTTTTGAACGAGTTTTCCCAATCTCGTCAAAGTTATTTGAAAAACATAAGTGTGACTCCGCTATAGAGGCGCGACGCACCTCCTTCGCGCATCGTCACTGTTTCCATTTTCGGATCGAAAAATTATCTTTTGATCCGATCACTCTAGAAATTGACCGAGATCATTTTCCCACTCAATATTTCTTGCTGATCACTAATTCGGCCTCGGATTTTCCATATGAGTATTGGAAGATGCGTTACGTGCATATCCTTCCTCCAGTGGTATTTTGATAATTTTATCGGGTGTTACATCATCTCCCCTTGGGATCATTCATCCTCGAATGATGAGTAAATGTCACGACCCGGGGTTAGAGCCTAGATGTGACACAGCGAATGGGAACCCGAGAGTCCCCAAACAAGCCTTAAGTATCTATATCCACATCATAGGTTCAAGAATAATATTCAAATGGTAACACAAAGTTCTAATGGACGGGAAAAATAGGACTCACGCTATAGGGCAATACGGGGCTAGGGACTTCCCACCTTTCCATACAAAAATATATAGATAGTCAAATAGAATATTCTCATAAATCACTCCCACAATACATAAGCAACATAATGATCATAACAAACAGATTTCAAAAGAGTCTACATAATGTCCAACAAATGGCTCTAGTAAAAAGGAACAGGGGCCGAGACAAGTTCCGGGCTCACCCTCAAATAAGGAAGAACATTGAGAAATAACACAAAAGAAAGGCAGTTGGCTCATTTTTAGAAGACAAGACTCACTATTGTATATTCCGGGATTTGACTATTCGTCGAAAGGTTGGTAATCAAAGTGCTCCTCCCCTACATGGTAAAATTGTGTAGGCATAGAGTATGCGTTAGTACATTTCAATGTACTAAGTATGCGGACATGCAATGCATATGACTTATCCAACCTGCATTTCAATGTTAGATGATAATGGCTCATAATATAGAAAGAATCATATGTACAATGGAAATATATACAACATGCCATGAACTTTATGATGCATGAAATGCAACAATGCTCATATATACTGGGGATGGACTATAATCGACAAATCAAACTCATGCGAGCTATTACATGAATTAGACCAATTGGGACCTCCCACCTGTAGGGAGAAGATTAAATGCCAAAGGTAACCTACATCACCTTCGGAACATACCATTTCGGTAGATGGTCACCATTCTTACGGAACTCACCATTTTAGAAGGATTTTCCATTATCATAAAAAAATAACCATCCCTTATGACTCGGTCATTTCGGTAATGGCTAACGTTCCTATATTGGAACATAGTTCAAGGAAAGGGAGAGGACTTTTTGGGATAGCCCTATCACCCCCAATTCATCGGTGCTAAGTCAACAACATCCCACATGAATACTTATACATCTACGTGCTTTCAAGCGATACAATATTCATTATAAAACTGTTCAATGCAAATTTAGGCTCAAATACCAAATCATAAATCATAACCGTGATGCTTATGCAAGGAATAACTCATGCACATATACAAGATGGTGCAAGCACCCGAGATGCTCAAAGAGCTATAATCATAAGACAAATATGTGATCACATTCTTGTCATAACCAATGGCTTACCAAAATAATATCATAATAGTTTCATAAAACATAATTGGGTCTAACCCACTTCATAATTTCCATATAAGCAATGTATATGAATGCAAATGCAATGCATGATGTGAGGTTGGCATGGGTAACATAAATTCGAGTTTAAAATCTTCTATATAAAGTGAAATTGAGGAAATCCATAATTAAATCCACATATAAATCGTAATGTAGATCACCCATGCATAAATCAACATTAAAGGGGATGTTATAGCCCATACATCAATTAAATAGTAAATCAAGTAATGAAAATTCATATTTAAAGTAGAATAAATTCATGAAATCAATTGAAAGATTTTTGGGTCTTCTTGGTTGAAAGGGACGAAGAATCTATCTCACATACCTTGATTGAGGAGCTGAATTTGAGGGATGAACTTAGCTTGAATTGGACTCCAATAGAACCCTAACTTGAACCTTGAGAGGGAAGAGTAGAGAGGAATAGGGAGACAATCTTATGAGGGTAGAAGGTCTTAGGAGAATGAATTAGGAGGGGAGGGGATATCAGTTGAATTAGGGGTTTAGGATAGGTAAAAAGCTCACAATTCATAATTAAAATATATTAAAATTACATAAATGCCATTAATAAAACTGATAGAAATTGGAAGCGTCATGTCCATATGGTCACGTACACGGTCGGTGAGTCGCCACACGGACCGTGAACAGTGACCGTGATCCGTCACATAGGAATATTTGCAGCGCTAATGCTGGGAATTTATTCGAGGCTAAGGGGTACCACATGGACAGCTACACGATCCGTGTGACTACACACGGGCAGTGACATCGACCATGTGATGGTACTTGAAATAAATTTTGCATGACAACGTTACGAGATAGTATTTCCATACTTAGAAAAATTTTAAGTAGCGAGTTACACGGAGGACCACACAGTGCGTGACACTCCACATGGACCGTGTGAGTTGTCATGTGCTCTCACTTCATCAAAATCCCTTTTGTCTCAAAATTGCTCCCTTTACTGTGAACTGGACCAAGTGTCCCTTCACGGGAGGCCACACGGACCGTGTGGCTTCACACAGACCGTGTGGGCCTTCCGTAGAGTGATAGCTGGCTGTTCACTTGGGAAAATTCCAAGAGATTTGGGAAACGCCATTCGAAAAATTCAGGTCCTTACATCATCTTCGCCTAAGAATATTTTCCCCCGAATGTGCAAGAACAAGACTTGAAAGGCTTGACTTAGAACACGAAACATTGTAACATAAGGTACAATGCATAGATCATTATTTGAAAAATCATGAATCCTCTAAACTCTTATCAAAATTGTATTCAAGTCATTCAAAACATTAAAAAATCTTTTTTCGTGCCATGTATGCATGTCATGCCATGAGACTCAAGAGGGAAAGAAATGGGACCACTAGAAAAAGGGAGAACCTAGTACCTTAGGCTCGAGTATATTGGAAGAGATGAGGGTATCGCTTCACCATGTCCAGCTTCGCCTCCCAAGTAGCATTCTCCACGTGCTGATTTCTCCAAAGCACCTTCACCAAAACAACGTCCTTGTTACGAAGCCACTTTACTTGCCTATCAAATATTTCCACCGGAATTCCTCATAAGACAAGTTTTCTTCAACCTCAATCCCTTCTAAGGGCATAATGGTGCTAGGATCACTAACTAGCTTCCTCAACATAGATACATGAAAGACTGGGTGAATGGAACTCAAATCCGGAGTCAACTCCAACCTATAAGCCACACCTCCAACTCGCTTAACGATCTCATAAGGGCCAACATACTGAGGGCTTAGCTTGCCCTTCTTACCAAAATGCATCACACCCTTTATAGGCGAAACCTTCATATATACCCAATCACCGACACAAAATTCAAGATCCCTCCTCCTGACATCCGAGTAAGACTTTTGATGACTTTGGGCAGTTTTCAACCTTTCCCTAATCACCGTCATGTTTTCCATGGCCTCTATCACTAGATCCGAACCAACTAGTGCCATCTATCCCAACTCTAACCACCACACCAGTGATCTACACCTCTCCTATATAAAGCCTCAAACGACGCCATACCAATGCTAGCATGAATGCTATTATGCAAACTCAATGAGTGGAAGGTGGTCATCCCAGTTTCCTTTAAACTCCAACACATAAGCCCTCAACATATCCTCAAAGGTTTGAATAGTCCTCTCCGCTTGGCCATTGGTTTGAGGATGAAAAGTGGTCCTCAACTTAATCTTAGTTCCAAGTCCCTTCTTAAAAGATCTCAAAAAGTGGGAAGTGAATTGGGTACCATGGTCCGATATGATGGACCTAGGCATACCATGCAACCTCACCAACTCTTGGATATACAACGTTGCATAATCCTCGGCTCCAAAAGTAGTCTTGACCGGTAGGAAGTGAGCCGACTTCGTCATTAGATCAACGACAACCCAAATATAGTCAAATTGCCTTCGAGTCCGAGTCAACCCTACCAGAAAATCTATATTTACATCTTTCTATTTCCATGTGGGAATCTCAATGTATTGGGCCAAGCCGGGCCTTTGGTGCTCTACCTTCACTTGTTGATAACTCAGGCATTCTGATACAAACTTATCGATGTCTTTCTTCATACCATACAACCAATACTCTTCTTTCAAATCCTGATACATTTTGGTAAACCCCGGGTGAATAGAATAATGAGAGTTGTGAGCTTCACTCATAATCACCCTCCTAAGATCATCCACATCCGTAACACAAAGCCAGTCTTAGTACCAGAGTACACAATCTCCTCCTTAGGAGATCACCTCGATCTCTTTTTTGGCAACCAAATTCTTTAATTCAAGTAACGATGGGTCTAAATCTTACTTAGTCTTTACATTACTCACCATGAAAGATTCCGCTCCGGATACCACCATCACTCAAATCAGCCAACCTAAAACCCAACCTGGCTAACCGATGAACATCTCTTGCCAACTCCTTCCTTTCTTTCCCAACATGTGCCACACTTCTCATAGACAACCTGCTGAGAGCATTGGCCACAACATTGGCCTTGCCGGGATGATACAGAACACTCATGTCGTAATCCTTTAGGAGCTCCAACCACCTCCTTTGCCTCAAATTTAGATCCCCTTGAGTGAATAAAGATTGCAAACTCTTGTGATTGGTGAACACATCAACATGAACCCCATACAAATAATGCCTCCAAATCTTAAAGGTGAAAATTACCACCGCCAACTCGAGGTCATGCATTGGGTGATTACGTTTATGCACCTTCAACTGCCTTGATGCATACGCTATTACCTTACCATGTTGCATAAGCACACAACCCAACCTAATCTGCGAGGCATCACAGTATACCAAGAATCCCTCCAAACCATTCGGTAAAGTCGGGACGGGAGCCGAAGTAAGCCGATCCTTTAAAGTCTGGAAACTCTGCTCGCATTTGTTCGACCACACAAACTTAGCCTTCATCTGGTTAACCTTAGTCAATAGAGATGCAATAGCTGAGAATCCTTCAATAGACCTTCTGTAATATCCGTCTAACCCAAGAAAACTTCAAATATCTGAAAGAGTCAACTGTCTGGGCCAATTCTTCAAAGTCTCGGTCATCTTTGGATCCACATTGATACCATCATCGGACACCACATGACCATGGAAAACTACTTTGACCAACAAAAATTTATATTTGCTAAACTTGGCGCACAACGTTTTCTTTGTCAAAGTTTGGAGGATCATCCTCAAGTGATCCCCATGCTCCTGCTCACTTCGGGAGTAAATGAGAATGTCATCAATGAAGATCACCACAAAATTGTCAAGGAATGGCCTAAACACCAGATTCATTAAATCCATGAACACGGTCGGAGCATCGGTTAGGCCGAATGACATCACCAAAAATTCAAAGTGCCCATACCTTGTCTTAAAGGTTATTTT
Organism: Solanum rostratum; assembly: GCA_029948455.1. Classification (NCBI taxonomy): domain Eukaryota; kingdom Viridiplantae; phylum Streptophyta; class Magnoliopsida; order Solanales; family Solanaceae; genus Solanum; species Solanum rostratum. Next base: position 11,591,749 of record CM057054.1, read on the forward strand.
GGGGATGTCACACTCCCTAATCTTCAACTGATGATACCCGGAATGAAGATCAATCTTTGAGAAATGGGTAGCCCTCTGAAGATGGTCAGACAAGTCATCGATCCTGGGCAATGGGTATTTATTCTTAACGGTCACCTTGTTCAGTTGCCTATAATTAATACACATCTGGAGAGAAGCATCCTTCTTTCTTAAATACAACATTAGAGCACCCCATGGTGATATACTGGGCTGAATGAAACCTTTCTCCAACAAATCCTTTAACTGCTCTTTCAATTCTTTCAACTTCACCGGCGCCATATGATAAGGAGGAATAAAGATAGGTTGAGTATCCGGAAGAAGATCTATGCTAAAGTCTACCTCTCTTTCACGAGGAATGACCAGCAAGTCTTCGAGAAAGACATTTAAAAACTCATTCACCACAGGCACTGGCTCAAGAGTAGTCACTTCAGACTCCATATCCTTGACCCTCACAATATGATGAATGCAACCCTTAGAGATCATTCTCCGTGCCTTGAGGTGGGAAATAAATTACACTTTAACAAAGGAATCACCACCCTTCCATTCAAGAATCAACTCACCGGGAGGTATAAACTGGACCTTTCGGGTTCTACAATCTATACAGGCATATGATGCATGCAACCAATCCATCCCAAGAATCACATCAAAGCCGAACATCTCAAGTTCCATAAGAACACATGAAAAAACATCGTGCAACATAGAAACATACAACAATGATAGACTCTATGTGCAACAACAGATTCACCCATGGGAGTATAAGCTGAGAAAGGGTCCCTTAAAACCTTGGGACTCAAACCAAATTTAACAGCTAACAGAGGAGTCACAAAAGAAAAATTTGCACCTAGATCATGAAAAATATAAGCATCAAAATCAAAGACTTTTAACATACCGATCACAACATCCGAAGCTTCCTCGACATCTTGGCGGGCATGGAGCACATAAAATCAGTTGTTCTTTAGGACACCACCGTAGGGAGCTCTTTGTTGGCCTTGCCCGCCTTGAGCCACCTGACCTTGGCCTCTACGGACATTCCTAGGACAATCAGCAACCTTATGATTTTTATCACCACACCCGAAGCAAGCACCAAAATCCTTCCAACAAACTCCTATATGGGGCTTCCCACACTTGCCGCAAATAGGATACCCCTGACCGCCACCAACCGGTGCCCTGGGAGGAGGAACTCAATCATTAGCAACGTGAATACTAGAGCCTTGGCCTTGTTGGAAGCGATCGAAACTGCCACTCTGAGAGCCTGAGAATCCACCATCAAAACGAGTCCTCTAAGGGTCGTGGACCCTTCTATCCTTGAATTTCTCCGCCTCGATCTATTTTGCATACACTGTGAGTCTAGCAATATCCATATCCCATATAAGCATAGCAGTACGACATTTCTTCATAAGTAAATTAGAGATACCCAAAACAAACTTGTGCTTTCTTGCACGGGGGTCAGCCATAAGTGATGAAACATACTTGGAAGGCTTTGTGAATTTGAGGGCATAGTCCCTCACACTCATACCTCCTTTCTTGAGATTGATAAACTAAGTCATTTTGCCTCCCTAAGCTCAAGCGGAAAGAAGCAATCAAGGAAAGCAAATCTAAACTCTTCCCAATTGACATCACCACCACAAACTCTCTCCAAAGACCATTGAGTATACCATACCTGAGCCACATCTTTCAGTTGATAGTCAGCCAATTCAGCCTTCTCTTCAGAAGTGACACCCATGATGTTCAGTATCTTGGTAAGCTCATCAATGAACTTTTGGGCATCCTCATTAGCCTTTGATCCATGAAACTCTGGAGGGTTCATCCGAATGAAATCCCTCACTCTAGAAGTAGGCGTAGGATCCCGTGACAAGTTAGCCTGTCTTTCTTTAGAATTGACCACCTGAGCGAGCATAGCAAAGGCTGTGCCGAACTCACCATTTGAGATGGGTTCATCCATAGCCTGGTGGGGAGCCTGATCTTCATTAGCTGAAGCCGGCCTTGGTGGGAGAGGTCTTCCTTGAGGCATCTTCTGAAATGGATTGACAACACCGTCAAGATAAGGGAACCAAATATACTAGTCATAGCACGACATAAGACATGAAAAAGTGAGGCAATTCCCAGAACATTTTTGTAGCCTCCTACTCATAGGTATGGTGCACTTCACACTCATGAATAGGACTCTACTTGTCGTAGTTTGTTGGACATCTAAGGACCATTTATAAACCTAGTGCTCTAATACCATCTTTTGTCACAACCCGGGGTTAGGGCATAGATGTGACACGGCGAATGGGAACCCGAGAGTCCCTAAATAAGCCTCAAGTATCTATATCCACATCATCGGTTCAAGAATAACATTCAAATAGTAATACAAAGTTCTAAGGGATGGGAATAATAGGACTCACGCTATGAGGCAATACGGGGCTAGGGACTTCCCACCTTTCCACACCAAAACATACCGATAGCCAAATAGAATATTCTCATATATCACTCCTACAATACATAAGCAAGATAATAGTCATAACAATTCAAAAGAGTCTACATAATGTCCAACAAATGCCCTAGTAAAAAGGAATGGGGGCTGGGACAAATTCTGGGCTCACCCTCAAATAAGAAAGAATGTCCTGAAATAACATAAAAGAAAGGCAGTTGGATCGTCCTTGGAAGACGGGACTCACCTGTATACTCCATGAATGGACTATTCATCGAAAGGTTGGTAATCAAAGTGCTCAGCCCCTACAAGGTAAAATCATGTAGGCATAGAGTATGTGTTAGTACATTCGAATGTGCTAAGTATGCGGGCTTGCAATGCATATGACTTATCAAACCTGCATTTCAATGTTAGATGACAATGGCTCATAATATAGAAAGAATCATATATTCAATGGAAATATATACAAGATGCCATGAAATTTATGATGCATGAAATACAACAATGCTCATGTATAGTGGGGATGGACTATAACCGAAGAATCAAACTCATGCGAGCTATTACATGAATCCGACCGATGGGGACCTCTTACCGATAGGGAGAAGATTACTTGCCAAAGGTAAGCTACATCACACCTTATGGAACACACCATTTTGGTGGATGGTTACCTTCCTTACGAAACTCACCATTTCAGAAGGATTTTCCCTAATCATACATATCATAATTGTAAACGAATAACCATCCCTTGTGACCCGATCATTTCGGTAATGGCTAACATTCCTATGTTGGCATATAGTTCAAGGAAAGGGAGAGGGATTTTGGGGATATCCCTATCACCCCCAATCCATCGATGCTAAGTCAACAACATCCCACATGAATATTTATACATATACATGCTTTCAAGAGATACAATATTCATTACAAAACAGTCCAATGCAAATTTAGGCTCAAATACCAAATCATAAATCCTAATCGTGATGCTCATGCAAGGAATGGCTCATACACATATACAATATGGTGCAAGCACCTGAGATGCTGAAAGAGTCATAATCATAAGACAAATATGTGATCACATTCTTGTCATAACCAATGCCTTACCAAAATCATATCATAATAGTTTCATAAAACATAATTGGGCTTAACACACTTCATAATTTCTGTATAAGCCAATGTATATGAATACAAATGAAATGCACGATGTGAGATTGGCATGGGTAACATAAATTCGAGTTTTAAATCAGCTATATAAAGTGAAATTGAGGAAATCCATAATTAAATCCACATGTAAATCATAATATAGATCACTCATGCATAAATCAACTTTAAAGGGGAAATGCATGTTCATAACTTCATAATTTAATATAAATCATCATAATAATGTTCAGAGTGAATTGGGTTTATAGGTAGAATACAACCCATACATCAATTGGATTTAAATAAATCAAGTCATGAAAGTTCATATTTAAAGTAGACTAAATTCATGGAATCAATTGAAGGATTTTTGGGTCTTCTTGGTTGAAAGGGACCAAGAATCAATCTCACATACCTTGATTGCAGAGCTGAATTTGGAGGATGAACTTAAGCTGAATTTGACTCCAATAGAACCCTAGCTTGAATCTTGAGAGGGAAGAGTAGAGAGGAATAGGGAGGTGATCTTTTGAGGGGTAGAAGGTTTTAGAAGAATGAAGATGGGAGGGGATATCAGTTGAATTAGGGGTTTAGGATAGGTAAAAGGTTACAATTCATAATTAAAATAAATTGAAATTACATAAATGCCAGTAACAAAATGGACAGAAATTGGAACCGCCAGGTCCATACGGTCGCCTACACGGTCCGTGAGTCGCCACATACACCGTGAATAGTGAATATGATCAATCACTTTGGAATATTTGCAACGCCAATGCTTGGAATTTATTCGAGGCTAAGGGGCACCACACGAATTGTTACACGGTCTGTGTGACTTCACACGGGTCGTGACATTGACCGTGTGATGGTACTTGAAATAATTTTCACATGACAAAGTTACGAGGCAGAATACATCCACACTTAGTAAAATTTTACGTAGCGAGTTACACGGAGAGCCACATTGGTCTGTGACAAAACACACGGACCGTGTGAGTAGCCGTGTGCCCTCATTAGGTCAAAATACCTTCTGTCTCCAAATTGCTCCCCCCTCTACTATGAACTAGACCAAGGGTCCCTTTACGAGAGGCCACACAGACCGTGTGGCTTCACATGGCCCGTGTGGGCCTTCCGTGGAGTGATACCTGGCAGTTCACTTGGGATAATTCCAAGAGATTTGGGAAGCGCCACTCGAAAAATCTAGGTCCTTGCAGTAAAGGTGGAGATCAAGGCACAAATAGACTCAAGACTCATCTCAACATTCAACTTCAACCAATCAAACTCTCCACTTTCATTATTCTCAATCAATTCCATTCGAACTTAGGAATAGACAATCGACTCAAGAATAGATCAATCAATCTAGTTAAGGGTAAGAAATGTACCTTCTACGTTCTCATCATTTGGAACGAATAGGTGCAAATATTTGGACTTCATCTTTTCCTCAACTTCCCATGTGGCTTCCTAAACGAATTAATTTCTCCATAGGACATTGACTGAGGCTATCTCTTTATTTCTTAACTTACGAATCTGACGATCAAGGATTTGGACCAGGATCTCTTCTTAGGCCAAGCTATCCTTCACTCCAGTTTTATCGACAGGGATCACCAAGAAATGATCTCCCAAGAACTTTTTCAACATCGAGACATAGAATGCTGGATGGAATCCATCTAACTCGGAAGGCAACTTTAACTCATAAGCAACCTTCCCAATCCTCTTCACAATCTGATAGAGTCCAACATAGCATGGACTAAACTTTCCCTTCTTCCCAAATCTTATGACACCCTTCATAGGTGACACTTTCAAGTACACCCAATCATTTACCTCGAACTCCAAGTCTCTTCTCTTCATATCGGTATAAGATTTATGGCGACTCTAGGCATTCTTTAATATCTCTCTAATGACCTTAATCTTCTCCATCGATTGGTGGATAAGATCAAGCCCAATAAATTCTGCTTCTCCAACTTCAAACCACCCAATTGGTGATCCACGTCTCCTCCCATACAAGGCTTCATAGGGAGCTATTTGAATGCTTGCATGATAACTACTTTTATATGGAAATTCAATCAATGGTAGGTGATCATCCCAATTTCCTTTGAAATCAAGAACACAGGCTTTCAACATATCCTCTAATATCTGAATTGTGCACTCTGCTTGACCATCTGTCTGTGGATGAAAGGTTGTACTCAGGTTCACTTTAGTACCCAATCCTTTTTGGAACGATCTACAAAATTGGGAGGTAAATTGAGCTCCTATGTCCGAGATAATGGACAAGGGAACTCCATGCAACCTCACAATCTCCTAGATATACAACTTGGCATACTCCTCCGCAATGTTGGTTGTCGTAACTGCTAAGAAGTGATCTGATTTGGTCTTCCTATCCACGATCACCCATATCGAATCATGTTGCTTTTGAGACCTCGGTAGACCAGTAATGACATCCGTAATGATCATTTCCCACTTCCATTCACGAATCTCAAAGTTCTAGTGATATGGGTTTCAACCATGATTCTATCTCGAATACCATCAACATCTGGAACACACGATCTACTCTGGTATTTCAACACTCCATCTCCCTCTTTGGAGAAAATCATCATTTTCTGTGTGTGGACAACCTCCTTCAATTGGAGTATGACAGGATCTTCGGCTTGCTTTTCCTTCACCTCAGCAACCAAGGATGAACCAGACCTATTTTGAACATTAAATCCTCCATTATCATTTTCTTTAAGTTGCACTTCCTATCGGGCCAATCGATGCACTTTTTTGGCCAACTCCTTCTTCCCCTCCCCAACATAGGCCGTGCTACCCATTGACAACCTGCTAAGAGCATCAACAACAATGTTAGCCTTACCTGGATGGTAGAGAATGTTCATATCGTAATCCTTGAGCAACTCCAACCATCTCGTCTGTCGTAGGTTGAGCTCTTTCTGACTAAAGACATACTGCAAGCTCTAGTGGTCAGTGAACACATCCACATGCACTCCATATAAGTAGTGGCGCCAGATTTTAAGTGCAAACACCATTGGTGCCAACTCAAGATCATGGGTTGGATAATTCCTCTCATGAACCTTAAGTTGTCTAGAAGTTTAGGCTATCACCTTCACCCTCTACATTAGCGCACATCCCAATCCAATTCTTGAAGCATCAGAATAGACTACAAAGTCCTCTATCCTATCGGGCAAGGTTAGAACTGGTGCAGTAGTCAGTCTCGTCTTCAACTCTTGGAAACTCTTCTCACATTCGTCGGACCACTGAAACTTGACCTTTTTCTGAGTCAATTTAGTCAATGATGCGGATAAGGAAGAAATCCATCAAAAAATCTGTGGTAGTAGCCTGCCAACCCCAAGAAACTTCACATGTCAGTCGAAGAGGTCAGACTGGGCTAATTCTTAACTGCTTCAATCTTTTGAGCATCTACTCGAATACTATCACCGGAAACCACGTTTCCTAGAAAAGCCATTGACTTAAGCCAAAATTCATATTTCGAGAATTTAGCACACAACTCATGGTCCTTAAGTGTTTGAAGGACAACTCAGAGGTGATTAGCATGCTCCTCTTGATCTCTCAATACACCAAAATGTCATCGATGAATACAATCACAAACATATCAAGATATTGTCTGAATACTCTATTTATCAAGTCCACGAAGGTTGCAGGTGCATTCGTCAACCCAAAGGACATGACCAAGAACTTAAAAATGGTCATATCCAGTCCAAAAGGTTGTCTTTGAAATATTACATTCCCTCACTTTCAACTGATGGTAGTCAGATCTAAGGACTCTCTTTGAGAAGTAAAAGGCACCCTGTAGTTGGTCAAACAAATCATCTATCCTTGGAAGAGGATACTTTTTCTTTATCGTGACCTTATTAAGTTGTGTGTAGTCAATACACATTCTAAGGGACCCATTATTCTTTCGCACGAATAGGACAAGGGCACCTCAAGGAGAAACACTCGACCTTTTAAAGATTTTCTTTAACCGATCTTTCAATTGTTCTTTCAACTCTTTCAACTCAGCGGGGCCATCCTATAAGGTGGAATTGAGATAGGCTGGGTATCGAGAAGAACATCAATACCAAAGTCAATCTCCCTATCAAGAGGGACTCTGGGAAGATCCTTAGGAAACACTTCAGGAAACTCATTCACAATCGGGACTAACTCAAGAGTAGGAGACTCAACATCAATAGATTTAACTCGCACGAGGTGATAGATATAACCTTTGGAAATCATCTTTCTGACCCTAAGGTATGAGATAAACTTTCCCCTAGGTGCAACAGAATCACCCTTCCACTCTAGAACCGGTTCATTTAGGAATTGGAACCTAATAGTTTGGGATCTACAATCAACGGAGGCATAACAAGCGTGAAGCCAATCCATGCCAAGAATCAAATCAAAATCAACCATCTCCAACTAAACCGAATCAATAGGAGTATCCCCATGATGGATGGACACCACACAAGCTTTATAGATTCTCTTAGCTCGAATAGACTCACCCACTTGAGTAGAAACATCAAAGGGTTCAAGAAGACTCTGAGGTATTCTATCAAATCTACTAGCCACATAAGGGGTTACAACTGACAATGTGCACCAGGATCCATCAAAACATAACGATCAAAAGTAAAGACTCGAATCATACCCGTCCTAACAATCTGGGGAGATCTCTTGATCTTGGCGACTACCCATGGCATACAAATGGTTTGTTGCTCTGCTTGTGCCTGACGTAGTGGCCATCTGGCTTCCTCTAGCACCAAAACTTGTTGCTTCCCTAGCACACCCAAGTGTATGTGGTCAACCCAAGTAATATAGTGGCCCTGAGAAAAAGGCCGGGATATTGAATCCAAAGGATTTAAAGATTAATAGTTTTTGCCTAAGTTATTATGCTCAATAGGTATCCAAGATAAATAGCAATGAGATTTATAAAAAAAACGAATTATGTCTAAAATATAAGATTTAATGTAAGACTAGATTTGTTTGAAATAGTAATTTATCAACTTAAAGGCAATTCCAGGATTGTAGCCATGGAGACTCCGTGTTTCTCAATCAGTATTCATGCATATGGGTTTGCACTTAATAGTTCACATGGTTAAATTTACCTAGCAGGGTTGCAGGCCTACTTTTACTAACTGCCTAACTACATCGTTGAGCGGGGATAGACAGACCACCAAAAGTGCTTTAATTTTATCTTCCTGTATTATGAACCAAGCGAGGTGTAAGGGTAGTTGTCATAGGTCTCCCTTACACGAACCAATCTAGTGACCTAGTTGACACGCCCCCTATTACACTATGTTCTAACCACTCCAACATCTTTTGAATTCAGAATGAGTATCCTATATACTCCCCAGTTGACAAGGCTAAGAAGTATAAATAAAAGTTTCACAAGAGTAAGTAATAAAACCAATCATACATAAACTAAAATTAAGAGATCACATTGTCTAGGGCTACAATCCCAGAATATGGAACAACTAGCCACTCATAGTTGGTTCCCACATCAAAATTAAGCTGACAATAATTAACATTCAAGAATACAAAGATGAAAACAAACCAAATTTGACCTAGGTTGTGTTCTCTACTTTCTCCCGTCTGTCTTTCATTCCCAGACTGAATGAATAAAAGTCATTTTTCAAATAATTAATAGTCTCCTGTTTTCCAAATCCCATAACTCATTTTTCTCTTGGGATATACGCGGTCCGCGATGCGGACTAGTGTGTTTTGACCCGGCTCTGTCAATTTTCTGACTGGACTAGTTCACCTTTTCATTCACCCTGGTCTGCGACGCGAACCCTGCAACATACTGGGCCTTTGCATTTTTTTCTTCTCCTTTTTCAGTTTTGCTAATGCGCTCCCAGGTCCACGACGCAGACCATCACCTCTGTTGCCGCATGCTTCTTTTCTTCCTTGATTTCTAGGCCGTGTTTATCCTCCCAATTAGAGCATGGCTTCGAAATGCTATTATTTCACCAAACTCTGCAAAATACACCCACACGGAGTACTTGACCCCCAGATTAGAAAAATAACAACAATCCTACTAAAAGCAGTTGTTCTCTCTATTTTTACCCTCTGACTTAGCTCAATTTATGGGTCTATTTGGCTAACTAGGCATATAAATACGCCTAAGATCAGTGGGGCTAGTGTAAAAGATTGAGTCTGGTCAGCCCACTTAAGACAGTCCTTCTGGTAGTGACCCGCTTGGCCACATTTGTAGCATACATCATTCCATTCACGACATATCCCCAAGTGAATTTTGCTATGCCTATCACACGGTGGCTTACCTTGTGAACCTTGAGCCACACTAGCTTGTGACTGAGATCCATGGGTTCTAACATTCTGAGACCTCTGATCATACCTGCCTCTAGGTGTAGGTGCACTAGCAGATGATGGTGCTGGAAATTGGTTACCATTACTTTTTCTTCCAACCTCATGGCTGGATGTCTTAGCTCTCTTACGTTTGAACTCTTCCTTATCATGTTGTCTCTCCTCATCATCTTGTTGCATGAATGTCATCAATCGCACAATATCCATATCACTCACAAGCATTGCTCCCCTCCTATCTCTCTTGGGTCCTCTATTCAACCCATCAACATACATCCCGATTCTTCCCCTCATGTCAGCAACCATGTCCAGATCATAGCGAGATAGTTGCATGAACTTCAACCCATACTCTTGCATAGTCATAGACCCTGCTTTAGATTCAAGAACTCTCTCACCTTAGCCTCTCTTCATTCCCTTGGGAAGAAATATCATAAGAAGGCTTCCTCGAACATTGCCCAAGTCAACAATGGGGTATCCTCTTTCCTACCTTTCTTCCATTGATCAAACCATAGTCTGGCTAAACCCTTGAGTTGGTAAGAAACTACTTCAACTCTGTCCACATCAGCCACATGCATTACTTGGAACACTTTCTGAAGCTCCTCCACAAAGTTCTCAGGATCCTCGGTGGAAGGCGAATTCATCCTCAAGAATTCCTGTACTCTAGAGGTGTCAAAAAATCCTATCTTCCCGCTCCTTGTCTCGCAGCAGGTGCTGTAAAAGCCTAGGCTAGAGTTTGAATAGCCTGGCGTAGCTCAATATTGTAGACCTCATCTTGCAAGGGCTGCTCAACCGGGACAGTTGGCTCCACGAGCTCCTCACATCCTTGAGGCTCAGACGGGTTAACATTCTGTCTGGCGGGATGCCCCCTACCTCTGATGACTCTTCTTGGAGGCATGAACACAATTCTGCAACGCGTAGAGCACGAATTAGAGAAGAACGTTTCATAGAGTTATGCTCTATCGCACGATTTAGAACACGAAAGAAGTGAACCAATTTCTAAATGTCCTATAGCCTCCAAATTATGGATGTGGAGCTCTTCACACCAATAATGAGGAATCTACTAGACACAGCTTCATAGACCCCTTAAGACTCTTGAATTATGAGCTCTGATACCAAGTTTGTCACGCCCCGGGAGGGTACCCGGAACGTCGTCGGCACCCAAAGACTATTGCTAGTCTCCAAGCGAACCACTTTGCCTCATCACATCCATTCAATCAAACAACTCTACAGATCAGCATAAGTAAAAGCAAGTATATGGGCTCATCTCATCTAATGTCTCAATTTATATAAAATAATGATAGAAGGCTAGTAGAAAGAACCAGCTCACAATCTCAACATCAACATTCGACTATCATCTATGAAGCCTCAATCACTAATCAAGTGGTGCCAATGACAGACCCATGGCTACCCAAGTCAAAACATAAGACTAGTCTAATCTAACTCAAAGAAAGATGAAATAAATAATAGTTCGTCCTCCGTAGTAGGGGAAGCTCATGTATAAGCTAAATATCTTGGATGTTGAATGAAGTGCCTATTGATGATCCCTAATTCTTATATCTGCATCATTTTATGATGCAGTGCCCAATGGTGTCAGTCTGTGGAATGTATGGTATGTAAAATAACTGAATGAAACAGAAACAAGTATAGTAAAATAAAACAACATCAACTCAGAACAATCATCATATCAAATCAAATTTTCAAATATCTATCTATGCAAGAATAAAGAGTAGACAAGTGACCCATCAACCAATCAACCTCATCAATCCAATCAGACTCATCTCATAGGAACTCATCTCATCGCATCTCATCTCATCTTGACATAGAGTACCCCAAGGTAGGAACTTTTTGGGAGTTTCTCTTATCCAACAACAATCACTTATAAGACAGTGAATGTACAATAGTCAAGCTGATGTTGCCACAGCCGTTGCAAACTTTCCAGGTAGGGAACGAATTAAATCCTAAAGGGAAACACAATCAACTAAGTCCTCTATTGCTTTCTGGGAATTCTAATCAAGAGGGAACCACAATATAATGTGATGGTTTAATGCCTCATCTATGTTTGGCGATGTAGTTTAATGAGTGCAAGTCGGACTAACTCTTACTCTTTTGGTGCTCAATATTCCTCCCATGACTCAATTCTTATAAGACCATCAATCCAATCAAACCAATCCAATCATAGGGCCTTTCAACCCTATCATCAATCAATTTCATAGGGACTTTAGCTCTTTCATCAATAAATCTCATAGGGGCTTTATCCCTTTCATCAATCAATCTCATAGGAAATTTAGCCCTTTCATCAAAGAACATCTCAATCAACGACTCAAAATTTAGAACAATCGTTAGGGAACAATCGAATAGACAAATTAGTGGAGTTCATTTAAGGAGACTCAAAGGACTATCAAGTTCTATCAACTCATCAACATTTTCTCATCACAATCACAATCGACATCCTCCAATCAAGGCTCTAAATCCAATTCTTAAGTTCATTCATGCATGCTTTCAAAATAGTCATGTAGGGTTATGCAATTTTTCATGAAAATATTCAAGTCAAGAAATCAAGTTTATGATGATCATCAACATAGGAAAATATATGAATTTAATAAGATTTTTAATAAAAAATATCAAGAAATCATGTATGTAAATTCTTTAAACCTTCAACTCTCCTATGACCATCTATGGGGCACATGAGAGAACAGTTTCATGCTTTTAGTTTAGCCTTACATACCTGGAATGAACCTATCAACAATCACCTTCAAGCTCTTCTCCTCTTTCTCAAGCCCTAGTCTTGTTAGATTATTAGAATAGGACTTAGAATGTGGTTTTAGACCCTTTTAACATCAAAACGGCCTAATTAGATCGTGTATAGAGTTTAGGAGGGGTTGGGAATTGACCGAAATGCCCCTAAAAAAAATTAAAAAATTTTCAGCTTCGGAATAGCCCAGTCTGCGACGCAAACTGGTCGCACACAGTGTAATTTTTTTTGTAAAGTTTCTGAATGAGTTTTCCCAATCTCTTCAAAAAATTTTGAAAAGACATAAGTGTGACTCCGCTACAGAGGCGCGACGCGCCTCCGTCGCGCACTGTCACTATTTTCTGTTTTCGAGTCAAAAAATTATCTTTTGATCCAGTCGCTCTAAAATTCAATCGAGACCATTTTTCTACTAAAGTTTTCGTATTGACCACAAATTCGGCCTTAGATTTTCTATACGAGCATTGCAAGATGTGTTATGCGCATACTCTTTCTCTAGGGGTATTTTGATAATTTTACCGGGCGTTACAACCTTTCAACCTTTTGGAGTTGTTTCTTTGCTGCTAAGGCATTTTTATTCCTTTCTATCAAGTCCTTCTTAGTTGCTTTCAAGACACGCCTGATAGTCTCTCTTAATGCCATTAGATTGGAAGACTTTTCTCCATATCTTTCTTTTCCAAAAATCTCTTCCAAATACTGTTGCAGCATCATTAATTAAGGTTAGCATCTACGACATTAGAAATAAGAGATTTCATAACTTTAATGGAAGAAGAACTAGCATATCTAGTTTTCAGCCTACTGACAATATCACTAGCAATATTAAGAAGAAAATCTCAGGCAGCCAATGATTTATAATGTCAGTTAACTGTAATGCCACTATACTTGGAAAAACTGATAGCATGTATTGGAGCACTGTCCACTAACAACACCACTGCACACTTGATGTTGTTTATCCAAGTAAAAGTGAGCAGTGCTCTTCTATTTGATGTCATTTTTCTCAAATATAACGACAATATCGTTAATTATCATTATGAATCACAAACTGCCAGAGTTTCCATCTTGATGTTATTACTGATACTGTTAGGTGGCTAAAAACTAGTTATGCTAGTTTTTCTTTCATTAGAGTTTTGAAATCTTTGTCTATGAATTTGTGGATGTCAATCTTTAGTCATGATGATGTCAAGCTTAATTTGAGCTTTTTGAAAAGGAAGATATGGAGAAAAAAACTTCCCATCTAATGGCGTTTAGAAATACTACCATGCTTGTCTCTAAAGCAGCTAAGAAGGACTTAGCAAAAAGGAATAGAAAGATCTTAACAACGTAGAAATGACTAAGAAAAGGTTGAAAGGTCCTTGTAAGAGGCCCAAAGTCAAGTAGAAAAGATGAAAAATTCTGTGAAAATATTTGAAATACTGGGTTAAAATATTTAGCATGACATCATCATGACTAAAGATCAAGCACAATGTTAGTTGAGTTGGTTGCATGAGCTTCTGTAGCTCACAATCATTTTATCCCTACTACTTTTTCTGAACATTATGACAGTTATCTTAACATAGCTTGTCTATGTGAAGACATTTTGAAAATTATGTATGATCATCGTCACGAAGCTGACAAGTGGGCACATGGTTGAAATGCTTTATACATTATCGTGTCATTTTACAATCTTTGTGAACATTCACATTTTGTGTGGTGTCGAGTTTGTCATATATCAAAAGCTAGATGAATTTTACGTGGGAATGTTATAACATCTTTAACATCGCATCTAATGTTTTTGGCCTCCTTGTTTTTACTTAAGGTACAAAATTTCTCATCTAATGACAAAAAAGTACAAAATTCGACATGTGAGTGTTGGCCTTTTTTCTTGCAAACCTACCATCACCTTATGAGCATCACTGAAAGTTTGATCGGAAGGAGAAATCTTGAGTAAGATTTTGTTCATTCTACCATTGTCTCTTAATTGCTTATGTTCAGGGAGTGTTGGGGAACTTTGATTTTATGATTTGAGTAGGAGTAAGTTGTAAAAATCAACTGTTTGTCAAAATGTGTGAACAGATTCAACTAGAGATATTGGCGAACTTTTGTTGCATGTATTGTTTATCTTTGTATTTTGTTTTGATTAAATATAAGTTTGAAGAGACTTCAAATACTTGTTATGCTTGATTACCTAAAGGTTGGAGAGATGAAGATGCTTTGAATTTTTGGATTGAGAAGGAATAGAAGTTGTGCACGAATAATGGTGAACAAGAATGAACTTTTCAAGCTTCAATAGTGTTGAGTAATTGGTGATGTGGCATTCTTAATTATTTTGTGTTTTATTTCAACACGTCCCAAATATGATGTCAGCTTTCGTGGTATGCTCTTTTATGATTGAATCATGCAATTTTTAAAAGTGAAATATAGATTAATAACAATCTGTCCCAAGCCATTCCAAAGAGCCGAGGAATTGGACTCCTCAAAATGAATTATGTACCCTCTACAATTCATTAAATGGGGACAATGAATAATTTTTTTTGTGTTGTGTGTGTGTGGGTGTGTGGGGGGATACTTTATTTTTGTGATAGACTATAGAATTATAGTGACAAAAAAGCACAAAATTTTACATATGAGTGTTGGCCTTTTTTCTTACAAACCTACTATCGCCTTATGAGCATCACTGAAAGTTTGATCAAAGAAGAAATCTTGAGTAACCCATTGTTCATTCTACTATTGTTTATTGATTTCTTATGTTTGGGGAGTGTTGGGGCACTTTAATTTTGTGATTTGAGTAGCAGTAAGTTGCGCACCCAACTGTTTGTCAAAATGTGCGAACAAATTCAAGTAGAGGTATTGGTGATCTTTTGTTACACCTGTTAATTATATTTGTATTTGTCTTGATTGAACATAAGTGTGAAGGGATTTTAAACACTTGGTATGCTTGATTGCCTAATGTTTGGAGACATGAAGATGCTTTGAAATTTTTGATTGAGAAGGAATAGAAGATGTGCTCAAATGAAGGTGAATAAGAATGAATTTTTCAAGCTTCAATAATGTTAAGTAATTGGTAATGTGGTATTCTGAATTGTTTTGTGTTTTACTCCAACGTGTCCCAAATATGATATTTGCTCTCGTGGTATGCTCTTTGATGATTGAAACATGAAATTGTTAAGGGTGAAATATAGGTTAATAAGAATCTGTCCCAAGCTAGTCCGAAGAGTTGGGGATCATTGGAATCCTCAGAATGAGTTATGTACCCTCTACAATTCATTCAATGGGGACAATGAATATTTTTGTGTGGGGGGAGCGGTACTTTATATTTTTTGATAGACTCTAGATCTTGGTGATGAGTGTAGAAATAAATTGATGTTGACGTGATCTTTTTGTTCTTGTCTTGTGGTTTATTCGGTACCAATGAAGTTTAAATTTGGCATATGTGTTGTTGATTTTGACATGGAAAATAGAATGATTGAAGTTGTTGATTCATGTTGTGATCTTAAGGTTCAATTTTTGTCTCTTTGTTCACTAAGTAGTGTTTTCTTGGCTAGGTGTAACCTTTTAAGTTCATGTGCTGTTGTGCTTCAATTAAACTTTCAATACACATTCTACTTGAGTTTTGCATGTCCCATGTGTGGTAAGGTTCTTCGTTGAGTTCTTTTGTCTCTCTTTTTTTCAAGAAAATGTTCTAAGTGTGCTTCAAGGATAAATCCTTGGCTGTACTTGGTTTGAAACATGATTTTAGGCTTTCCTCAGAACACTTGAAATTATAACATTACCCTAGTCAACTCCTTTGAGCCCTTTCACCTTTTCATTTCATAGCCACCTTGTGAAGCACTTGAGGTTACAACTTAGGCTAAAAACTCAAGTTCTTGGAGAGGTGATGGGACCAATGTAGTGTAGAAGTTGATAGAAAAAATAGAATGGATAATGAAAAAGAGAAGTTTGAATTAACCAAGTTTGTTGTGAAAAAAATGTAAATGAAGCACTGAAAAAAAAAGATAGAAAGGTGCGAAATAAAGGGGTGGCAAGGAGAAAAATGTGAAAGTTTGAAAAGAAAAATAATTTGGGATGAGGAATTGTAGTGATTAGGAAGGTCATTGTCACTCATTACCCATATTCATATCATATCTCCTACCAAAAGGCATACATTACATTCATGCAAGTCCAAAATGTTTCAGTTAAATGCATCTATGTTAGTGGCAATTTACATAAAGAGCAAACTTATGAGACCATTTTTGAGCTCTTAAACATCATTGTGAGAGAGAACGTTAATTCTTCCTATTTTAATATCCCACCTTTTGTCTTGAAATGCATTTGCTATGAGTAACATTGTCTTTGATTATGAGGACACGTGAAAAATTCTTTTTGGGAGGTATTGAAGAATTTTGCATTGAGTGTCAGTTTTTTTCCTAGTTCCTCCTTAATTATGTGTTTCTTTTCCTTTCATCTTGTATTCTTCATTTCTAGCATGAGTAATTTACATCCATAACTGGGGTGGTAGACTATTCCGGCGTTAATATGAATCAGTGTTAGTTTATCTAGCTTATTATAACTTGGATTTTGATTATCAACCTATTTATGTTTTTATTTTTTAATTTAGTGGCTACAAACATTGATTTAAGCCCTACACATCCATTTCTTACTTAGAAGAGTGAAAATTGGATTGGGTGTTGAACAAGTAAGAAGGAATTGTATATTAAGAGTTATTTTGCTTGATTAATGGAATTAACCTACGAATAGGGAGATTCTTACTTGGATTTATGAATTGCTATTTAGTGTTTCTTTCTCTTGAGTTTGGAAGAACTTGCAGGGATTACCTTGCTAGAACAGGAACATCTAGTAAATAGTTTTAAATTGAGTTATAATCATCAATCCTATATATGTAAGGAAGATATTCATGAAATAGATATGCCATGTTGAGGTTACAACCCAGGATCCTTTTAAAATTGGAAAAACAAGTCACATCTTCTTGCATTCCAAGCTATGTGGCTCAGATTTTCTCGCATTCCAAGCTATGCAACTCAGAATCTCCAAAAATAACAACGGGTGCATGTTAGAACCTCCAAAAATATTGTATTTTTGAAGACCCGATCCGACATAGATGCGGCAACATTTTTTGGAAAGTTCAAGCAACTTAGATTCCAAGTGTTTGACTAAATTCCTAGATTTTGTAAAATAGTCTAGTTTTAGATTTGATTGTTCGCTCACATTTTAAGTAGCTCTACTGTGTATTTTCTTGAATTCCAAGTGTTACATATTTTCTTGAAGATGACTTAAAGAATCACTTATATTTTATTGCATTCCAAGTGTTGCATCAGATCTCACTAGCTTTACTGTGAATTTATGATTCTATGTACTAATTTCTCATCTTTTTTTCCCTAAGGCTCTGATTTTGATGATTTATTTTTAAGTGATTGAACATGCTTGGGTTAGTTTGTATGTATTTTGATTTTTTCTTTCTAAAAATATATTAGGTTATAAAATTTGAAATGAATTAGTCCAAGTATTCCTTAAGTAGAAAAAGGCAAGAAACACTACTTATAAAGCTAATTACTACAATCATTCAAGGCTGTTTTAGCATTACATAAAAATGTTCAGTTAATTTTATTATATGAACAACTCTATTGTACACATAATATGAATGTTCATAAAAAGAATCTTTTTTTCTCAATCAAATTTTGGGTCAGTAACTCGGTTTTATTTCATTCTAGAAGAAGATGGACTCAAAAGAAGCCCACAATAAACAAGGTCCAGTACAAAGGAGTTCAAAGGTTGGTCACTACACCAACCTTGTGTATAATAAAAAGAAACCCTAGTCAATTTCCTAATTTTGACTCCCACTCCTTCACTTTCATCTTTCTGCTACATCCGATGCTCCTACGAACTCCTACTAAGCGATTCCTCTTCCTTCGTTTTTGGGTAACCAACTTCCTTCATCTTCATCTTGCGTCGCATAAAATGTTCAGCTATCAAAGGTAAGTTGTTGTCCCTTCTCTCATTTTGCTTCACCAATCACCCCAACCACTAAGCTTATCATTTTCTGTTCAGATGTCGTGTCTGGTGGAAAAACCTTCATTTGAAGAGTCAAGTCCCCGTCTCTCATCTCAGCCCATATGAGTTGTGTCTGTCTACCCTCCTCTATTTTGGTATACTTTCCTTCCTCTTTTAATCCTATTTTCGCTGTCAGAAATCCCAATGGAGAAATCGGGTTGCTCGCGTGGCTTTTATCATGGTCTAAATTTTGATGCATGCTCCGATTTCCTATCTAGTCATGACTCTTCCCCTTTTTCTAGTTATGTATCACTTTCTGGGAGTTTATTAGCTTAGGTTTAGCTAGGATTTGCACAGTACTTTCCTTTGGCCTACTATGTTGTAGATATATGTTTTGTGCAAACTCGTGGGCCATGTAATTAGCTTTGAATGTACTTGCTAATATTTATGCTGCTCCTTGTTCTTAATGGTAATGAAGGGATTTCATACTTATCTATGTTTAAAAATTTTCTTGCTATACTAAGGAGATGATTGAATGACATGAATATTTGCTTTTTCTCACTATTGATTATTAGCTATGTAGTCTGCTAATTAGTTAGCTTCTCTAAATATATGTTCTACGTGTACGATTCTATTTTCCATGAGCATTAGGATTGCTTCCACCTAGTCTACTATTTCCCATGGAATTTTCCATACTTTTTTGAAGTATGTTCCTAGTACTTAATGAATTAGTTTGAGACCTTGTGATTCACAAAAAATTAGAGCTTCCTTGATGGCTCTGGCTTCAGCAATTACGTTGGTAGCCTCCCCTATGTAGTTGTCTTCAGCATGTATAAAATCTCCCTATTTATCCCTTGTTCTAAATCCATAGGAGCTCCTGTCTAGATTGCCTTTACTTGCTCCATCTGTGTTACATTTTACCTATCCTAGATGTGGATCCTTCCATCACATGATGCTAACCTCTAAATTAGGTTTATTCCTTTGTTGCATATCAAAACTTCCTATCCAGCACATAGACATCTATTAATAAAAAGAATCCAATTCTACCATTATGTACAATTAAGATTTAGTTATGCACCACTTTTCTAACTTCGAGATAATTATTCATAATTTTTAAAAATGTAACTGGACACATAAATAGCTATGTCAAGATAATCGTCCTAGTATTCAAAAAAAAAGGTGATAGAGATAAAGTGTTTGGGGGCTAGAGAAGTTTACTCAACCTATTCAGTCAGTATTGTGCTTAATCCTTAGCCATTATGATGTCTGTTAAACCTTTCCACCCAATATTTCAAATATTTAGATAAGTTTTTTCACCTTCCCTGCTCTGCTTTGGGTTTCTTGCAAGTGCCTTTCAACCTTTTTGAGTTGTTTCTCTAAACCTAAGACTTCTATTCCTTTCTATTCGGTCAACCTTAGTTGCTTTAGAGACAAGCATAATAGTCTCTCTTAACAATATTGGATCGGAAGACTTTTTCTCCATATCTTTCTTTTTCAAAAATCTCATCCAAATACTGCTACAGCCAGCTTAGCATCCACGACATTAGAAATAAGAGATTTCATAACTTTAATGGAAGAAGAAATAGCATAACTAGTTTTCAGCCGTCTGACAATATCAAGAAGAAAACTTCAGGCAGCCAATGATTTATAATGTCAGTTAATTGTAATGCCACTATATTTGACAAAAATGGTAGCAAGTATTGGAGCACTGTTCGTTGTTTTATCGAAATAAATGTGAGCAATACTCTTTTGTTTGCTGCCATTTTTGTGAAATATAATGACATTATCATCAATTATCATTATGAAGCATATGCTGCCTGAGTTTCTTTGTTGATATTATTACCGATATTATTAGTTAGCTGAAAACTAGTATGGGGAGTTTGGCATTCTTGAGAGCTGAGGAAAGACCCTTAGCTCTAGAGGTTCAGTCACTTGCTAGGCAGATGGTCCATTTTGGACGTTTCTCCTCCTTAGAGTATATTGGCCCTTGTTGAGACTAGATCTTCTTTTTTTGATCGCTCATCAGTTTGAGGACCCTAGATTATGTATGATTCGTGACAAAGTATTGAGAGGTGAAGCCATGGTAGCTATTATTGATTCTAATGGTGTTTTGAGGGTTAATAGTAGAGTTTGTGTGCCTAAAGTTGGGGATTGGGTGAGATTGATATTAGAGGAGGCCCATTGTTCTAGATATTCCATCCATTCAGGTGTGGCTAAAATATATCATGATCTTAAACAACATTATTGGTGGTTTGGTATGAGGAGAGACAAAGCTGAGTTCGTGGACAATTGTCTGAATTGTCAACAGGTGAAGTATGAGCATCAAAATCCCGGTGGATCGATGCAAAGGATGTCCATTCCCAAGTGGAAGTGGGAGAGAGTGACCATGGATTTTGTTATAGGTTTGCCAATGGCTTTGGGCTAGTTTGATTCGGTTTGGTTGTTGTTTATTGATTTGACCAAGTCGACAGACTTCTTACCAGTGAAGACTAGCTATAATCCGGAGAAGTTGGCTAGGTTATATATCCGGCACATTGTCAGATTGCATGGTGTGTCAATGTCTATAGTATTAGACAAAGGTCTGTGTTTACTACTGAAAGTGTAGGAGTAAAAATATGCAACATAATCAACATTTGAAAAATTCAAAATCAACAACAAATATGAAAACAATATAATAAAGAAGATTTTCAAAAGCAATATTAATACTAGCTAGAACTTACAATACATTCACTGAAAGTTTCTTCATATCCCCCAGGAGGACAATTTCCTTTGCAAATATTGAGTTTAATTTCAAGAAATTCTTCTCATTTATGTATTATGTCATAAATATTATCACATTGTTTAACCATGAATTTTAAAATTGTTCATTTACTGCTAAAACATCTGTTTGGATTTTTAAAAAGTTAAATTATATTTGAGTTTGAATAATTAATGGGACCAGTTACAATATTTATTTAAGTTGTAATTATTTGTCATAAACTTTTAATATGTTATAACATATACTCTATATTTTAATTTAATTTAAATTTTATTACATTGACTAATAATTAAATACCGTGGTTAGGTTATATGAGATATAAAATTTTAAATATTTATATTAATATTTCTTTCTTTTCAATTTTTATTTCTTAATATTATTCTAGAAATTATCAGAATTTTAATTTAACAAATAACCGTAAATAATTTCACCAGTTGACAATATTCTATCAATCGGCAGTTTTTTTATAAAATATAAATTTTTGTTTTTTTAATTGAGTAAATTTAATTAATTTATTTACAAAATTAAAAAAATGAGAAAAATTATATTGGTGATACGTATCACTTTATTAAATGTAAATTTCTGTTCTTTTTTAATTGACAGTTTTTAATAAACTTTTTATTTTATATTTAAATTTAATTAATTTATTTCTTAAAATTAAAAAATTGACAAACATTGTGGTGCTGACACGTATCACTTTATTAAATATATATTTTATTTTTTTTAATTGACAGTTCTTAAGAAAATTTTTATTTTTATTTTATATTTAAATTTAATTAATTCATTTTTCAAAATTAAAAAATTTGAGGAAAATTTGGTGCTAACACGTATCACTTTATTAAATATAAATTTCTGTTTTTTTTAATTGTCAGTTTTTAATAAATTTTTTAATTTATATTTTAAAATTAATTAATTCATTTTTCAAAATAAAAAAATTGAGAAAAATTGTGGTGCTGACACGTATCACTTTATTAAATATAAATTTTGGTTTTTTTTTAATTGACAGTTTTTCATAAAATTTTTACTTTATATTTGAATTTAATTAATTCATTTTTTTAAATTCAAAAATTGAGAAAAATTATGGTGCTGACACGTATCACTTTATCAAATATAAATTTCTGTTTTTTAATTGACTTTTTTTAATAAAAATTTTATTTATATTTTATATTTAAATCTAATTAATTCAATTTTTAAAATTAAAATATAGAGAAAAATAGTGGTGCTGACACGTATCACTTTTTGCTTCTCCTATTATATATACACAGATATATAAATGTAAATAAGTATTGATCAAAATTAACATTTAAACAATTGAAACAACCTTGGTAATGAATATCTGAAAAACATGAGGGATATATTTTTCTTTTCTTGTATGACTAATATTTTACCTATGAATGAAATGTAAATCTGATTATCTCAGACATCATCAAACAAGACAAAAAGAAACTGAAAAGATATATTTATGAAGAGAGGTTGAGAGTGGCCAATTCATAATTTTAGTTCAATGGGTTTAACTTTTGAGGTTCTTAGCATTAAACTCATTATATTTCTAAAATTATGGGTTCACATATATTATTTTATTTAATTTTAATATATTTTACATATAAATTTATATTGTATGAAAAATACTAAATTTAAATAAATTTACTATGTGAAAGTTGCATCTTCCCCTGGGGTGGGGTCTTTAGTCTCATTATTCTTTTTCTTTTACAGTGGTGTTGAAGGAGGAGTCAAGTTATGATATTAAAGGTTATCAAATTTGAAATGAATTAGTCCAAGTTTACCTATATATATATATATATATATACTACCTTAAAAGTATGAACTCAAAAACTTTAAATGTCAAATTACTAAATTACCCTCCTATTACTCTACAATCCCTAATAACTCTAAACTAACTTCCTGCCCTTTCATCTCTTGCTTAAATGCTGCACAACCCTATCTCTTATTTACAAGATATTCATTTTCCATGCTTTATTACACGGTCCTCCTTCAAAAACACCGCCCTTGGCATCCGTTCCTCAAATATCGAACTGCATGTTATATTGCATTCTTAGTTCTATTTTCCATGAAACTACCACCTGTTATGCAAACATTCAATCTCGATTCCTCTGTTCCTGATCCAAATAATATACATATATCGACTAACTTACAACTAACCTAGCCGTATGCCCCTTCCCCAATGTCTAGCCGCAATACACTACCTATAAAGCGTAAGCAAACTCCCCCTTGATTTATTGACAAAATAAGTCCTGGAGCAGCGCGAACTGTAAGTTGCAATTATCATCTCTTCCTGTATAGATGCATCCTACAGAAGAATGTTTTAGACTTTCAATTAACACATTACATATACTGCAATTTGCACTTGACATATATATCTACATAGATACATATTGTTATTTAAGGCTTTACACATCTATGAAACATATTACTTTAACTATAAGGCCAGGATTATTATATCTAACTACATATATACAAACAACTATTGAATGTTTTACACTTCCTCTGAGCACAAACTATTTAATTCCATTCTTATGGGCATCTTTTCGATACTATCATCTACCGTCTCCCTAGTCCCATACCCTAGAAGAATATAACACACTAAATGCCATTCAAATAGAAAAAATAATCCCGCACAATAGGATTCATGCGTTGCTACTTACCCATAATCCCCCTTCCATGAAATCCATATTTCTTGGAATAAGTACTTACTGCACATTTACTAACTACTTTTACACTTCCACTCTTGCATCATCCTCACTATATTATTTTTGACAGATTCTCTGGGATGTACTTACTGCCTACATAACCATACACAATGACACATGCCCAATCAATGTTCAGGCAGGAGGAGGCTCCTCTCTATTTTCTCTATTTTCATTTTTCTCAAGTTCCTATCTTTATGGATCACATATGACATCATTAGATTTAATGACTAAGCTTTAATTGGTCAAAAACTTTTCTAACATAGTTTGGTTAAATTTTAGCCATTAAGTCTATTTATGCCTACATACCATACATAACGATAGATGCCCAATCAATGTTCATGTATTAGGAGGAGGATCCTCTCTATTTCCTCTCTCTTCATTCTTCCTATGTTCCTATCTTGATGGATGAAATATGACATCAGTTAGATTTAATGATTAAGATTTAATTTATCAATACTTTTCTAACATATTTTGGTTAAATTTTAGCCATTACGTCTATTTATGTCACATCCATCAAGATAGGAAATTGGGAAAAGTGAAGAGGATCCTTTGTCATGACCCAAGCCTAGGGCCTACGCGTGAAATGGCGAATGGGAACCCAAAGGGACCCCAAACAAGACTCTTAAGCATGCATAGCACATCCTTTGTTACACGGAAGCATAAAAGAGCAGTCTAAGTATGTAGTGTGCAATGCAACAAAAGACATAGCCACGTGGAGGAAGAGGATGAATAGGAGCTCCTATCCTTGCATGGTTAGATCATGTAGGCAAAAGTATGCGTTAACACTTGGAATGTACTGAGTATGCAGTGTACAATGCAACAAAGGACATAAGCCACAATATTTGAGATGCATAATCATAATCATTAGACATAAGCTCAATATGATATGTATAATCAATGCTTAATTTAAAACATGCATGGAAATAATCAAACTTACATAATATATCATACATATGTGGGAGGAGACCCTAACTGACATATAAGACCAAGTGATCTACTACTTGAAATTTCGATGTTCACTCCACACTGAATAAAGGAGTAGTCTACTTGCAAAGATAAACCAAGCTTGATCCTACAAAGTGGGTAACTTGTCCTAGTTGGATCCACTAGTAAAGCCCATTTAGGGAAATAATATAAACCTATGGTGGAACATAGTTAAGAGACTATGACTTCCTATAAGGACCCCTTAGGTCGAGCCCCCACCTTAAGCCTTTTTTGGTGTTAAGTCTAGTCCCACAGAATACTTGAAATAATCATAAAGTTAATCATAACTTGCATGACTTGTAAAAAACATGATAACATGGCGAGAGTAGCTCATTCATACACTTGACCACTACACATGGGCATATACCTTATACTAGAGGGTAAAAGCATGGCCTAAACATGACCCCTTTTAGTAGGCATCACATTACACATGAGGGTAGAGATTGTAATATGCTTGAAATCTTCTAGTGAGATTTAGTTTGTACATGAGGGTAAAGTAGTTATCATGCTTGACCCCTTCATGTAGACATTATTCACTCACAAGAGGGTAGGATGTAGTATATGGGCTCAACATTTTTACTTACATATCATATGAACTTTTTATGAGTTCAATACATGCTTAGGAGCCCATAATTCTAACATAACATGCTTGTCTTCCAATTCATGCACTAATCATTCATCCACATAGAAATCTTGTCATGTAAATTTAGTCAAACATGGTGTGTATATATACATAGGCTTAAAATCATGCAATTCAAGAGTATAAGCCAAGAGTGGAGTAAAATCAATTCATTTTGAAGCCCTTAAAATCAACCCACCATCATTATAGTAAAACCCTCATTTTGGATATCATGAAATCCAACTAAAACCTATAAGTTCTTTCATAGCTTTTCATAGCATCATAGACTACATAACTTAATACCATGAAATCCAGCACATTGTCAAACCCCAAGGATACTTAAGCATAATAAAATCATTACTTGAAGAACTCAAATAGAAATCATGTGTACAATGGCATAATAATAACATCATATGCAAGGGTTTGTAAAATGCCCATAAAATCTATAGATTTCATGTAGTTGGAAAGAAGAATGGTTGGACTTGTGGGAAGAAAGATTCCCACAATCAAGCCCACATACCTTGGTGTGATTATGGTGGAAGAAACCTGATTTGGAGGTGGAAGATTCGAGACCCTAGCTTGCACCCTTTACTTGAATGCCTTGAAAAGCTCGAGAGAGTTTTTGAGACTTAGGGTTATTTGAGAAATGAGTTGAAGTGAGGGTATGAAGGGTGTATAAGGCTGGAAAGGGTCATTTGAGACCTTAAACGACCTAATTTGGACTAAGGAGAAATAGGAAAGGTGAATTTTTCCCCTTTCGAAATTGGCCAGGATAGGTCTATGAGACCCCGTTTACGGGCCGTTGAACATTCTACGAGCCGTAGATAGGGGTTTCCTCTAATGGCATTTTGCAACTTTCAGAGACTCGCTTCTCTGATGTATATTCTATGACACAATGTATGACTCATAAAAGGTTTTACGGGTTGTCTGATAAGTCATTGATTGAACTCCTGAAAGATCCCAATTTTTATCAAGTCTGCCTAGGTTCTACGAACCCACATATGGGCCATAATTCATATTACGAGCCGTAAACCCTCTAATAAAAGTTGACAACTCAGATTTTCCTAAGCTTAGTTTCTCGCACCTATCATACTCCCTATAGGCGGGGTCTTACAATATCTCCCCCTTGGAAACATTTGTCCTCGAATGTGCTAAGGCAACTCTAAGGAATGGGTTCATGCACTATAAGAAAAATGCAACACATGCACCATTTAAAATTTTTAAATCATGTTTCAGACAACACTTACAATACAAAATCAAAATCACAAAAACATGCATAAGTGTCATAAGAATAGTATGCATGGAAAAAAGTTCCTAAAATAGGAAAATTGTATTACCTCAAGCTTGATTAGAATGGAAGAGACAAGGATATTACTTCTTCATATCAGCTGCGGCCTCCCATGTGACACTCTTGACTTGTTGATTCCCCTAAAGGACTTTGATAGACTCCACATCTTTGTTTCTCAACCTCTTCACTTGCCTATCTAGTATCTCCACCGAGACTTCCTCATAGGTCAAGTAATCTTCTACAACACCCACAACATCTAAGGCACTATAGAACTTGGGTCACCCACACACTTTCTCAACATGGACACATGGAAGACCAGATGAACCGTACTCATCTATATAGATAACTCTAATTCATAGGCAACCTTACCAATTCTCCTCAAAATTCTATAAGGCCCTACAAACCTTGGGCTCAACTTTCCCTTTTTGTTAAACCAGACCACACCCTTCATGGATGAGACCTTCAAATATACCCAATCACCAACATTGAACTCAGGGTCTTTCCTTCTTATCTCGGAGTAGGACTTTTGCCTACTTTGAGTTGTCTTCGATCTCTACCTCATTAACCTTATCTTCTCCAAAGCTTCCATAACAAAATCCGACCCCAAAAAAGCCATTTCCCCCACGTCAAACCACCCAACCGGGGACCTACAATACCAACCATATAAATCTTCAAAGGGAGTCATTCCAATGCTAGAGTGATAGCTATTGTTGTAAGCGAACTCAATGAGTGGAATATGTTCATCCCAACAACCCTTAAACTCCAAAACACAATTCCTAAGCATATCCTCAAGATTTTGAATTGTCCTTTCGGCTTGACCATCCGTTTGAGGATGAAAAGTCGTGCTAAGCTTGACTTTTGTACCAAGACCCTTTTG
The DNA here is from genome assembly GCA_029948455.1 of Solanum rostratum. Lineage (NCBI taxonomy): Eukaryota > Viridiplantae > Streptophyta > Magnoliopsida > Solanales > Solanaceae > Solanum > Solanum rostratum. The sequence continues at coordinate 11,619,552 of CM057054.1, forward strand.
GAAGGATCTCCAAAATTGAGAAGTGAATTGACCACCACGATCTGAAATAATAGACAATGGTACTCCATGCAACTTAACCAACTCATGAATATATAGCTTGGCATAATTTCGGCACCATAAGTTGTTTTAACCGGTAAAAAGTGAGTCGACTTTGTCATTCTATCAATGATAACCCAAATAGAATCAAGGTGCTTTCTAGTCTTTGGCAAACCAATCACATAATCCATGTTGATCTCTTCCCACTTCCAAGTAGGAATTTCTATATCCTAGGCTAGGACACCCGACCTTTGATATTCGGCTTTGACTTGTTGGGAATTGTGACAACTAACTACAAACGTGGCAATATCTCTTTTCATAACACCCCACCAATACACCTCCCTCAAGTCTCTATACATCTTTGTAGTATCTGGGTGAATAGAGTAGGATGAATTATGTGCCTCTTTCAAAATCAAATACCTTTACCCATCAACATTAGGCAAACACAACCTACCTTGGTATCTAAGGACACCATCTTCCCCTTGGGAGAAAACCTCCACTTTACCATTCTTCACCGAAGCATTCAATTCTAGCAATGTGAGGTTGTCTTGTTTGGACTTGACCTCTTCAATAGAAGAAGATTTGGAACCATCAATAGCCACCACACCTCCATTTTTAACTTCATTCAACCTAACTCCCAACCTAGCGAACCGGTGAACTTCTCTAGCTAGTTCCTTATTGCTATCATCAATATGAGCTACACTTTTCATGGGCACTCTTCTTAGAGCATCCGTCACAACATTATCCTTGCCAAGATGATAGTGCATACTCATGTCATAATCCTTAAGGAGTTCTAACCATCTTCTTTGCCTCAAATTAAGATCTCTTTGTGTGAAGTGGTCAGTGAATATGTCTACATGAACTCCTTACATATAATGATGCCATATTTTAAGAGCAAATACCATGGTGTCTAATTCAAATCATGGTTGCGGTAATTACATTCATGCACCTTAAGTTACCGAGAAATATATGCTATGACTTTGCCACTTTGCATTAATACACACCCAAAACCAACCCTTGAAGTGTCACAATAAACCACAAAACCTTCTAACCCTTCATGTAGAGCCAATATAGGAGCAGATATAAGCTTGTCTTTCAAAGTTTGAAAAGTCCTTTCACATTCATCCGTCACAACAAATTTGGCCTTCTTTTGTGTCAATTTTGGCAAAGGGAAAGCAACGGAAGAGAAACCATTCAGAAATCTCTGGTAGTACCCCCACTAAGCCCAAGAAACTCCTAATATCCATTGGAGTCAAGGGCCTAGGCCAATTTCTTATCACTTCCATCTTCTTAGGGTCCACTTTAATTCCATCACCCGTCACCACATGCCCTAGGAATGCAACCTCCTTCAACAAAAATTCATATTTATCAAATCTAGCAAACAACCTCTCATCTCTAAAGTTTGCAACACTGCCCTCAAATGATTCACATGCTCTTCTTCACTTTGGGAGTAAATCAATATGTCATCTATGAAGACCATTACAAACATGTCAAGGTAGGGCTTCAACATCCTATTCATGAGATCTATAAATATTTTTGGTGCATTAGTTAAGCCAAATGACATTATAAAATTCAAAATGTCCATATCTAGTCCGAAAAGCCATCTTGGGAATATCACACTCCCTTACCCCCAGTTGGTGGTACCGGACCGAAGATCAATCTTAGAAAAATGACTAGCCCCTTGTAGTTTATAAAATAGGTTATCTATCCTTGGCAAGGGATACTTGTTCTTTATAATGACCTTGTTGACTTGCCAGTAGTTGATGCACATTCTAAGTGAGCCATCTTTGTTTCTTACAAATAACGTCGGTGCACCCTAAGATAACTTGCTAGGACTTATAAAACCCTTCTCAAACAAATCCCTCAATTGGTCCTTCAACTCCTTTAACTCCGTTGGGGCCATACGGTAAGAGGGAATGGAAATGGGTTGTGTATTGAAGAGCATGTCTATACTAAAATTTGTTTCCCTTTTGGGAGGAACACCGGGAAGCTCATTGGGGAAGACATCAAGATACTCATTGACTACCGGAACTGACTCAATAGGAGGGACTTTAGACTCAACATCTCTAACCCTTACGATATGGTCAATAGGAGGGACTTTAGACTCAACATCTCTAACCCTTACGATATGGTAAATACAACCCTTAAAAATCAATTTTCGGGCCTTAAGACAAGAAATGAACCTACCCTTAACCACTGAATTATGAACTTCCCAAACAAAAATGGGCTCACTGGGAATTTGAAACTTAACTTTGCGGATTCTACAATCAATGGAAGCATGATATGCATTTTACTAATCCATCCCAAGAATAATGTCAAAATCTACCATGTCAAGTTCAACAAAATCACAAGGAAAGACTTTATGCAATATAGACATGGGACAACCCCTATAGACTCTTCTAGCAATAATGGATTCACCTATGGGGGTAGACACCACAAAGGGTTCACACAAAAGTTCGAGATACACTTGATGCTTATTAGAAACACAAGGAGTAATGAAAGAAAGAGTGGAACCCAAACCCAATAAAGCATACACATCATTATCATACACCTTTAACATACCAGTAACAACATCGGGCACCTCATCTATTCCTTGTCTCCGTTGAAGAGCATAAAACTGATTGTGATGTGGAGCACCCCCTTGTTGGCCTCCTTGGGGCTTATGATCAACATGATCACCTTATCCTTGAGAAAGACCATCTCTACTCTTATTTTTTAGCATAGAGACAATCAACAACCTTATGGCCCACTTGTCCACACCCATAGCAAGCATTTGAATCCCTTAAGCATTTGCTACCATGATTTCTTCCACATTTTAGGAACCTTGGAAGAGTCATCCCACCATTGCCACAATGAGCGTTAGGGTTAGGCACCCTATCACTAGCAAATCTTTGGTTTTGAGAGTTGGAGGACCCTTGGCCTTGGAATTTGTGACCTTTTTGGAAACGACCACCCTTAGCACCTTGAAAACCACCATCATACCGAGACCTCTTGGACACCCCACTCTGTCTCTTCCTAAGTTTCTCCCCTTCAAGTTGATTGGCATAAGTCATGAGCCGAGACAAGTCCATATCGCCCACAAGCATAACGGTGAGGCATTCTTCATTCACCAAGTCGGATACCCCCTGACACAAACTTGTTCATCCTTGTCCTAGAGTCGGCAACCAAGTGAGGAGCACATTTTGAGAGCTTGTTGAACTTAAGGGAATACTCCTTCACACTCATGGAGCCTTGTTTGAGATTCATAAACTCCAACATCTTTGCCTCTCTCAATTCAATAAGGAAGAATTGATTGAGGAAGGCGGCTTTACATTCCTCTCATGGGATGAGATTATCATCCCCCCTCTCTAGCTTCCATTGGGTAAACCAAATTCGTGCAACACCCTTGAGTTGATAGGCTGCAAGTTCCACCTTATCCTCCGAACTCACCCCCATAATAGGAAGCACCTTATAGATCTCATCAAAGAACTCTTGGGGATCCTCTTCTATTTTGGAGCCATGGAACTCTTGAGGGTTCATCCCTGTGAAATCCCTCACTCTTGAAGCCGGGGTAGGAGCATGAGGTGATTGGGCTCCTTGGTTAAATTGTATGATCACATCTTGTGCCAAACATAGAAATGAGTATTCAGCATGCGTGGACCCTTTTTCTTGAGGAGCTCAAGGAACCGGATGGGTCGGGCCCTCCTGGGGTGTGAGAGCTCTTGGTGCCATTCTCCTTGGTGGCATGATCTAAAAGAGTGAAAGACCACCCATTAGGGAAAGGAGACATTAATTTAAATCCTAAAGCACAAAATAGGTCATGAAGAAGTGAACCATTTCCTAAAACGCCTCATAGCCGCCTATTCATAGTTGTGGAATACATCACAACTAAGAACAAGACTTTACTTGAAGTGGTGTGTTGGATTTCTTAGGACCATCAACAAACTTAGTGCACTGATATGAAGCTTGTCATGACTCAAGCCTAGGGCCTAGGCATGACACGATAAATGGGAACCCGAAGGGACCCCAAACAAGCCTCTTAAGCATGCATAGCACATCCTTGGTTACGCGGAAGCATAAAAGAGCAGTAAACATAAAGTACATAATTTCTAAGGGGAACATGGCATTGGACTCAAGTTTTGGGGATGTTGTAGGAAAGAGGATAAGATTGAATCCCATAGAAAATAAGTCTAAGGGACAGGTAAGTGTGAGTAACACTATTGGGGCATTTAGGGAATTGGGACTTCCATCACATCAATAACATATAAAAGCATAGAGGGGCAAAGGGACTAAGGGAAGTCTTTCACAATTTCATAAACATAATATGAGTTAAGCTCGATACATGAATATTTATATCAAACAACACCTCTAGTACAAGAGGAACGGGAGCCAAGACATCTCCCTGGCTCACCCCCAAAAGATAGAAATGCCAAATTAGACATGTCTTAACAAAAGCATAAAAACAAGTGGATATTGTCCCCAAAGTGTAGGACTCACTAATAACAGTCGTCAAATGATCCGACTAGCCTCGTGGAAGGAAGAGGATGAATAGGAGCTTTAGCCTCTACATGGTTAGATCATAGAGGCAAAAGTATGCATTAATACTTGGAATGTACTAAAAATGTGGGGTGCAATGCAATAAAGGACATGCGCCACAATATTTGAGATGCATAATCATAATCATTAGACATAAGCTCAAAATGATATGTAAGATCAATGTTTAATTTTAAACATCCATAGAAACAATCAAAGTTGCATAACATATCACACATATGTGGGAGAAAACCCTAACCGACATATAAGACCAAGTGAGCTACTACTTGAAATCCCGATTTTCACTCTACACTGAATAAAGGAATGGTCTACTTGCCAAGGTAAACCAAGCTTGACCCCACAAAGTGGGTAACTTGTCCCAGTTGGATCGACTAGTAAAACCCATTTAGGGAAATAATATAAACCTATGGTGGCACATAGTTAAGAGACCGAGACTTTATATAAGGACACCTTGGGTTGATCCCCCACCTTAAGCCTCTTTTAGTGCTAAGTCTAGTCCCACTGAATACTTGAAAAAATCATAAATTTAATCATAACTTGCATGAGTTGTAAAACATATGATAACATGACGAGCGTAGTTCATTCATATACTTGACCCCTACACGTGGGCATATACCTTATACTAGTGGGTAAAAACATGGCATAAACTTGACCCCTTCTAGTAGGCATCGCATTACACATCAGGCTAGAGATTGCAATATGTTATAGCCTTTCTAGTGAGCTTTAGTTTGTACATGAGGGTAAAGCAATTATCATGCTTGACCCATTCATGTAGACATTATTCACTCAAAAGAAGGTAGGATGTAGTATAAGGGCTCAACATTTTTACTTACAAATCATAGAAACTTTTCTTGATTTCAATACATGCTTAGGAGCCCATAATTTTAACATAATATGCTTGTCTTGCAATTGATGTAATAATCTTTATCCACATAGAAATCTTTTCATGTAAATTTAGTCAAAAATGGTGGGTATATGTACATAGGCTTAAAAATGGAATTCAAGTGTATAAGACAAAAGAGGAGTAAAATCAATTCATTTTCAAGTCTTTCAAATCAACCCATGATCAATATAGTAAAACCCTCATTTTGGATATCATGAAATCCGACTAAAACCCATAAGTTCTTTCATAGCTTTTCATAGCATCATAGAATAGATAACCTAATGTCATAAAATCCATCAAGTTGTCAAAGCCCAAGGAAACTTAAGCATAATAAAATCATTACTTGAAGAACTCAAATAGAAATCATGTGTACAATGCCTAATAATAATATCATATGCAAGAGTTCATAAAATATCCATAAGAATCCATAAATTTTATGTAGTTGGAAAGAAGAATGGTTGGACTTGTGGGAAGAAAGGTTGCCACAATCAAACCCACATACCTTGATGTGATTATGGTGGAGGAAACCTGATTTTTAGGTGGATGATTCGAAACCCTAGCTTGCACCCTTTACTTGAATGCCTTGAAGAGCTTGACATAATTTTTTAGACTTAGGGTTTTTGAGAAATGAGTTGAAGTGAGGGTGTGAAGGGTGTAGTTTGGACATAGGGAAAATAGGAAAGGTCAATTTTTCCCTTTTAAAATCTTCCTGGACAGGTCTGCAAGACTCCATTTACAGGCCATGTCACATTCTAGGGGCTGTTGATAGGGGTTTCATCTAATGGCTTGTTGCAGCTTTCAGAGACCCCCTTCCCTGATTTATTTTCTATGACACAATCTATGACTCATAAAAGGTATTATGGGTCATCTGATAAGTCATAGACTAAACTCCTAAAAAATCCCAATTTTCATCAAGTCTGCCAGGTTCTACGAACCCACATATAGGCCGTACTTTATCTCACGAGTCGTAAGCCCCCTCGTAAAAGTTGATAGTTTAGATTTTCCAAAGCTTACTTTCTTGCACCATTCATACTCCCAATAGGCGGGGTCTTACATCCTTCTTAGTCCAAGTACATACTTTTGCATACTTTTAACTATTTTTCACCTTTGTGGGTTGACACCTTCAAATTTGCTTCCTTATTTTGGAAACTGTCATTAAGCTATTTGAGATACTAATAGCTTGGGATCATGCTGCCATCTCCCAAATGTTGACTAGCATGTCAACAACAAGAGTATTGCTTATGACGAAGTAATCCAAATAAATTAAAGGAATATACTGTAATATCCCCTAATTCTTTTAACCTAGTCTGGGTAGATGCCTAGAGAAACCTAAAAAAATGAGTGAGAAAAGTTGTTCTACGAGAAAACTACGAGGCTCATCTACGGCCCGTAGAGAGATCTACGGCCCATAGAAAAGGCCTTGTAGAATCCCTAGATGACTTGGTGAAATTTTCTAAGTTTGAGTCCCATGTACGAGACAACACACAGTCCCTAAAATATTCAACGGCCCGTAGATTGGTTTCATAAGTTGGTGATCTAAGAATAAACTTTTTAGTATCTTGAGCTACGAATTATTAAATGTCTCGTAGAAGGTTTTACAATCCATAGAAGTGTTTTCATGGATCTCATGCTAAATTACAGTAACTCAAACTTTTGGATACCTCATCTATGAGAGGTCATCTACGACCCATAGAAAGTTCTACGGCCCGTAAAGGGGGTCTCGTAGAACTTGTCGGCAGTTCTTAAGAACGGTATTTTTATATATTACTATCTCTTTTAATCAAATCCTTGGATGTTTTAGACCTAATTAATGTCCTAAAATAGAACCCTATGTGTATTTTCACCATTCTTCACGCTTAGGGATTTTTTAAGAACACCAGAGGAGGGAGAAGAGCGAGGGTTTCTAATTCTGGAATGAGGATTTATTGATGCTTGATTATTTCTTCTATTTCTAGGTATTTAAGGCTTACTAAAGTGTGGAACTACATTTGTTCACATGCCCCTCTCATCTACTTGAGTCGAAATTTTTAATAAGAGTCGAGATTAGGGAAATTCTATTATCCTAATAATGAAATATTTGCATTTAATATGAATTCTCATTATGATGTATGAGGTACTTGCTGCATTGCATAGCTACTGATATAAAATAGAGGTAAAGTTTTATACTTGATAGCATGAACCCTACACTGCATGATTTTTAAAAAATTTATACATAGACTGGGTTGACGTTTGAGTTTGATTATCTGAGTTGAGTAATTGATTATAATTGAGCATCTTAAGTATGTTGCATTTTAAATCACATGTGCATTTTACTTGCATTACATGATGAGTCAACTTGAGCAAGTCTGAATGATCGTCTGAGTCCTAGTTGAGTCTGATTGTGTTCCATGATTAATTGAGTTGATGATTCACTGAGATGAGCTAAGCTGAGATAACCTAATGAGGTTAATATTTGACGTGATTGATTGATTACGATTGAGATTTGAGTTAATTGATGAGTTGGGCATGTTTTAGTCTTGGGAGGAGTATCGAACATCGAGCTGGAAGCGAATAAATAGGTACTCTAGCCCACAGAACTGCATTGCCAGTGTAGGATAGTCATACAACATGTTATGGCAACTCGTGTCCCAAAAGATTGAAATTTACTATGGATCCATGAGAGAGATGATCGTCCTTTACCTTGGCAAAAGTTTAGGACGGGTATGGCTACAACGTCGCCTTCGTGGTGCATCACCAAACAAAAGATGGTGGGATTGGATGTCGGTTAGGAGAATCTCCTAAGCAACCACTGATTGAGCATGGTATTTTCAAATTGAGTTTATTACTACTGAGTCTATTTTCAAAAACATGATTTCCATTTAAAACTTGTATTCCTGTTCAATTGAGTTATGAGTTGTTTGAGTTAAGGTGAGTGAGTTGAGCTTTACTTTCTTGAGCTATTTTATATACCATTATATTCCATGTACTGACGTCTATTTGGACCTGCATCATTTCATGATGTATATACAGACGATAGAGGACTTTAGCCCACGTATCATTGAGATCTAGATTAGTGCATTCCTAGATTGGTGAGCCCTCCTTACTTTTCGGAGGAGCTCTTTTATCTTCTTACTTTTATTGAGCAATTTATTTCTTTGATTTGTGGTGTACATGGTCTGTCACAACACCATCTAGATTATTGAGTAAAGGCTTCATAGACATTCAGTAGAGGATTTGTTGAGTATTGTTATTTCCAAACTTGTTCATTGGAAATTATGTTTTAGTAGAACTATGATTTTTCATATGATGTCTTTTTATTTGAGCACTTTCTTCCATTATTGAGTAAAAAGGACTATGAGGCCAGGTTGTTCTCTTGGGGAATCAACAATGGTTCTTTAAGTGTTGGCCACGCCAAGGGTACCCTCTTGGGGGCGTGAAAAATATGGTATCAGAGCACAAAGGTCAAAAGTCCTAGGGAGTCTATGAAGCTGTGTCTAGTAGAGTCTTGTTTATGGGTGTGTTGTGCACCACACTTTATAAGCAGGAGGTTATAGGACATTAGGCATTATTACCCTTTCTTATATTCTGAGTTCGTGCGATAGAGTCAAAACTCTATAAAGCTCCCTTCTAACTCGTGTGTTATGCGCTTGCAGATCATGCCTCCTAAACTTATTACGACCCAAAGGAATGCTTCAACCAGCAATGCTGGGAATCCCACTTAAGAGGTTCCTACTCAGATGGAAACGAGGGGTCGAGGTCGACCAACCAAAGCCACTATTGTTCTCGAGACACCTACGGCTCCACCTGCTCCTACCATAGAGGCTAACTTCAGAGGAGCTATAACCGTGCTCACACAATTGTTAGCTGCCCAGAGTGGGAACTAGAGTTCACAGACTCCTAGTTCTAGCTCTAAAGAGCCAATGGCTGCAACCAAACTGAGAGACTTCCTGAGGATGAACCCACCAGTCTTCACGGGGTCAAAGGTTGAGGAGGACCCTAAGAACTTTATTGATAAGATGTTAAAGGTGATGAAAGCCATGCATGCGACTGAAATAGAAGGAGTTGAGCTTACTGCCTATCAGCTCAAAGATGTTGCTAATGTTTGGTACAATCAATGAGAGGAGAGTCAAGGTAAGGATGTTGAGCCAGCTGTTTGGGATGAGTTCGAGAGTGCTTTCCTCGATCACTTTGTTCCTTAGGAGTTGAGGGAGGCCAAGATTGAGGAGTTTGTGAATTTGAAATAGGAGGGAATAACTGTTATATAGTACAACCTAATGTTCATCCAGTTATCCATGTACGCCCCAGAGGTGGTCCAGGATATGAGAGCAAAAATGAGGAAATTCGTATCTGGATTGGGTAGACATGTGAAGAAGGAGTGCAAAGCGGCATTGTTGATCCCAGGTATGGATATTTCCATAATTATGGTCTATGCCCAGCAAACCGAGGAGGATAAAAAGAGAGATAGAGAGGAGCATCTGAGTAAGAAAGTCAAGTCAGCAGGTCTTGAGCCCAATCAGACTAAGTAGGGTGAGGGAGATAAGTCTTACTTTCAGAAGAGCTCCTCTAGCTATGCACCATCTTCAGCTAGTGCACTAGCCCCGAGCCACAGGTATGATCCAAAGTCCCAAGGTTAGCCACACTTTAGGGCACAGGGTCTACAGTCTCAGGCATGTGTGACCTTTGGCTCTAAAGGGAAGCCACTTTTTGGGAAATGCGGATGGATCTGGGAGAATGTAGAGATAGAGGAAATGGTTGCTACAAGTGTGACCAGCTAGGCTATTTTCAGAGAGGGGTGTCCGATGTGGGGAAATAAAGCCTAGTTTCTACCACAACACCACCAGCGAGAGGTAATGAGAGAGGTGTTGCACCAGGGACTGGTGGTGAGACAAATTGTCTATATGTGATGTGGAACCAACTAGACCATGAGGTCGCACCAGATGTCGTGACGGGTATGCTTTGAGTCTTTACCTTTCCTTGTTATGCTTTACTTTATCCAGGTGAGACTTGTTCCTTTGTGATTCCATATGTGGGGGGTAGATTTGAGATCCTTCTTGAGTGCTTGCTTGAGCTAATTTTCGTTTCTACTCCTATTGGTGAGTCCATTCGAGCCAAAAGAATCTATAAAGATTGAGTGGTGTCCATCTATCATAGGGATACTCTTGCTGATTTGATTAAGTTAGAGATAGTTGATTTTGACGTGATCCTTGGCATGGACTGGCTTCACCCCTTTTATGCCTCTCTTGATTGCAGAACCGGGACTGTCAAATTCTAGTTTCTGAATGATGCCGTTATTGAGTAGAAGAGAGATTTTGTTACGCCAAAGGGTAGGTTTATTCTTACCTTAAGGCCCAAATACTGATCTCTAAGGGATATATCTATCACCTCATGTGAGTCAAGTCTGCCTCATGTGAGTCAAGTCTGATGATGATGAGCCTCCTACTCTTGAGTCTGTCCTGATCATGAGCGAGTTTCCAGATGTATTTCCTGAGGACCTTCCCGGATTCCCTCCTGATAGTAAGATTGACTTCGGAATTTATGTTCTTCCTGACACCCATCCTATCTCTATTCCACTATATAGGATGGCCCCTGCAGAGTTGAAAGAGTTGAAGTAGCAGTTGAGAGATTTTCTAGAGAACAGATTCATAAGGCCGAGAGTCTCTCCATTAGATGCTCCAACCGTGTTCGTACAAAAGAAGGATGGTTCCCTTAGAATGTGCATTGATGATCGCCAGTTGAATAAGGTGACAATGAAGAATATGTATCCCTTTCCGAGGATCGAAGACTTGTTTGATCAACTTCAAGGTGCCACTATCTTCTCCAAGATAGACCTCAAATAATGCTATCACCAGTTGAAAAAGTGAGAAAGTGTGATATACCGAAGACAACTTTTCGAACCCGATATGGTCACTTTGAGTTTTTGGTTATGTCCTTTGGGTTGACAAATGCACCTACAACCTTCATGAACTTGACGAACAAAGTATTCAAACAGTATCTTGACATGTTTATGAACATGTTTATTGACAATATTTTGGTGTATTTCAGAGATGAGGAGGAGCATACTAATAACCTTAGAATCGCTTTGCAGACGTTTAGAGATAATGAGTTATATGCAAAGTTTTCAAAGTGTAAGTTTTGGCTCAAATCTGTGGCATTCTTAGGCCATATAGTTTTGGGAGATGGTATACGAGTGGATACCCAAAAGATTGAGGCAGTTAAGAACTGTCCTAGAACAACTTCTCTGACAGACATAAGGAGTTTTCTGGGATCGGTTGGCTACTACCACAGGTTTTTTAAGGGAGTTTCTTCCATATCCGCACCATTGACTAGACAGACTTAGAAGAAGGTCACGTTTCTATGGTCCGATGAGTATGAGAAGAGTTTCCAAGAGCTGAAGATGAGGTTGACTACTGCCCTAGTGTTGACCTTTCCTGATGGAACAGATGGATTCGTTATCTACTATGACACTTCGAGAGTGAGATTGGTATGTGTGTTGATGTAGAGAGGTAAAGTTGTCGCCAATGTTTCTAGATAACTTAAAATGCATGAGAAGAATTATCCCACTCATGACTTGGAGTTGGCAATAGTGGTGTTTGCTCTCAAACTATGGTGCCACTACTTGTATGGAGCGCATGTTGATGTATTAACAGACCATAAGAGTTTGCAATACATCTTAACCTAGAAGGAGCTTAATTGGAGGAATAGGAGATGGCTTGAGATACTCAAAGACTATGACATGAGCATCCTCTACCATCTAGGTAAAGCTAACATAGTTGCTGATGCTCTCAGCAGGTTATCCATAAGAAGTACCGCACAAGTGGAGGAAAAGAAGAGAGAGTTAGCTAAAGAGGTTGACAGATTGGCACGATTAAGAGTTCAATTAGATGAACCAGGCAAAGGAGGAGTTCTGGTGCATAATGGGTCTGCATCATCTCTAGTAGTAGAGGTGAAGGAGAAATAAGATCAAGACCTAATTTTATTACAGTTGAAGGCGGATGAGCATAAGCATAAAGTGATGACTTTCACCAGAGAAGGAGATGGAGTATTGAGATACCAAGTCAAATTATGTGTTCTAGATGTTGATGGTGTCCAAGAAAGGATTATGGCAGAGGCCTATAATTCCAGATATTCCATCCATCCTGGGTCAACAAGGACATACCATAACTTGAGAGAAGTCTAATGGTGGAGCGGAATGAAGAAAGACATTGCTGAGTTCGTTTCCAATTGCCCGAATTGCCAAAAAGTTAACGTGGAGTACTAAAGGCCGTGTGGAGTAGCTCAGAATTTTGCAATTCTAGAATGGAAATGGGAGATGATTAATATGGACTTCGTCACAGGTTTATTGAGGTCTCGTAGATAGCACAATTTGATTTGGGTGATAGTTGACAGAATGACCACATCTACTCACTTCTTGGCAGTAAAGACGCTTGACACTGCAAAGGATTAAGCCCAGTTGTACATAAAGGAGATTGTTAGACTGCATGGAGTCTTTTTGTCTATCGTCTCAGATAGAGGAGCTCAATTCACTGCCTAGTTTTAGAGATCATTTCATAAAGGTTTGGGAAAAAAGATGCACCTTAGCACTGCTCTTTACTCGCAAACAGATGGTCAAGCAGAGCGTACAATTCAGACCTTGGAGGATATGTTGAGAGCCTGCGTCATTAGCTTTAAAGGCGATTTGGATGACCAGTTGCCCTTGATTGTGTTTTCCTACTACAAAAACTTCGGTTTGAGTATTTAGATGGCTCCATATGAGGCACTCTATGGGAGAAGGTGTAGATCATTGATTGGATGGTTCGAGGTAAGTGAAGCAGAATCGATCGAACCAGACTTGGTTCACCAAGCTATAATGAAGATGAAGATTATCCGAGAAAGATTGAAAACTGCATAGAGTCCACAGTAATTCTACACCTATGTTAGAAGAAGAGACTTAGTGTTTGAGGTCATTGATTGGGTGTATTTGAAGTTTTCACCTATGAAAGGTGTGATGCGATTCAAGAAGAAAGGTAAGTTGTCACAACCTAGTCCTTGTCATGATGGCGCTTGCTAGATTCCACCTATAGGCAAGCCAATTCCCAACCCGAGGGTATCTATCCTGGCTCTCTCGTATAGACCAACTCGATACAATAATAACATGTACACCACGACCTACCCAGAACCTAGAAGGCAACTGTACAAAATTTCAATAGACATATGGACATCTCATATACATATATCAATAATCATAATAATATAATAAATCAGAGTGTCTCTACAAATATATAACACTACTACACAAGGCCAATGTCTTGATACAAAAGATGGTCATTAACTGAAAAGGAGACTATGAAGAAACCAGATCTGCTAGTGCTCACCAAAAGTCTCCTGAGTGCTCCCGAAGTTCCCTAACTCATCCATCATAGCTTGTACCTGGACCTGCACTATGGGAAGATGCAGAAGTAGGGTTGAGTATAAGAAAAGGCACCCAGTAGGCATTATCGTCCGACTAAGAGAAATAGTAAACATATAAAAAGCCCAAATATAAAGAGAGTGGTAGCATTGTAGCAAAACACACTTAGATCAAGGCATAGACATGTCTGGAAACTCTCAAACCACGACTAAGCCAACCAAGGAGATGAACAATGTTAACTAAACCAACCCAAATGGTAAACATCGATACCACTGACGAAAAGTGTGTAGGCTCATACCACAATGACCCTTAATTGAGGCATAGTGTTGTACGTAGGTGCAAGGACCTAGTATCTATGCTTGTACGCCAACTGGCCCCCATAAGCCCAGAAGATACACCCGCGCACAGTAATTATTTTGTTAGATAATCACAAAATCCCTTAGATCCATCACATATCCCATAGGACTATCATAAAGCCCATCTCTCCATGTCATCATAACAAGGGTCGGTTGTACGTAGGTGTAAGGGCCTAGTGTCTAAGCCTGAACGCCCCCGAGCCCCCAAAAGTCGAAGAGGTACAACCACGCACAATCAGGGTGTGAACATGTGAGTGGATCCACAGGTAAACAATCAGGCCCCAACCCCCAACATCCCAATAGTAACCAGGTCCCTGACCCATCAGAAGTAGTGTAACACGGGGACTCGAACCCCTAATATCACTCGAGAACTCTAACCCTTGGGTCTTCCGACCTAGCCTCCAGTTGGGCAGTAAACCAGGTTCAAGTGGTCTGATAATAAATATAACAGTGGGATGTACTGCCCGTGGGAGAAAAAATCCTCCTAGCATACCAGCAATTTGTCATCAATAGAGTATCAATCACGGGCCCCAGCCCCACAAACTATCAATCACAGGGTCCTCGACCCAAAACTCAGTCGGTGCTCAGTCCTCAGAGTTTGCATTAGCCACCTAGCATCACAGTCGAAGCCACCGGGAATAAGTCCATGGGGAGCATTACCTAGGATTTGGACTCTACAGATGATACCATCAGTTCTCAACGATGATGGGGAGCGTTATCTGGGATGAGATGTCAATAGTCACTTACTCAACTAGTTTATTCAAATCTGAAACTCCAAAGTCATGTCGTGCCAAAGTGAACGTAGGCGATGACAAGCATATCTTGTCCAGAGTGAACATAGGCGATGACCTCACAACCCAGGTATCCCAGAATCTCAATCCAACCCATACAACAAATGCTACCACCTCTCTCAGGTACAATAGATACCCCGACATCAAATGGATAGAACTAGTATACAACAACTATCAGTAGTACATTGAGGTGTATAGATATATATATATATATACATATCACATATCACTGTATAATAATGCTTAACGAAGGCCAAATATACCATAACCTCATCAATCCCCAATGCCCAAAGAAAACATGGATAATCACGTTACATCATAAGTACTCAGGACGATCGAAACCCGCAGAGTCTTATCTGTACCAAAAGCAGGCCACTATATGAAATATAACCAATACACAATCCCCTGGTCAGCATCTCTATAGCAACAGGCTCTACACCCTCATACATGTACAAGTCGAGTCCGCACGCATGTCTGTCCCAGGAAGTAGTTCATATTTGGCCCTTACCAAGCCCTTTTTATGTGTAAAGTAACTCATAAGGCAATGTCGGTGTAACCCTAGCTAAGGACCAAAAGGCTAAACAATCAGAGGGATGCCACCTACCCCGAATCATATTGCAGCGCAGTTGCTATAAGGATACCGCCTACACCTCTCTAATAGGGTCCCCCTCTCATCTCTAACCCGCCAGTATCTCAATGTCAACACATCTCGTATTACAGGTCACAAGGCTTCTTTAGGGGTACAACTATGACCGTCCCCAGAACATGGTGTGTCTCTCCAGTCACTAATCAGTGGCACAGGGGCATAGTAGCCAACAACATGATATGGGATCATATTAACCACAGGGCAACACAGAGTCATCTGTAATTAGGAAATTCTAATAGAAGTACTAAGAAAAAATATAGATAACCGTAGCCTCATCATGCATACATACCAACCAAATATAGATACTAGATTCAGCGCACAGGGTAACATGTAATCACAGGTCAACCTTAATAGCTATTATATTCCTACAGCCTTAGACCACACACACATAAAAGTAAGATTCAAGCTCAGTGTACATACCTGTCACATGTTCACAGCTCCAACCAACCCCTTTCAGGCCTTTTCGTAGTCATATAATATAAGAACTCAGGTAATACCGCAACTAAAGCCAACACAACCCTCAAGAGAACAACTACAATCCTATAACATTATATATATATATATATATATATAAAATAGATCATATCCAGTCGTGTACAACATATACTCCACAACTCAATCTATAAACAGTACATTTCTATACATTCCAAGTCCAATATGCAAACATTTCAACTCAGTCTAGGGTTTAGAGAAGGCCTAGCCTACTTGGCACCCGATGCCTCTTGCTGCCAGTTAATCCAACCAAGATTTTCCCCTCCACATCACTTCTTGATCCTCCTTAGTTGTTCAGACATAAGTCACAAGATCATTATGACTGATTCAGCTATAAAATCCCAAGAAACAGGTGAAATTACATCAATTATGATTAAAATGGGGAAATTCAGGGCCCAGGCTCAAAATGCCAAACCAATCCCCGCAATTTAATCCCCATATCACTCCGATTCCATAGAAAGAAATTCGGCCCAAAACGGTCCTAGAAGACCGAGAAAACACCAAAAACGAAGTTAAAAACTTTACTGGGAAAATATTCTTTTCAAAACTTTCTCAGCAACTATTCTCAAAAATTGACAAAATTAGCGAACACCCATCATACCACAGCGTCACTCTCAAAACGTAGAACAATTTAGAAACAAATTTCACTTCATTCCATTAAGAAATGACTGAGATATTGCAATGCAAAGTTTTCACCAATTCCAATTTATACTCAGTGAAAGAAATAGGTATTTACCTCAAATACGTGTCAAATCCCAAATCTGACTTCACCACGACATTCCTTGTGAAAAACCATGCCACATAGCCTTTTGAATCACTCAAATCAGATGAAAAATGAGCTCGAAATTGCGTTGCCAAATTGGAGGAATATAGAATATATTTTCCAGGGGATAACATATATATAGGGAAAAGGGCATGACTGACACGTCTTTAACACATGGTAGACCTTGACTACACCATGTGTCAGCCCCAGAACCTACCATCTCGCTCTTTCTCTTTCCAATCATTCTCAATCTCTTTTTCGTCGTTACGGGCTCGTCCGGACTTCGATTTTTGTAATTGAACTATGTAAACATATGGATTTCATTGTTCCGAACCCAACAATGTAGTCGGAGCTTCCAACAAAGCTTCCTATGATAAAGTGAGGGTCCCACTTCTTTATACGCAACTTTTAACGAAACGCCCCAAGGGGTCAAATCACATCCGAACGTCCTCGGTATTAAATGAAGGGCTGCCCTAGACAAAAATCAATGTTTTGAAGCTAATCGTGTTATCAAAATTTCCATCTGGGGCACAATTCACAAGAGCATTGACTAGGTCAACTATTAATCGGTTCCGGTGGCCAAATTTGTAATCCATGATATAATTGCACCAGACATTCTCCTAGCCAAATTTGATTGTTCCGGAGCTAATGTAATCGTCAGAATTTTATTCTAAGGTCATTTACCAAGGACTTTACTCAAAAATTCATTTTACGGGTATAACTTTATACCACTTAACTAAAAAAGCCACATAACTCCCAAACAACCTGATCAATAATAACACCAATAGTTCCGAGGTCACCATACACATGGTCAAGTCAACATAATAACAACAAAATCATAGAAATGACCCAAAGGGTCATTACAACATCCCCTACTAATAAGACTTTCGTCCGCAAAAGTACAAACACAGGCATACCTGTAGGCTCCAATCTACACCACAAGTATATAAGTCATAAGCACGTTCTATATTCTATAATAAATTAGTACCACCCTTACTATCAAAAATTCCCACCACCTGTCTATATATAACAGTGAGTCGGTGAGACAATTCAACAAGGAAGTCTTAAGAATCCACTCTTTGTCCTATTCGCTTAATCAGCTGATAAGTTACGAGGGTCAATTGGCTAGACATTCCTATCCTTAGTACCTTACTAGATGTTCGAATAATCATGGTTGTTCATAATTGTACTTGTGGTTTATATATACGGCTTTTACTCCATTCTTGGCTTCCATATATAAGTGATTCCCACAATCAACCACAAATGGACCACAGGCTAACAAAATAATTGCGGACAATAACTAATGTGCTCTCATTCATACGAAGGGCCAAAACCCCCTTCCCTTGCTGTCCAATCCACCTGGCATCGCCTCTAACCACTCACCAATGCAGCAAATAGCCAACAGGCCACCCACTTAAATGGTTCTCTATACTTCCCTTCATACCTAGACATTTGTATCTCACTTCTCAAATATGGTCCTCAGTAGTTATTACCATTCAACCCCCATTCTGTAGCATTTAACAATCAACCCGTGGCAAGAACATAATAACAATAATTACAAGTCATCAAATTTATGCTATGCAGTACAGTAGTCAGCTAACAACCATAATCAGCCAATCGCAATGGACACACTGTATCAAGGTACAACCCCTAGAATTTCCAACACCATAACCTCCCTCAACAATGTCCAGCCATCATCTAACTCAATGAAAATATATTGGAGTACATGTAACTCATCTGGAATACACTGGCATACCATTGATACGCAGAGGTAGGGCTAACTTAGATGCAACTGGTCCAACCCGCTCTGAAACCTCAATTAGGGGTGACATATCAGGCTCAAGCATATCCCACCCACATGACTCTCTCTGAGGTGACACCCTTAGAATCGTTCTGTCCTAAATCTCAACTGTATAAAGTGGCGATCATCGCATAACTCCGGGTGCTGACTCAGAGCTGTGCTCAATCTATTTTGTATACTCCGGACCTTGGCTAAGGTATCCTGTAACACGTCTATACCATACGAGCCCTGCATCATAGGCTCAAACTAGCCAACTAGAGTATGACATCAACAACCATCAATATCAAACCCGAGGCCATCCTACAATATCACTCCACCCGCCCACCACAATCCTGAAGAATCATCATACCTAATCCCCCACTAATAAAAAGGACATTCTATTACCTCAATATCTAACCCAAGAGAAAAGAAGCTCGAAATGCATACTCAAACAAGCAATGGGCGGAGCAGCGTACCTAACACTATATAACCATAACCCAAGTACCAGGCAATCTAGCAAAATAATCAACATTCCCACTGACAAGCATAGCCAGGATTTCGAAAAACATAGTCTCAGTTGGCTAACAATCATGAAGTCCCCAAGGCAGAGTGGTCGGCAGCTTAGCTGATAACGCAACAATTTTCGATATAACAATAGAAAGCCCAACTAAGCCCCCAAGCATAGCATCCATCTCACAATCTAATGGCCAAGGAATTAAAAGAATCATATATCAATAAAATAACCACAAGAAATCGTCGCCATAGAGGCACAAGTTATAGCCAAGGGTATGACCGATAGCCGACCTCTCAAATACTATATACGCCAGTATCAGACTGCTTACTCCAGTAGGCAATCATCAAAATAGTTATAGGTGTAACTCACAAGGTTTGGCTTACATTTAGCCACCAACAGGGTATAATCGCAACAAAGGCGACAAATATTCAGAATCCTACCATGTATACATACTAGTTAACATCAGAAACCCAATAGGTCAAAGAAATAGGTAACTAATTGAATACAGATATCTGGAAGGCACCAATGCTCAGTCTTACCTCAATCTCAACTTATGTCGCTTTCAAGTTCTCTATCAAGAAGGGTCACAATCTATATAACCTGGAACCAACAACGGACGTACAAATATACGTATCACAGAACTCTATCCCCAACAATATCTCTCATAGAATAATACATAGCCACCCCCAATCAAGTACTAATCACAAAGTCTGTCGCTGAGGCCCTTCTATATTCTCACTGCCTGTAAGCTTCCTTATCCAGCCTTTACAACTCGAGGGCATCTAGCCTCTACTCAACGAGCTCTTGGGGTTACTCACTATCTGGGATTGACGATGCAGAACTTCCCCTACCCAGAGTCTGGCCTCTACACAATATCCACGTAGAGGGATGAACGAAACAAAATTCTCAGAAATTTAAGAACCTTTGGCAAGATGATCAACCAGAATCAATAACATAGAAAAGTTCCTAAACATCCATAGCCTCTTGGAGATAAGCCACAGACGTCTCCACATTTATCCACATGACTCTACTAAATGGTAGCTCTATACAGCTGAGACAAGTGAACCTTAGGCTTTGATACCACCTTGTCACGACCCCGTCCTTGTCATGATGGCGCCTTCTAGATCCCACCTATAGGCAAGCCAATTCTCCACCCAAGGGTACTTGTCCTAGATCTCTAGTCCAAACCAACTTGATACAGTAATAACATCTATGCTGAAACCTACCCAGAACCTCGAAGTCAACTGTACAGAACTACAATAGACACAAGGACATCTCATATACATATATATCAATAATCGTAGTAATATACAAAATTAGAGTATCTCCACAAATACATAACATTACTGCACGAGGCCAATGTCTGGATACAAAAGATGGGCATCAACAGAAAGAAGACTACGAAGAAACCAGATCTGCCGATGCTTACCAAAAGTCTCCAGAGTGCTCCCAAGGTTCCCCAACTCATCCATCACGGTTGATACATGGACCTGCACCATGGGAAGATGCAGAAAAAGGGGTGAGTACCAGAAAAGATACCCAGTTGGCATCATCGGCCGACCAAGTGAAACAGTAAACATATATAAAGCCCAAATATAATGAGAACGACAACATAGTAGCAAAACAAACACAGATTAAGGCATAGGCATGTCTGGAGACTCTCAAACCACCACTGAGCAAACCAAGGAGATGAAAAACATTAGTTAAACTAACCCAATTGATAAACATCGATACTACTGACGAAACTTGCGTAGCCTCATACCACAACGACCCCCAACTAAGGCATAGTGTTGTACACGGGTACAAGGCCCAAGTATTTATGCTTTTACACGAATTAGTGCCCATAAGCCCATAAGGTACACCCAGTGCACAATAACATACCGATAGATAATCATAGAATCCCTCAGAACCATCACAGAGTCACACAGCACCATCATAGAGCCTAGCTCTTCACATCATCATAAAAAGCTCAGTTGTATGTGGGTGTAAGGCCCTAATGTCTAAGCATGAACGCCCCCCGAGCCCCTATAACCCAGGAGGTACTAATGTGCTACCAAAATACAACACTTTTGATGCTTAAAAGTTAGGATTTTATGTGTTCTCAATGCGGCTTTAGTTGTTTTTATGTGTTTATGTGTCTATGTTTGCAGGATTATAGGTTGGCCAATAATTTTGGGGAAAATTACAAAGTTTCTGCAGATTTTCTAGTATTCGAGACACCTTATGGGCCGTAGACCATTCTACGAGCTGTAAGGTTGTTTTGTGAGGAATTCCAGTAAGGGGCCAAGTTTTTGAAGTTACTTCTACAAATATGTAGATGAGCCATAAATTAATGTATGAGTCATAGAAGAGGTTTCTTGCCCTGAGGGCCAGCGAATTAGACTTTCTGAAGTTCATCAGACGAAACCCCCTTTACAGGTTGTAAACCATTTTAAGAGTCGTAAAGGGGTGTCATAAAGGAGAAGTCTAGTTTTCCAACAATAATGTACGAGACCCCGATTACGGGCCGTGAACTTTAATACGGGCCATACAGTGTTGTTGTAGAGTGTATTATAAATAGGTCCTTTAGGTTATTTTTCATAAGTTCTCACTAATTCACGTAAGTTTAGCTTAATTTTAGGTTAATGCTCTGAGAAATCAATATTCTTAGAGAGAAAATTGTAAGAGAGTCTTTGAAAACACTTGTGGTTTAATTCATTATTGAAGCTTGTGATTTTCATTGACATTGAATTTGCTTGCTCTTAATTCTGTTGTATAAGTGTTTAATTATGTCTTCTAAATTCATAATCCCTTCATCTACACAAAGTATGAGTAGCTAAATCCACAACTAGGCTTGTGGGAAACATGAAGAACTAACAAAGTAAAATCGGATAATGCACGATTCATGGAAGGTGTATATGTATGTATTAATTAACTCTCTTCATTTTTCATGTTTTCTGATGGTGGCCAACATTAGAACACACCTATTGTTATTAACTGGACAAAGGTAGTAATGAATAGGAAAAGAGATTAATTAACAGCATTCGATTGATGTGTTCTCATCTAATCAACTAAACAGGGCCAAGGATAGGACGTTGTACTAGGACTTATGGGTAATGGTTGGTAATGCACACTATAGAGATTTTCCAAGTTGCATAATGAAATTCGCCTCTCACCTTTGACCAAAGGGCTTGGTAAACTTAAATTACCGTCCTGTATGCTATACACTAGACAAAAATTAGGTTATCCTATGACACTGAGTTGGGGAATCATGGGGAACACAATACCCTAGTTTATCTGCTTAATTGATCTTTCTCTTTGATATTTAGTTTATTTTTCTCATTGATTTTTGCAACCCCCCTCCCCTTCCCCCTCCCCCCCCCCCCCCCCGAGGAATTGAGTTGATTAACTACTCGGATTGCATGTTGGTGAATTTGTCTTGAGTCTACGTATTCCTTGTGGGTTCAACCCTAACCTTGGTTAGGTTCTATTTCTTGATAATGACCGCTTTATCCTCTAAAAAGGAGGTGTAACTTAGGAGACATCAAGATTTTGGCGCCGTTGCTGGGGAATACAGCTAGACTTAGTAAATTCATTAGTAATTCGAGTGTTAATCCTTATTTCCCATATCTTATTTTTTATTTTTGTTTTTGTTCTTTTTCTATTTTTTTCTTATTAATATAACACCCTTTGTTAGAGAAATATTGGATTATTGTAGTATTGGGATGAGAGAGGTTGTACATAATTTTTTGAATTGCAATGTGTACTTCTTGAAAATGATAGAAAATCTCGACTTAGACAACTATGTGTTTTTGTTAGATGTTCATCAATTTGGCTTGGATGTCCATATTTTAAGTAGTGAGTTGAGTGTAAAAGTTGATAATCTTGATGCTCAACAAGCTAGTTATGAATTGTGTGAGGAAGAAAAAATGCTTATAAGCCAACTTGATAAGCTAAAATTGGAGGGTCAATTTCTTGATCATACAATTATTGATGTTGTCACTGTTGAGAAAAGCACACGAGAGTTGTGTGAAGAAGTAGATAATATTATCTTTAAGAACTCTAGTGTGTGTAAACATGAGGATGCAAATAATAATATAATTCATGAATTAGGACAAATTGGACCTCATTCTAATCATTTTTCTATATTATGTTTAGATGATGAGGTATTAGTCGAATCCTCTGAGTATATAGACGAATGTAAGGAAGATGAATAATATAGTTATATACTTGAATTTATTGAGCTCAAATCAAAAAATTATATTCCTCATTCAAAGGCTAGGAAGTACAACATGTGATCTCTATTTTTTGTGTCCCTTATTTTTATACCACCACCCTTTGAGTATAATAGAAAATTGGAAAAGAAATTTGGGCTACAATTTATAAGTTCATGGTGGAAGAAGAAATGGAAGGTCTCCACCTAGTAGTGTAACATCTTCTTTTTTTATACTCCTTTTATTTTTTGCTTGTGTCAATTTTATTTTTGAAGATTAAGGGGAAGTTTGAGCATGTGAATTTGAAACTTTGGAGGCAACCCAAAGAACACTAGCGCTTAGGCGCCCAGGTATGTTTTTTGACCCCTTATGATCTAATATTTTTTAATTCACAATGCACATCTTTTTCTATGGGGTGTGGGTAGTTATGGGCCTCAGTGAAGTCTGAGTAGCTTGGGTCCATAACTACCCCAATTTTTTATCCAGGGGTTTTCTTACCTGTGTTCGTTTTCCTTGTGGATATTTATTTTCTGTTGAATCGGCACGTTTAGGATGTTTAGATAACATGTGTATCATATAGTACCAATACTTGTGGCATATAGCATGTTTTTGTGTTTTGTTTGAAAAAATGGTACCCACCAAAAATTTGATTAGTAGTTAGATTATAACGATGCATGTTTAGTGTTTGACAATATCTGTTCTGATAACTAAGGGTAAATTGAGATAAGAAACATGATATGAGAGTCTTTCGTTGATAATGTATGCAGTGACATGTGAGTGTGATCTTTATTTGATAAATTCATGTGTTTTGGGCTAATTCAAAACTTGCCCGGTTACTCTAAGATAGATTGTAGATTAGTTGGATTAGGAAAGGATCTTAGGTCATTGTTCTTAAATAGTCCACTTTGGCCTAAAAATAACCAACCAAATCGATGATATATCCCTTGTTCTTAATGTTTGAGCCTAACATGTACCTATTCTTTCAAAACACCTGATTAACCTAACCTTATCTAGTGAAAACTCCTGCATTTGGCCCTAGTCCTTCCTTGAACATTATGTACCTTGACTGAGGCAAAAAGCCTAAGATGAGGGTGGCTACCAAAGGTGGCCCTAGTTCTGAGGATGGATAGTGTGCACCTTAACACAGGCCAAAAGCCTAAGTTGAGGGTGGCTAGTGTAAGGGTAAAGCCCAAAAATAAGGGAGGTGGGTTAGGAATACGAAGAAAAAAGAGAAAATTCACGTACTAGGTGCATGAAAAATGAAAGATACCTTAATTAAGATCTAAAAAGCAAAATGAAGTGTAAAAACAAGGCAAAAGTTGAAAATGAAAAAAAGGCACCTAGAAAAGCTTGAAAGAGGAAAAAGGGAGAATAAGGTGAAAATAACAGAGTTGGTAGCGCGAAAGTGAAGAAAAACAAAGTTTCAAGGAGGGCCTTTAGTCATTATTTTTAAAAAATATCATACCAAAGACCCCCGAGCCTACATTACAAGCCTAGAAAGTGTTAGAGTGATCCTAGACCAATTAGTTGAAGGTCTGAGTCATGACTATAGGGGAAAACCTATTGTATTACATTATGCATGAACAAATATGTTATGAGAGTGAGTGAGTTTGCATAGTCCCAATGCTAAAACATAGAAATATCATTGAGTGTCAGATAGCGACTTCTTTTTGTGAGGGCACTTGCATTGCATTATTAGCATTAGACTTGTTCAGTGTTGTGGATTGTTTATAATACCTTACATGTCATAGTTGTGTTGTCACATGCACCAGTTTGCATTGGTTTGCTAAATAGCTATCTGATTCCATTTTGAAAAGTTGGTGTGGGTATCTAAGCCAGATATGTATGTGATGTATGCCATTGAGTTGAGGTCTATGTGTGACTGTATTGTCTATATAGATTGAGTCCGTCACTTTAAGGACAAGCAACAATTTTAAGTTGAAGGTGTTAATGTGCTACCAATACAACACTTTTGATGCTTAAAAGTTAGGATTTTGCATGTTCTCAATGCGACTTTAGTTGTTTTATGTGTTTTTGTGTCTATATTTGCAGGATTACTGCTTGGCCAATGATTTTAGGGAAAGTTACAAAGTTGCTGCAGATTTGTTGTTACGCAAGACACCTTAAGGCCGTAGACCATTCTACGAGCTATAAGGTGGTTTCGTGAGGAATTCCAGTGAGGGGCCAAGTTTCTAAAGTTACTTCTATGAACATGCAGATGAGCCGTAAATTAATGTATGAGTCGTAGAAGAGGTTTCGTGCCCTGAGGGTCAGAGAGTGAAGACATTTTGAAGTTCATTAGATGAAACCTACTTAAAGGATTGTAAACCATTTTATGAGTCTCAAAGGGGTGTCGTAAGGAGAAGTCCAGTTTTCCAGTAACAATGTATGAGACCCTGATTATGGGCCGTAAAGTTCTGTCGTAGAGTGTGTCGACTAGTTTACCTAAGTTGTTTAGGATTTGAATTTTAATTATTATAAATAGGTCTTTCACGTTATTTTCAAAAGTTCTCATCAGTTCACATAAGTTTATCTTAGTCTTAGGTTAGTGCTCAAAGAACTCAATATTCTTAGAGAGAAAATTGCGAGAGAGTCTTTGAAAACACTTGTGGTTTAATTCAATCTTGAAGCTTGTGATTTTCACTGACATTGGATTTTTTTGTTCTTAAATCAATTATGTAAGTGTTTAATTATGTCTACTAAATTTATAATCTCTTCATCTACACAAAGCATGAGTAGCTAAATCCACAACTAGGGTTATGGGAACCACGAAGAATTAACAAAGTAAAACTGGATAATTCACGATTCTTTGAAGGTGTATATGCATGTATTAATTAACTCTCTTCATTTTGCATGTTTTCTGATTATGACCAACATTAGAACCCGCCTAGTGTTACTGACTGAACCAAGGTAGTAATGAATAGAAAAAGAGATTAATTAACAGCATTCAATTCATGTGTTCTCGTCTAATCAACCAAACTGGGCCAAGGGGATGTTGTACTGGGACTTATAGGTAATAGTTAGTAATGCACACTATGGAGATAGGCCAAGTTGCGTAGTGAAATTCGCCTCTCACCTTTGACTAAAGGGCTTGTTGAACTTAAATTACCGTCCTGCATGTTATACACTAGACAAGAATTAAGTTATCCGGTGATATATAGTTGGGGAATCATGCGGAACACAATTACCTAGTTGCTCTCCTTTATTGATCTTTTTCTCGTGATATTTAGTTCGTTTATTTTTCTCATTGGTTTTTGCGAACCCCCCCCCCCCTCCCCCTTTGGGGAACTGAGTTGATTAACTAATCACATAGCAATGTTGGTGAATTTTTCTTGAGTCTACGTATTCTTTGTGGGTTTGACCCTAAACATGGTTAGGTTTTATTTCTTGATAGCGACCGTTTTATCCTCTAATTAAAAGGTGTAACATATGCAACATTAGGTACACCCACACATAATCAGAGTGTAAACAAGTGAGTGGATCCATGGGTAACCCCTGGCTCCCAAAATCACAACAGTAATCGGATTCCGAACTCATCAGAAGTAGTGTCACGGGGACTTGAACCCCTAATTTCACCCAGGGACTCTAAGCCTTGGGTCTTTCGCCTGGCCTCCGGTAGGGCTATACACCTTCATACAGGTACAAGTTGAGTCCGCACGCATTTCAGTCCTAGGAACTAATTCATATTCAGCCCTTACGAAGCCCCTTTTTATGTGTAAAATAACTCATAGGGCAATATCGGTGTAACCATAGCTAAGGCCTAAGAGGCTAGAAAATCAGAGGGATGCCACCTACCCCGAATCATATCGCAGCCCAGCTGCTACAAGGATACCACCTACACCTTGCTAACAGGGTCCCACTCCCATCTCTAACCCGCCAGTGGCTCTGTGTCAACGCATCTCGTATTATAGGTCATAAGGCTCCTTTAGAGGTACAACTATGACCGTCCCCAGAAGATGGTGTGTCGCTCCAGTCACTAATCAGTGGCACAGGTGCATGATAGCCTACATCATGATATAAGATCATAAAAACCACAAGGCAACACAGAGTCATGTTTAATAAGGAAATTCTACCAGAAGTACTATGAAAAAATATAGATAAGTGTAGCCACATCATGTATATACATACCAACCAGATATAGATACTAGATCCAAAGCACAGGGTAGCATGTAATCACAGGTCAACCTCATTAGCTAGTATATTCTTGTAGCCTCAGACCACACACATACAAGCAAGAGTCAAGCTCAGTGTACGTACCTATCATATGTTTACAGCTCCAACCAACCCCTTTCAGGCTCTTTCGTAGCCATATAATGTAAGAACTCCGGTAATACCGTAGCTATAACAAAGACAACTCTCAATACAACAACTACCATCTAATAACATTATATATACACAACACACAGATCACATCCAGCCTTATACAACATATACTCCACAATTCAATCCATAAACAATACATTTTTATACATTCCAACTCATATATGCAAACATTTCAGCTTAGTCTAGGGTTTAGAGAAAGCCTAGCCTACCTGGAAGTCAATAACTCTTGCTCTGAGTTAATCCAACCTAGCTTTTTTCCTCCGAATCACTTTTCAGTGCTTCTCAGTTATTCAAACATAAGTCACAAGATCATTACGACTGATTTGGCTGCAAAATCCCAGGAAACGGGTGAAACTACTTCAATTACGACTAGAATGGATCAAATTAGGGCCCACACTCAAATTCCAAACTAATCCACGAAAAATAATTTCCACATCACCCCGAGTCCATAGACATAAATTCGGCCAAAAATTGACCCCAAAAGTCCGAGAAAACATTATTTTCAAAACTTTCTCGCCAAAATTCGCAAAAGCTGGACAAAATCATCAAAAACCTAGCATATCATAGTGTCCCCCTCAGAACGTAGAACAATTTAAATAAAAATTTCATTTAATTCGTTTAAGAAATGACCGAGATATTACAATTTAAAGTTTTACCAATTTTGATTTATAGTCAGCAAAAGAAACAGGAATGTTACCTCAAAAGACGTGTCAAATCCTGAATCTGACTTCACCACGATGTTCCTTGCAAAAAGTCAAGTCACGTGGCCTTTTGAATCACTCAAATCGGATGAAAAATGAGCTCAAAATCACGATACAAAATTGGAGGAACATATAATATAGTTTCCAAGGAACAACATATATATAGGGAAAAGGGCATGGCTGACACGTCCCTAACACGTGGCAGACCTTGAATGCACCACGTGTTAACCTAAGAACCTGCCACCTCGCTCTCCCTTTCCAATCCTTCCTCAATCTCTCCTTTGTTATTTCGGGCAAGTCCGGACTTTGATTTTCCCAATTGAACTATGTAACCCTATTGACGTTTCGGACCTAGTGGTGCAGTTAAAATTTTCAAAGGAGCTTCCTATAATAAATTGAGGGTCCCAAAAGAGATTGCATCTATCAAGGTGTTGTGGAGAAACCAATTTGTAGAAGAAGCTACTTGGGAAGCGGAGGAGGACATGAAGGCCAAGTACCCCTACTTATTCCTGCCTGCTGATGATGAGGTGGTTGACGGTAATGATTTCCTTCTAAATTCATGACTTCCTATTACTTGAGTTTTCCTTCCATTCTGAGTTTGATAGACGATAGAGCTCTAAGGTCTAAGTGAGGATTGATTTGATATGTTGGTTGTTTAAATTTTTTACGTGTTAAGTTTCTTGACTAGTTGATTGTATGAGTGAGATGATAGTTGGTTGATTGTTAGAGACCATAGTTAGACTCATTCTTTGATTATGTTTTCTGGGTTTCTCTTCATTCGAGGATGAATGATCCCAAGGGGGAGATAATGTAACACCCCCTAATTGTTTTCACATAGTCTTAGTAGATGCACAGAGAAAACTGAGATAAACAACTGAGAAAAGTTGTCGAAAGAGAAAACTATGAGGGTCATCTATGGCCCGTAGAATAGGCCTCATAGAATCCCCAAATGAGTTGGTGAAATTTTCTAAGTCTAAGGCCCATGTATGAGACAACATATGACTTGTAAAATATTCCACAGCTCGTAGATTGGTTTCGTAAGTTGGTGATCCAAGAATTAACTTTTCAGTATCTTGAGCTACAAGTTATCAGACGACCCGTAGAAGTTTTTACGGCCCGTAGAAGTGGTTTTGTGGATCTCATGCCGAATGCTAGTAACTTAAACTTGTGGACACCTCATCTACGAGAGGTCAACTACGACCTGTAAATGGGTTCTTGTAGAACCTATTGACAGTTTTTAAAAAAGGTATTTTTCTCTATTCCTATCCCTTTTAATCAAATCATTGGATGTTTTAGACCTAATTAAAGTCCTAAAATAGAAACCTAAGTGTGTTTCACTATTCTTCACGCTTAGGGATTTCTTGAGAACAATAGAGGAGGGAGAAGAGCGACGGTTTCTAATTCTAGCATGAGGATTGATTGAAGCTTGATTTTTTCTTCTATTTTAAGATATGTGAGGCTTACTAAAGTGTGGAACTACATTCATTCACACGCCCCTCTCATCTACTTGAGTCAAAATTGGGAATAAGAGTCGAGATTAGGGAAATCCTATTATCCTAATAATGAAATTTCTGCATTTATTATGAATTCTCATGATGATGTATGAGGTATTTGTTGCATTGCATAGCTACTGATGTGAAATTGAGGTAAAGTTTTATACTTGATTGGATGAACCAGAGACTGCATGATTTTTATAAATTTAATACATGGAATGAGTTGAGGTTTGAGTTTGATTATCTGAGTTGAGTAATTGAATATAATTAAGCATGTAAAGCATGTTGCATTTTACATCACATGCACTTTTATGCATTTTACTTTTATTACATGATGAGTCCACTTGAGCAAGTATGAATGACCGTCTGAGTCAGAATTGAGTCTGATTGTTTTCCTTGACTAATTGAGTTGATGATACACTAAGATGAGCTGAGCTGAGCTGAGATAACCAAATGAGGTTGAGATTTGAGTTGATTTATTGAGTACTATTGAGATTTGAGTTGATTGATGAGTTGAGCATGTTTTAGTGTTGGGAGGAGTATCGAGCACCAAGATGGGTGCGAGTAAATAACTACTCTAGCCCACAGAACTACGTTGCCAGCGTAGGATAGTTGTACAGTACGTTCTGGCAACTCATGTCCCAAAATATGGACATTTACTATGGATCCATAAGAGAGTTGATCGCCCTTTACCTTGGTAAGTTTAGGACAAGCGTGGAAACGCCGCCGCCTTCGTTGTGCATCACCAAACAAAAGGTGGTGGGATTGTATGCCGGTTAAGAGAAACTCCTAAGAAACCACTGATTGAGCATGGTATTTTCAAAGATAGTTTATTACTACTGAGCCTATTTTCAAAAGCATGATTTTCATTTAAAACCTGCATTCCTGTTGAGTTGAGTTATGCGTTGTTTGGGTTGAGGTGAGTGAGTTGAGCTTAACTTTCTTGAGCTATTTTATATACCAATATATTCCATGTGCTGGCATCCATTTTGGACCTGCATCATTTCATGATGTAGACACAGGTGATAGAGAACCTTCGCTCGCACATCGTTGAGGTCTAGATCAGTGCATTCCCAGAGTTGGTGAGTCCTCTTTGCTTTCCGGAGGAGCCCTTTTATCTTCTTGCATTTATTGAGTAGTTTATTTCTTTGATTTGGGGTGTCAATCGCCTGTCATGGCACCATCTAGACTGTTGAGTGGAGGCTGCACAGACATTGAGTATAAGATTTCTTCAGTCTTGTTATTTCCAAACTTGTTCATTGGAAACTATGTTTTAGTAGAACTATATCTGTTCATATGATATCTTTTTATTTGAGTAATTTCTTCCGCTATTGAGTTGAAGTGACGATGAGGCCAGCTGGTGCTCTTGGGGAATCATCAATGGTTTTTCAAGTGCCGGCATGCCAATGGTACTCTCCCGGGGCATCACACATAAACTCGCTCAATACATGTTGATACAACAAAAAGGGATAGATGATTAATGATAATGACTAAATGAAGTATGCTCATCCATACATGTATATAGATAGAATGGAACTACTATGACAACAAATATGTCAAGCTCAATAATCAACATGAAAAGTTCAGAATATTATCGACTAATTCCTAATATTTCTCCGTATTACTTTTATTCAATATCTTATAACTTTTGTGTGTATGAGTTAAGCATGTGAATTTTTGTTAAAAAAATCTTCAATTCTATTTGATTGTCGTTATATTTGTCTTAAAGTTAAATGTATTTACGTATAATTGAAGAAATAAATGAATTATTTATTTTTGTCATATGTCTTAATTGTTCTTCCTCACTTGTGGAATTTCACTGGGTATGTTGTTGTTGTATATGTCTTAATTATTCTTATGTGTATGATCATCTCTCAAACATTCAACTATCTTTGTATGAATTCATATGAGTGAATGGTGTTGAATTGAAAATTAGGAAGACGAGACGACAATTAGAAAGAATGCTACCCAATGTCACAAAGAATGAAATAACGAAAGAAAGAAAGAAAGAAAGAAAGAAAGAAGAAGGAGAAAATATAATAGAGAAAAAAGAAACTACAAGAAAGAAAAAGTGAAAAAGTATAAACAAGAAATGCCACTTTAGATCTTGGTATTCAAGTATATCAGGATTTATGTATTAGATGCAATAGTAATTTTTTCTTTTTTTGTCTTTCTCCTTTAATTTTTTTCACTAAATGAAAAGAAAAACGATAGCTACTACTAGATAAGACAAGTGTAACTTCTTATACTAGAACTAAATATATCTAAAAATACAGGAGGTAGTATATGTTATTTAGCAATATGCAAAAATTCTAAAGTTGGACTAAAATAATGAAACTTCTATTTTTATTTTACTTTTTTGTAATGAAATAAGACTTAAAAATGACTTTTAGTCCTAGATTAGCAAAAACATTGACAAGAAAATAGAGAAAATAATTTTTCCAACAATATTTGAGAAACATCTACAGATAAATTTTGGTTACCTCCCATTTGAAATTTTAAGTGGGTCAATTATACATATTATTGTGATTTGCTAAATCATATCGATAGTAAAACTGTTATTAAATTTATTTACAGTTTATGTCTTGTGATTTATATAAGGAAACTTTTGAATTTTTTTTTACCATGTCAAAAATCCACCAATAGTGGATCTTGTTTGTTAATAAAGACAACATATTCTGCCTAAATTATAACATTCGATAAAAAAATTATTTCTTTTTGTAATTCTTGTTTTTTAAGTAAGTAATGGAATTACAATAATAATAACAGGCATGTCAAAACTCAATAATCAACATATAAAGTTCAGAATATCATTGACTATATTTTAACATATACACTTTTAATGAACATTTCTTATATGCCGATATATTTAGAGAATCACGTGCAAAGCACGTGCCGTGAACCTAGTTACTATAACCATTCAAGGTTGTTACAGTATTACATAAAAATATTCAGTCTATTTTTTTTATATGACAAACTCTATAGTACAGATAATGTGAATGTTCATAAATTTTTCATTTAAAAATGAAATTTTGGGTCAGTGACTCAGTTTTATTTCATTCCAAAAGCAGATGGGCTCAAAAAAAGCCCACAATAAACAAGGTCCAGTACAAAGGAGTTCAAACCAACGCCAACCTTGTGTATAATAAAAGAAAACCCTAGTCAATTTCCTAATTTTGACCCCACCTATTCACATTCATTTGTCCACCGCATCAAATGCTCTAGTGGACTCCGACCAGGCGATTGCTCTTCCTCCGATTCTGAGTAACCAACTTCTTTCATCTTCATCTTATGTCACATAAAATGTTCAGTGATCAAACATAAGTTTTTGGACCTTCTCTCATTTTGCTTCACCAATTTGTGGAGCACTAAGCTTGTCATTTTCTGTTTAGGTGTCGTCTCCGATGGAAAAATCCTCATTTGAAGAATCAAGCCCTATCTCTCATCTCAGTCCATGTGAGTTGTGTCAGTCTACCCTCCTCTACTTTATTGTACTTCCCTTCCTCTTTTGATTATTTTCGCTGTCAGAAAGCCCAACTGAGAAAGCAGGTTGCTCGTGTGGCTTTTGATATAGTCTAAATGTGGATGCATGCTCTGATTCCTTATCTGGTCATGAATCTTCCCTTTTTGCTAGTTTTGTATCACTTTTTGGGAGCTGATTAGCTTAGGTTTAGGTAGGATTTGCACAGTACTTTCCTTTGGTCATCCTTTGAAAAAGTATATTCTAAGTGTGGAATCATGTCTCGTAACTTGGTACCTTCATACGGACTCTTGTACGTCCCGTGAAGCTTCACACGGTCCGTATGACCTTCATTGGAAGCACCCTTGTCTTGAAGAAAATTTGCTGAAATTTTCTAAGTGTGGTCTCATGGGCACCTATAAGATCCGTGTGACCTCACACGGTCCGTGAGGCCTCCAGCGAAACCTCACTTAGCATGATGACATTTTCCTGAAATTTTCCAAGTATTGGTTCATGGCAAAGTATACGGTCAGTGTGTTGTGTGATGGACCATATAGTCTTCCTTGAAGCGATGTTTTCAATTTTTTTAAATTCGTTTCATTAATGACATTTTCGTAATTATAGTTTATTCTAAGGGTCTTTTTTGACTTCCTATGCTACCTAAAGACCTCCTAATGGCCTAAACTTCATTCCTCTCATTAAGAATTCACTCCTCACATTTGGAATTCTCTTAAGTCACTTTTAAGTCTAATTCAAACAACTCTTGTGGGTTTTAAGCTTAGGAATCGAGGAAGGGCCCTTTCTTCACCAAATCTCTTGTTGAATCTCTTCATTAGCTGAGGTATGTGAGATTAATTCTTGGTCTCTTTCAACCAAGAAGACCCAAACTCTTTTACATGAAATTTCATGAATTTTAGCTTACTTTAAGTATGGGTTTTGAATATTATTGTTTAATAAATTCAATTGAAGTATTGGTTATGTTTATTTGATGATTTTAAGTTGATTTAAGCCCCAAAATGTTGAAATACATGATTATTATGAAGAAATGATTATGAATTGTCCCTTTAAAGTTTGAATTAACCATGAAAGATCTCTATTATTATTTAAATATGGATTTAATTATGGATTTACTTCAATTTCATGTTGTATTGTTGATTTTAGATTCAATCTCAATTACCCATACTAATCTCATATCATTCATGGCATATGCATTCATGAGCATTAGACTTTATGAAAATTATGAAGTGGGTTAGGACCCAAATATGTTTATATATATGATATTAATGAAAATATGGTTATGAACAAGAATTGAGTAAGAATCTATGAACATGAGCATGATATAAGTGAACACCATTATGATATAAATTGATAGTAATTTGAACTTGACTACTACATGAAT
Source organism: Solanum rostratum (assembly GCA_029948455.1). Lineage (NCBI taxonomy): Eukaryota > Viridiplantae > Streptophyta > Magnoliopsida > Solanales > Solanaceae > Solanum > Solanum rostratum. The sequence continues at coordinate 11,654,280 of CM057054.1, forward strand.
ACGAATTATATGGGTGTGCATATGATATGACATCTTGCATGAGTATGTAATCATATGGGTATATTGATGAGGACAGGCACAACCCTCCCTTTACACAATGCATAGAAGAGGATAGGTACAACTTCCCTATGCACACGTATGTATGAGCTAGGTGTGTATTGATGAGGACGGGTACAACCCTCCCTTTACACAAGGCATAGATGAGGATAGATACAACCTTCCCTATGCACATGTATGTATGAGCTAAGTGTGTATTGATGAGGATGGGCACAACCCTCCCTTTACATAAGGCATAGATGAGGATAGGTACAACCTTCCCTATGCACATATTTATATGAGCTAAGTGTGTATTGATGAGGATGGGTATAACCCTCCCTTTACACAATGTATAGATGAAGACAGGTATAACCCTCCTTATACAAAGTCATGTCATGAGCTACATGTGTATTGATGAGGATGGGTACCACCCTCCCTTTACACAATTCAGGCAAGGAGTGACTCATTGAGTGCTAGTATATGTGGGTTATGGCTACTCTATGATTTTAATGTAACATATTGTGCACGTTAACATCATCTTTCTTTCATGCTTCATGCTCGCATACTAGTTCATGCAAACATACTAACGCATACTTTTGCCTACGTGATCTCACCATGTAGGGGCCTAGGACTACGTACATCCACCGTTCGACATTTAGCTCGGATCTCAAGTTTTGCTTGTTGTGGTGAGTCCTATCTTCCATGGACAAGCCACCATTCTTCTCCCTATAGTGTTTTACTTATTTTATTCACTTTGAGGGTGAGCCTAGGGTATGTCTTGGCTCCCGACCTATCCTATGATTAGAAGTATTGTTGGACATCTTGTAAACTCCTTTACGTTTATATACTATGTGCTATGTTGGAGATTATGTTATGGCTTGGTTACCCATTGAATATTTGTTTAGTTATGAGTCTTATGACTTGATGGTATGATATGATGCGAAACATACTAAGTCCCAAATTATCCCTATAGGGTAAGTCCTACTTTCCCATCCCTTAGAATTATGTGTTTATCGTTTGAGTACGCTTCCGAACTGATGATGTGAATTATGATACTTTGAGGCTTGTTTAGGGACTCTCAGGTACTCATTCGTCATTTCACTCCTAGACCCTAGGTCCGGGTCTTGACCCTAGGTTTGTAAATAATCCTCAGAGTCCAACATACCGCGTACAGTAGAGTTCTATTCATGGATGTCAAATGCACCATGCCTGTCATGCCCCAGGAGAGTACCCTTGGCATGGCCGGCACTCAGAGACTATTGTTAGTCCCCAAGAGAACCACTTAGCCTCATCACATCATTCAATCAAATAAACTCTACTGAACAACATAAATTTATAAGTAAGTAATGGGCACATATCATCTAAAGTCTCAAAAGACTATACAAAATAATAAAGGCTAGTAGAAGAACTAGCTCACAATCTCAACATCAACGTTCAACTATCGTCTATGAAGCCTCTATCACTAATCATGTGGTGCCAATGAAAGACCCATGGCTATCCAAATCAAAATGAAAGAATAGCCCAAAATCTAACTCTAAAGCAAGATGAAATAAATCATAGTGGATCCTCCGAAGTAAGGGAGGCTCAACAAATCAGCTACGAATCGCAGATCTTCAACGGAGCGTCTGTTGACGATCTTTAGTAACTGCCTCTTCATCATAAAATGATGCAGTCCAAAATGGACATCAGTACTTGGAATGTACTGGTATGTAAAATAGTTGAGTGAAATAGAAACAGGTAGAATAATATGGAAATAAAGTCAACTCAAAGTAATCATCAAATAACATCAAATCGTCAAATGTCTATCTATGCAAGAATAAAAAGTAGACAAGTGACCTGTCAACAACTCAAATTCATCAATCATCTCAGACTCATCTCAAAGGAGCTCAACTCCTCTCATCTCATCTCATCTCATCTCAAAGGAGCTCACCTCCTCTCTTCTCAACTCAAAGTACTCAAGGTAGGAAATTTATGGGAGTTTCTCTTATCCGAAAACAATCATTTATGAGCCAATGAATATACAAAAGTCTCGCTGATGTTGCCATAGCCATTCCAAATTTCCAAGTAGGGCACGATCGAAACCATATCAGCTCACCCAATATGGAATCAGTATTCAACAGGTCCACTATTGCTTTCACGTACGGTTACTAACGAGGGATCCATAGTATATGTGATGGTTCTAAGCCTCACCAACATTTGGTGACGTAGATTGATGAGTTTGAGTGGGACTAACTCTCACTCTTTCGGTGCTCGATACTCCTCCCATGACTCAATGCTCATAAAACCTCCATCCCAATCAAACTCATATGGATTCGAACCCCGTCATCAATCAGTATCTGATAAGGACTTGAACCGTGTCATCATTCAATTAAAATCTTAGGGTCTCTAACCCTTTCATCAATATCATAGGAACTCAAACCTTTTCATCAATCTCATAGGGACTCGAACCCTTCCATTAATCAACTCACAGGGACTATAACCCTCTTATAAATCAATCTCATCAATGACTCAAGATTTAGAGCAATCATTAGGAATCAACTGAATAGACACATCGGTAGAGTTAATTTATAGAGACTCGTAAGGCAATCAAATTCTATCAACTCATCATCATTCTCTCATCATAATCAAAAATCTCAACTCAAGGCTCTAGACTCAATTCTCAAGTTCATTATGCATGCTTTTCAAATTAGACATGTAGGGTTATGCAAATTCCCATGAAAATGTTTGATTCAAGAAAACAAATAGTATGATGATCATCAACATAGAAAAACATGTAAATTGAATCATTTTTTTTCAAGAAAAACCATCATGTATTCATGTGTGTAGACTCTTGAACCATCAACTCGTCTATGACCATCCATGGGGAACATGAGAGAACAATCTCATGCCTTTAGTTTAGCCTTACATACCTGGGATGCTATCAACCAATCACTCCAAGGATTTCTTCTCATTTCTCTCAAACTCAAGCTCTTCTTCTCATTCCTCAAGCCCTAGCCTTGTTAGATTGTAGAATAGGACTTAGAATGGGGGTTTTAGACCCTTTTTACATCAAAACGACCTTGTTAAATCGTTTATAGAGTTTCGAAGGGGTTGGAAATTGACCGTAATGTCCCTCGTAAAAATTTGAAATTTTTTAGTTCGGAAAAGCCCTGTCCGCGACGTGAACGGGTCGCGCATAGTGTATTTTCAGAAAAAGTTGCTGAATGAGTTTGCTCAATCCCATCGAAAAGTTTCAGAAAAATGTACGTGCTGGTCTGCGATGGAGGCGCGACCCGCTCCTGTCGCGTACCAACTCTGTTTTGCGCTTCGGATCGAAAAATTATCTTTTGATCGGGTCTCTCTAAGAATTTATTGAGACAATTTTCCCACTCATTTTTTGTGTTGATCACGAATCTGGCCTCGAATTTGTCATACAAGCATTGAAAGATGTGTTATGTGCATACTCTCACTATATGGGTATTTTGGTAATTTTACCAGGCGTTACATCATTTCCCCCTTGGATCATCCGTCGTCAAATGATGAGTAATGGTGGATATAAAGGCATGAGTAGACTCAGGTTCATTTCAATACTCAACTCAATCAATCAAACTCTCGACTTAAGAATAGAAAGTCACATCAAGGATTGATCAATCAATTTAGTGAAGGGTAAGGACTTTACCTTTGGCACTCTCATCATCTAGCACAAATAGTTTTGGATATTTGGCCTTCATCTCTTTCTTAGATTTCCATGTGGCTTTCTCAATGAATTAATTTCTGCACAAGACTTTGACTGAGGCTATCTCTTTGTTCCTCAACTTACGAATCTGACGATCAAGGACTTGAACCTAAATCTCTTCGTAAGATAGGTTGTCTTTCACTCCAGTGCTATCACTAAGGATCTCCAAGGCAGGATCTCCCAAGTATTTCTTCAACATCGACACATGGAATACCGGTTGACCTTTGATGCTCAACCTTCACTTGTTGGCAATTTTGGAATTTTGAAACAAACTCAGCAATATCCCTCTTCATTCCACTCCACCAATAGACGTCTCTCAAGTCGTGGTACATCTTGGTAGAGCCAAGATGAATGGAATATCTAGTGTTACGGGCCTCAACCATGATTCTATCTCAAATACCATCAACATTGGGAACACACAATCTATTCTGATATCTCAACACTCTATCTCCCCCTTGGGAGAAAACCATCACCTTCTGCTTGTGGACAGCTGTCGCGCCCCATTTTCCTCGTGGAGAAACGGGAACCTGTACGACGTCGCGGCAACGACTCGTTTGGGATTTTTGATTAAGGAGAGTCGCCACCTAATGATTGGGTGCATTAGTACACCATTCTAGCCTAAGGGTCGAAGTTAACCAAAGAGAGGGTAAGGGCTCAAATTACCTCGAAAGGAAGGTGTTAAGCACCCTTCGAGGTCCGCAAAGGCGGGTCCCGACCGTGTCTCATATTTTATACGAGTTACAAATAAAGGTCTATATTTTAAAAAAACCTAGGTTTATTCTAAGTGATAAAATAAATCAACAAATACAAAAGAAATCAAATTGCACATTTTTAATACTCGGATCAGACGCACTTGGTTTATTACCAAGCCCAAGGACGAAAACCAAGGTTCCGTCCTATTAGGGTCAAGCGTATATCATCCCTTCCGAGGTCCTATCTACCCCTACCCCCCTCCTAAGTTTATTTTATTAATTAACCTAGAGGCGTACTAAAGGAATATGAAAGACTAACGTACCCTAGAATGCCTATCGTCCCATCCTATAGTCCAAGAGGCATTGAACGTCTATTTTGGGTGGTTCTAGACTTAAAGCAAATATAGGCTTCCTAGTCAGACTCGCGTTACAAAAAGGAACATTAAATACAAACAATTTGCATATAAGGTCTCACATAGCCTCAAATGAAAGAAAAAAGAAATAAAAGCATGCTTGAAAACAAATGGTGAATAGTGCAGAGCGCGTGACATGCTAAGTGTGTACACAACCAAAACACTATTGACGAATAAAGAAAGAATCTTTGACCCATTATTTGACTATTATTTTGGGATAGTTCTTAGCATGATTATTAATATTTCAAAATAATTGCTAAATGCGGACTTCTAATTGATAAATGATATATTTGAAAATATTATCTATATAGGCCTAATAATAAAATTTTATGTATCAAATAGCATGCATATGTATAAAAACTTAGTTGTAAAAAAATAATTTGTACACTTTTAAAAGTGTTATGATACATGAAATCCTATGGGCATATGACAATTTTAAGAGGAACACTTTATTTTCTATAGGCATGAATTCTATTGCGAAACATTATTTGAAATAAAATCCTATAGACATGATTTCTATGAAAATAAAATCCTAGAAGCACCATAAATAACCTAAAAACATGATTTCTATAGAATAGTAAAAGACGCACTTTCATGACTAGAGCAAAATAACTTACGCATGAATATGACATATAAAAGAGAAATAAGATGAAACTATAAGCCTAACTTCTACTAAAATGCTCCTAAATATGATACCTAAAAATATAATATTATCAGACATAGACATGATATCTAATTTCGTCTTTTCAAAATTATTTTATCATAAAGCAAATGAAAGAAAGGTTTGTTAAGCATGCTTATTCACCTAGCACTCTCTTTTTTTATGTCGAGTCCTAAATTTGAAGATTGCCTATGTGAATGTTGTCAGTAAGCGAAAAAAAAAAAACGAATAGCACATAGTTCCCCTCCCCTCTTTTACTATGTCCCCGTTTCACAATTTTCATTACAAGGCTAAGAAAATAATAATAACAATTACAAATGCGACATAAAAAAAATAAAATCTTCCATGGCCTCTCGAGTTCATTCCCTCCCCAGGCGACTCTTCATATCCTTATCCTCCTGCAACACTAAAATACTACTAGCAGTATCCATAAAAAAATAGACGAGCAATTTCAAGAATGTATATGTATATAAAGAAAAACTAAATAAATAAATGGATACTCACAGATGAAGCCTACCAATTAATTGAAAACAAACTAGGGAGGAGAATATTGTATAGCAAGTAAAACTTCTCAGAAGAGCAAAAGAGAGAAAAGATTCTACGTGTGGAATCTCCTCACAAGAGTTTTTTGTATCTATGAAGTCTCCCTTTGAAGAGGAGAGAAAGCTTGTTTATATAGGCAGAATCAAGAATCACACAAGGTAACAGAATCAATTTATGCCTAAAAGCAATTCATTTACCATACTAAATTTACTGTAAATAAAGAACAAATCAATCTGCTGTCAAATTTTTTCAAAATCTTACCACAAATAAACTAAGTAAGAAAAGGGAAAATGCTAGAAAATCCTGTAAGAATCATATCACCCATATATATTTCCATATACAAGACACAGTAATAATGGAAGTTAAAACGAAAATGAGTTATAAAAGGAAATGGTAAATCTTGATTTATAATAAAAGTTGATTGTGAATCAATGCTAATATCCATCCAAATCAGAATAAGTTTTAATAGGAACAAATAATAATCCAAGGCTAAATAAAGTCAAGGATAAATCAACCAATAGTAGTTAAGTATGGAGCTAATCATGTTTACCATAGCAATTACCACAACACGATGAATGAAACGGCTGGAGATAATCATCATAAGTTGAAAGTCTATTCAACCAAAGTATCAAAATTTATCAAGAATATTTCAAACATCCGACAATTCAATTAATAAGATCAAAATTGAATATGCATTATAAGAGGATGATAAAATATATGCCAAATATATGACGAGCAGAAAATTATGATGTGCAAACATTATATTCAATTTAAAATTGCATGACGATATCATGGAATCAAACCGATTTTGGGGTGCTTCAAAATTTGAATCGCTTTCACTACCGTGTTTTGAATCCTCATCGATGTTTGTATAGAGGGTTTTCTGGCAAGATTGGAGACGGGAGAGGGGGCTGCCGGAGTTGTTGCAAACGGGAAAAGGGGAGGAAGAGAGGGGACGCGGGAGAGGAGAGGAGAGGAGGAAAGGGTGGCGCGGCTGTGGGACTGCCGCTGGGCTGCTGGTGGCGGCTGGTAGTGAAAAAAAATGGGAGTAGCGGGGAGAGAGGGAGAGCGGAGCGGGAAGGGAGGAGAGGTGACGCGGCGGGAGACGGCCGCGAGGGAGAGGGGCTGGCAGCGGGGTGGTTTGGGAGAGGGAGGAGGCGGCACCATGGCTGCCTCCTTAAGTGTGGAGGGAGAAAATGACAATATTTTTAGGGTTTGGGGGTGTTAAAGTTTAAAATGGGTTTGGGTCGGATTCGGGTCGAAAATGGGTGATCCAAATTTAAATATTAGCCAGAAATTTAAAATTGGGCCGTAATTGGTAATCCGAATTTAAATCCTAGTCAAAAATTGTGAAAAATTTAAAAATTAACCATAAATTGTCTTAATTTTGGACTAAAAGTGCAAACATTGTAAAGGAATAGTTATAATTGAAATCCACTTTTAAAGAATTTGGCTAAAATTTAAATGAATTTGCAAAAGAATGAGATAAAAATTGAATTAGTTGTCATCTAATTAACAATTAAACTGTATATTATTTTGGAATAAAATTTATTCAACGACAGTACTTAATATATAAAAAAAATATTTCAACAAAAAATATTTCAACGTATTAAGGTTTTTTTAAAAATTGGTAATATTTTAAGAGATAAAAATAATTAATATAGCAGATAACGAACATTATTACCCCGGTTTGACAAATTTGCTAAATCAAATTAATAACAATAAAGATGATGTCGATGATGATAATAATAATAATAATAATAATAATAATAATAATAATAATAATAATAATAATAATAAATAATAATAATAATAATAATAATAATAATAATAATAATAATAACAACAACAACAAGGATGACACTAATAATAACAGTAATTTTAAAATTGCTAAAATAATTAGCGAATATATGTTGATGTCTTTTAAAACTTGAGAATTTTATAAAATGTGCGATTACTTCGATAATATTGAAAGAATAAACTCAAAGTTTTAAAAATACCCATTTAATCAAATGACGTCGTAAAATACATTATGGGTCGGTCAAAATTGGGTGTCAACAGCTGCCCCTTCTTTGCTCGAGAATGAAGGATGAATTGTCAAGCAAAGAAAGTGGATGGAGTAGCCAATTTTGTTCGACCGATGGAATATTATTGGCGGGATTGGATAGGACAAAAGATTTACGGCCGAGACTTCGGTTTAAAGTCGCCTACATATCTCTGGTTATACGAGAATCAGGCCGTGTGTAGTTCTAGATTTAGGAATGAAAGAAATTTCTAAAGATAGAAATAACGTTATCGAATTTAAATAGCTTGAATTGGGAGGATTAGGTATAAGGCGGTATAAGTGGCAAATGAAAGTGCGAGAACAGCTTGTGTCACAGTAATTATGTAGGCTTAATATATATATATATATATATATATATATATATATATATATATATTTAAGAAATGAGAAGCCTTCGATCCCTGCAGCTTCTGATATGACTAAATGAAATGGTTAGTTCATAAATATAAAAATTGTGAACAAATGTGATTAATGCTATAAAGGAAATGACAAAAATAGATGAGAAACCGTATCTGCTTTTGAGAAAAATAATCCTTAGCCTTTATTTGGCTTTTCTTGAAAGGATTGTACTGATCCAACTGACTTTCAAAACACAAAGCTTAACCTTCAATAGATTCGTTAGCAAACAGAAATATGATAATGTAAAAGCAAATGATAACAAATAAATTGATAACTTAAAATATCTTATTGTAAGGCAGATGAACCTAAATGTCCTATTGTAAGGTGGACAAACCTAAATGTCCTATTGTAAGGCGGACAAGCCTAAACGTCCTATTGTAAGGCGGACAAGCCTAAATGTCTTATTGTAAGGCGAATAAGCCTGAATGTCCTATTGTAAGGCGAACAAGCCTGAATGTCCTATTGTAAGGCGAACAAGCCTGAATTTCTTATTGTAAGGCGAACAAGCCTGAATGTCCTATTGTAAGGCGGACAAGCTTGAATGTCTTATTATAAGGGGGACGAGCCTTAATGCAATAACATGATTGATAGTAGGCCCAAATGATAGCAGAATTTGACTAATTAAAATGATTACTTATTTGCAGTAGGCCCAAATAACAATTTGATCCAGATAGTAACTCTTTCAGTCAAATCTAACAACAGGCCTAGGTATTGTCGGTTCCTGCATTTAAAGAAAAATTGTGAGTTTTGAAAGACAAGGTGGGATCATACCTTTGTTGTCTTTGATTTTATGGAGCCCAAAGTCGCACTCCACCGTAATGAAATTTTTGAGGATCCTCAAAAATTTCTGCCCCAGTTTAAAATATTTTCGCTCGTGTGTTGATATGTTGTGTACTCATGAATTTTAAGGGATCCGAAAAATTCTGCCCCAGTTTGACATGTAGGATTTTTATGTTTCTGAATCACTCAAAGAAACTTGTCAATAAAAAAGAAAGTGATTGTCTTGCATTTGAACGTTAAGGCTTGATTTTGAATCTGCATGTCATTAATGTCTAGAAGTTGGATGGATTAGCTCTGGATTCATTTGAAGGATTTGATTGAATTGAGGAATGAAAGGAATATTTTATTGATTGAGACCGGACCCAATAATGGGCTGCCTACGTATCCAATAAGGAAATCAGGTCAAACGTAGTTCAGGAATACAAGAAAAAGAAACGGGATGAATGGAAACTCTTGGTAGAAAGTAAAGGCATTTTGCTCATGATAGTCTTCTCCTTATCAACTTCTTTGGTGTGATTTACGCTTCTTTGATACATGACTGGAAGGATCACCTTGAACAATAACAGCATTGATCATAGATGAGTTGTGATTGTTGTTTAGTAGCCCTTGTCGCACTATCACCTTTCCACTTTCAATCAAATTTTGAATCTTGTTCCTCAATGCTTGACATTCCTCAATATCATGACCTTGAATATTTGAGTGATACATACATCTCTTAGATAAATCAAGAGTTGAAGAGGAGTGTGCAGGAATCCATCCTTTCCTTGGTTTTAGAAGCCCTTGAGCCCATAATCTTTGAAAAATACTCATCAATGTCTCACTTAAGGGAGTGAAAGTACGAGGCTTCCTTATCTTATGCTGACAAGACTCAGGTTGCGTTTGATGAGCTTTTGAGAAACTTTCGTAAGAGTTAAAATGTGCAGGATTGACTTGTGGGTGGAGAGGCTTGGGGTGCATATTAAAAATAGCATGAACCTGTTCGGTATTTTGATTGCATTGTTTTTGTGGTGCGGTTGTTGAAGCATTTTTGTTCTTATCATTCGATGCTTGAGCATGAATTTGTTCGTCAATGATTCTACCCGTCTGTATGCCATACTCTAGTTCTTTTCCAATTCGAACTAGACTGTCAAAATTTTGAATGCTTGTGAAGTATAAGGTTTTGTAGTATATGCCATCAAGTGATCTGATGAAAGTTTGGACTAACTCTTCTTCATGAGGTAAATGACGTATCTTAGAAGCCTCGAATCTCCATCGTGTAATATATTCCTCAAAAGATTCATGGGACATTCTTCTGACTTCGAGCAAATCCAATATTATAGGATCATTTTTTATGTTGAATTTGTATTGCTCTACAAAATCTCGGGCCATATCTTCCCACCCAAACCACTTGTCAAAATCTTGTTTGACATACCAAGCAAAAGCTACCCCAGATAAACTCTGAATGAATAATCTCATCAAAAGAGCTTCATTATTTGCAATACCCACTAATCTGCTACAATAATCCATAAGATGTGCAATTGGATCTCCATGTCCGTCGAACATATTGAATCTTAGGACTTTGAACCCTAATGGAAATTCAACTCTTGGATGCAAGCATAGCTTCTCGTACCTCAAGTCATGAACATTTTTGGAGAGTAATTTCTTATTTACCTCCTTTTCTAAGTAATGAAATCTCTGTCGTAGATCATTCAAATCAGATCTTTCTATTTCATCGTGTACATTTTGCAAGGCATCAAAATGAATGTTTGTTGGAGGCATTGAACGAGGAAGTGTGCGAGCAAGCATGGAGTGAGGAGAGAGAGTTGAAAAGGTGCTTTAAATTGGACGGGAAGAAGGGCGAGTGGCATTTTTACGGATATTAAGCATGTTTGACACGTTGCAGTTTCTCAATCAAGCCGACATTCAAATATTAGACAACCTTTAACAAAATAACATAAATTACATACAAATGTTAGTATATGACATGACTAAATAAAACATCAATAACAACTGTAAAAATTACGTTTGAAGAAAAAAATTAAATATTATTAACGCTAAGATAATGAATCTGAGCCTGTGTAAATAAATGGAAATGATAATAAATTTAATAAAAAGGTATGATGCGAATAAATTAAGAAGAGCAAAAATAAATATTCATAATTAGATAAACAAATAAGTGTCCTAAATGCATATGGCCTCGTCAAGCCAGAGGTAAGCCTAAGACGACAAAAAGCGACCACAATAATAAATCCAAGACATATTGATATTATTTGGAGTTTAGAGTTAAAAAAAAAAAATAACAAATAGTTTAAAGACTCATTTTATTAATAATGATTATAACTGTTACAATTTTGAATGACATAAATGGGACGTAAAAGGGATTGGGATAATTATAATTTTAAATTTTTCCGAGAGCATTGATTTTCATAAACCTGCAAAACAAAGATAACAAAGGATTTTCTAAACTCTAATTAATATAACTTGGCTTGATTCAAATTATAGCGGTCACGTAGATATGCAATATTTCGTCTAGAGGGTAATTGGACCCTTTAGACTTAAAAGTGGCTACTAATATGTTGATTGACCCCATAGGGGCCAAACTACCTAGGGCTTATGCATGCATGACCTTAATTTTGGGGTGGACAGCTCTATCCTAAGTTTCTAAAGAGTGGGTTTAGACACGGACTTGGTATTCTTATGCGAGAAGCACGTGGTCCAACGGTAGTAAGACTATCCGCCATTCACCACGCAAGGCTTACTCTCTAAAATTTGGGTTTGAAAGAAGGCGGGAGAAGTGCAAAGGCACGAAATCACCTTAAAAAAATTAAAGAGGATCCCAAGTGGGGGAGTTTATGAACGGAATGCCAGTTAATTAAGACAGTAACATTTAGCAGTTAGAACAATGTTTAAACCAATAATTTAAAGCGATAAATAATAAAAGGGAAAGGGAAAGGAGTTAGAGGGACAGGGGAAGAGAGTTAGAGGGATAAGGAAGGGGAGTTAGAGGGATAAGGGAAGGGAATTAGAAGGGTAAGGAAGGGAAGTTAGAGGGAATAAGGGAGGGGAGTTAAGAGATATAAGGGAAAAGAAAAAAACCAAACAAATTAGTAGGGAATAATAAGGAAAACGAAATTTAAGGAAACTAGTAAAGAATTAACAAGGATAAACACCCACATAAGACAAGACACGTTGTGGTAAGAACCTAAAGTCCCCAGCAGAGTCGTCATTCTGTCGCGCCCCATTTTTCCTCGCGGAGAAACGGGAACCTGTATGACGTCGCGGCAACGACTCGTTTGGGATTTTTGATTAAGGAGAGTCGCCACCTAATGATTGGATGCATTAGGACACCATTCTAGCCTAAGGGTCGAAGTTAACCAGAGAGAGGGTAAGGGCTCAAATTACCTCGAAAGGAAGGTGTTAAGCACCCTTCGAGGTCCGCAAAGGCGGGTCCCGACCGTGTCTCATATTTTATGCGAGTTACAAATAAAGGTCTATATTTTAAAAAGACCTAGGTTTATTCTAAGTGATAAAATAAATCAACAAATACAAAAGAAATCAAATTGCACATTTTTAATACTCGGATCAGACGCACTTGGTTTATTACCAAGCCCAAGGACGAAAACCAAGGTTCCGTCCTATTAGGGTCAAGCGTATATCATCCCTTCCGAGGTCCTATCTACCCCTACCCCCCTCCTAAGTTTATTTTATTAATTAACCTAGAGGCGTACTAAAGGAATATGAAAGACTAACGTACCCTAGAATGCCTATTGTCCCATCCTATAGTCCAAGAGGCATTGAACGTCTATTTTGGGTGGTTCTAGACTTAAAGCAAATATAAGCTTCCTAGTCAGACTCGCGTTACAAAAAGGAACATTAAATACAAACAATTTACATATAAGGTCTCACATAGCCTTAAATGAAAGAAAAAAGAAATAAAA